>JBBCBC010000026.1:9984740-10294815 GCA_037126765.1 Stenogyne calaminthoides
GACCGTGTAACTGGTCCAAATAGATCCAGCATGGCAACGTATCATTTCATCGGATGGCCTGCGAATTCCCTTGAAACGAAGTCAATTGCTTTTCCTTCTCGACACGCAGAACACACGCCCCGATCCTTGAAAATATTTCTATTCGAAGACCTTCCACTAGAGACATCCTTGCCATCTTATTAAGAGTTTTAAAGTTCGGGACAGACTCATTCTTTTCAGGCCGTGAGCCAACCGCTAGTTTTGGAACCTTAACACCAGCATGTATTTTCAAGTAACCGTCTACTGCGGTAGATTGTCCTTCCCTTGAACCGCTAGCAAAATTTGTTGAGGGCTCGATTTTTGATAGTGCATTGATCAACAGAACTCAATCACCGAATCCGCTAGTTTGCATCTGCGAAACCGATAATAGGTTATGCTTTAGACCTTCGACATACGAGACTCCAAAGGACCAGACATCATCATTCTCTATGTTCCTAATCCTTTGGTATAACTAAAGTTATCATCACCCAAGAGTACACGCGTGCCTTTCGCTCTATGTAAGAGCCGGAGAGGTGCTGTTTTTCCAAATATGTGTCTTCGAAAGCATCCACTATCGATGTACCGTGACAGTTGCCCAGACACCTCCTTTTGTTGGCCGCACCCACGCCAACCCGCAATCAAATCAGTTTTAGAAAATCCCTTTTGGATTGGGTCCCCGAGGGGTTAGGTTTGGTTTTGGGGATCCATGCCAAAACGTAGCACTTCACTTGATGACGCTAGGATCAAGGCCTGATTTGTCTCCCCATACCTATCAACATAATCATACGCCCTTTATATGCTTTCCGATTGGTATGATTATTAGTGTGGAGCCTTTGGGTGACTTTGAAGACTTAGGATTTATCTTTTTCTGCTTGTCTTTTTCTTCCAAGTGGCTCAAAAGAAATTTCTGTGTTTCGATTATGTAGGAGTAGGTTTATCGCTACCATCAAAAGATTCATATCTTTTGGCATAGTGGTTTTTGCGCTTTACCTAAAGCGTGCTTATTCGGCAAATTATTTTGATTGGGTCTTTATTGACTTCCTTTGCTGTGTTGTCTTTTTTCGATACCTATATGTTGATCATTAGGTCTCTTCGTAAGAATCGATTTTTCCGCTGATTCCTCGTCGATGTTTTTACCGCTTGGGGTCCATTGCTCCTTCGTTAGGCACCGCCTTTTACCCGCCAATCGGGTTTTCCCTTATTAGATACAAGTTTGGCTTTTGCGTATCTTTAATGAACTCGCCCGATTACACCTTTTCGAGGTGAATCAACCGGGCTTTTGAGGACGTGAAGGGTTCTCCCATACCCAAGTCCCTTCTTGTTAATCGTTGTTCAAAATAGGTGTTCATATCTTGGAACAGCTTTTTAGAAGATTTTGTAAAAACTCTATTTTCTTGGCGCAATTATCCTCGTAAGATTTTAGACTCTCTACGCAACTTTAATAATAGCTCATTAAATTTAGCCCAAGGATTTTGAAGTCATCACTTTGTTGTTTGTTAATTGCTACCGATCTTTTGATCCGCTTTCCCCATCGTAAAGACTTAAATTTCGAATGTTAAGTTCCTAGTTGCCTTCTCGAAAGGGCCAGCAGATTTCGCCCAAGAGTTTTATCGAGATCGCTTCTTTAACAAGCTACTTATTTCGATCCTTACTTGTCATTTTCACCTTCCATCAGAAAGATAAGTGTTCACCGCATTGAGAGATCATCAAGCAATTGCTCGTGAGTAGAGCTGCAGTCAATCTCCCCAAAGAAAAGCTAATGATACAGTGTAAAAGCGCATAAAAGCGTAAGGTTTCGAGGTTACCCCCATTGGTCCTCCGCCATCGCGCGATCTCATCATCATCCTCAAGAGAATATCGATCTTCATTCTCATAGAAGTCAACAAAGACCGCTTATCGACGTAAATCTTCTACGAGGAGTATCCGTAATCCTCAGAGGGGCGATAGGAATCGCTAATTCCAGATACGTGTCAAAACCACGGTTTTTCGTCTCCTCGTAACGCTGTTTTTTATGTTCCTCTTTTTTTTCCATTTTTTGGTGTCGGTCCGGGCAATCAAGGCAGTAGTGACTGCTTCATTAAATGAAGCTAACGCCCTCGATCCATTTTAACCTTTTCTTTCTAGTGAATCACCTGTCTGTATGATCTATCGTGATTCCCTTCCGTAGAAAAGCTCCTTCTTTTCTTCATGACGATTATCTCTTCTCTCATCATTTAGATTATCTTTTTTTTTTCTTCGTGGATCTCTTCATCATCGATCTAGTTCTTACCGGAGATCCGCTGCTGATCTCCTATCTCTTCCTCATTATGTTGATAATCTTTATGTAATCTTCGATACTTACCAAGTCAATATTTTATTTTCTAGTTTTCGCAAGGAGCGATCTGCTCGGGCTCGACTTACGGCGTTTCCAACAGTTCATTAGCCTTTTGGTGGTCAGCCGTTTTAAACAAGAATCGATTTGGAAGCTTGAGGCTTCACGGCACCATATCTTCATCTCGCTTGTCCTCTTTCAATTAAATCGAACCTGAGCTTTTAAGGTTTAAGAAAAGCTACTCGGCTTCATCTTTTGAAATGTCTTGGCAATCCTTGATTACCGTGGACTTTCATATCCCATTTTGGTGAGGATATTAAGATTTTGTAGTTGATGTCCTTGTCCGACATCTCTACCAAGTTCTCGTAGCTTATTCAATCGACATAGTAATCCTTCCATCGAGTTCGCTGATGGTCTCATGGCAAAGATGGGCTTTTTCAAACTTCACCAGCTTCGCTTGTAGATACTGCCTTTTGATCCGATCATTTCCTTCACATATCTCAACCCAGAGTATCCCACATCGCTTTCGCAGCTTTGAGATATTTAATCTTTTCCTGGTGACCTTGTCCATCGCTTTCATGATAATATGTCTAGCCATTGTATTCAGAGTATACGCTTCCTTTCTCTCCCATCCAAAAGGCCGGCTTTTTCGCATAAGACTTCCCGGCAAAGTCCGGATCTCTCCAACCGCAGGTTATCGTAATGTATGATGACGGGTCCTTTTCAATGACTTCCATCATTCTCGCCACTAATCGAACCTAGATGGTTGCACATATAAAATGGCCCAATCAGATACTCATCAATTGAGAACTTCTCGAGATCATGATACATACCCTGAGGTATTATCCATGCCGAAAGGATTTTGGAAAACTAATGAGTTTTAAAAATGGTTTTTTCAAGATCCGCTCAAATGACCACAAAGATTCTTCCTCAAGAATCGATGATACTCAAAGCCGTTGGTCTCAGAGAACCACCGGGCCCGGGTAACCACTTGTAGGTCCCTTAACGGGTTTTGTGGAGGGCAAGTCTAGAGGGGAGGTGAATAGACTTCTAAAAACTTTTAAAAGCAGATCGCGTGAAAGCGCTTACTGACCAGAGGCGATGCTGAATCATTGGGATCGATAACTAACTTACTAATCGCTCAAGGCGATCCGCTTTGGTAACTATCATTTTAACCGATGCGGAAGCTAAGTTTTACCCGTGTGAAAAACCGGGGCTTTTGATAAATCGATTCCAAAGTCGCTTTTTAACCAAATGATTAAAGTGTCAACTTGATCGATCGTGCTTGGTGCTAAATGGATCTTTAACTTAGAATATGTATGTCGCTTAATAGTTGTATGCATATTGGTAAACAATTAATCAAAGCCGAAAAGGCACACAAGATTTATAGTGGTTCGACAAACCACCCCACGCCCACTCTTCCCCATCATCAAAGAGGGCACCAACTAAACCAACTCGACTTAGATTTTTGTGTAAGTCCAACACAAAGACAATCGACAGATATTTTAAAGAGTTCTCACTCAACCGATCCGAAAATCGTAACTAGAAACCCTAGTCCGAATCTTGCCAAAACAACTTAACCTAACTTTGGGTTTGATAAGATTGTTTTGGTTCCAACTATGAAATCTTTTTCTAGTGTTTAAGATAAATTTATCGCCTAGATGAAAAGATTTCTATGCTAAGAACTTATGGATGAACACTTAATAAAAATAATCTTCTTGTTCGTGTTCTTCGTATGGAAATCGATTATAGCTTGAGCTTCTTGATCGCTTGTGGTTTCGGTATTCATTCAAGTGTGATCCATATTTATGTACCCTCTAAATCAAAAGCCGCGGAGAGCAATTTGAATTTCAAAGGTTATATTTGGTAGGCTTGGTGATTGATGACGGCTTCGTGGAATGGCATGGCCGAAAAGCCTGAATAGTGTCTTTTATAGCCGCTGGAGAAGTTAAAGACCAAACTCAGAATTGCCTACCCCATCATATGGTCTTTGTTTTGCCAATAACAGACGCACTTTTCAAAGGTTGTTCTTCCAACTAAGTTCGACATTCTTCTTGTTCGTGATTATCGACGATGACGGTGAAACATCACACTGGTGAGCCGACCGATCACCATAACTAATCGGGCCCACCGATGGAGTCTTCTCGCGCCGGTTGACTTAGCTTCAACCAACAGACTTTACCGATGTAGGTCTTCTCGTCCGATATTCGAAGTCATCCCGATCTTCAAGTATTTCGAGTTTGAGCCCATGACTTCACCGAGATATCCGATTTGATCAGATCGACCGATCTTCTATTCTTTCTGCATTCGAAAGCCCGCTTGACATCGACATATTCTTCGATCTTCGACTGATTCTATACATATCGAGGTTCCCCTCAATATGTGACCCATCTATTACATCGCTTGTTCTATACAAAGAATTATCAACGGGTATCCTATAACCGTATTAAAAACATCAATACCAATGTGTCCTGGACCGTCCTATTACATGTTTTAGAACTTTCATAAAACTCTAAATTTCCTAACAAAACCGAAACCACTTTTAGCTGTTTAAGGGAGTGAGAGTCACTATCAGATCACATAGCAAGTGACTTCACTTCCTCCAATAAATATTAACTTTTCTCTCTCCTTACTAATAAAAAATAATATAAAAAGTAAGTAATCATACATACTAATAAATGATAACACATAGTGTAGTAGATGATAAATTCTTTTATATATCAATTGTACCATGTGATTTTTTAAAAGTAATAGTTATTTTCACTAAACATTATTAAATATTTTCACTGAACAATATTAGTTATTTTTTAGTGAACACTATTAGTTGCTATCAATGAACCGTGTTAGTTGTTTGGTATTAGTTGATTTAAATGAATTATATTAGTTATTACAACTGGTGCACACAAGTATTAATATCGATAGATATATATGATCTTTTAAAAATGTACGTTTTCACTTTTGTAGAGAATTGATGAATAATTAAATTTATAACTAATATTATTCTATGCTCAAGGCTAGTGAAATAGATATATCTAAAATTATCTCGAGTCTCCTATAAAAAAAAATAAATGAAATAAACATAAATTATCTCAAAAAGGTTTGAGTCATGTTTCCCTTAAACACATCATTAATTTGAGGCTTCATTAATCATGAATCATAGTAGTAGTATAAATGAGGACCGGCCTAATATATGAAACCGCCTCAAATAAATTTTTGCCTAAAAAAATTATGACAACATAAACCATAGATTTCTGGATAGACCGAAGAATTATAGAGCCAAAATTTAGACAAAATTTTGTGAATTCGAGTTCACAAAGAACTCGATTTCTTCGATATCACTTTTACAAGATACATACTATATTTATCCAAGTATGCACAAATTTTATCATTGTTATACATAAACAATAAAGTATTTTTAAGCAAAGGATAAAGTTTTATGCATAACAAATTAATAGATATAATTTGTGTATAATAAGCTGACATAATTTTTGTAGATAAATCGGGTTCACGTGAAGTGTTATACAAAATTTTACAAAAACTTATGTGAGTCGGAGTTCACGTAAAACTCTATTTTTAATACACTATTATGCATAAAAATTATCATCAAGTATTCATAAATTTATCACCATTATGCAAAAAAACTATCACTATTCAAAAAAAAATTCTTAAATATTGATTAATTTTGTACATAACAATAATATTTTTTACATACATAATAATAAATTCATGTATAGATCTAGTTTACATGATTGTTTAATCTAAAAATTTATTAGTGGGATCCTTTTAATTTAGCATAGGGAATTTTTAATCGTAATATTGTAATTTTATTAATTTTATTTGTTTATTTATATAAAGGAGTATAGATAAGATACTTGGAAAATTATGTTTGTTCTATTCTCTCCAAAGTCCAAACACGCATTTAACACACTTTCTAATCTGACCTAGGTTGCCATTTACCGTCGTTGCTCGCAACTGACGCCATTCATCAAGAGTTCGCCGACGACGACGCCATTCACCGTTGTTCGCCGACGACGCCGCCATTCACCGCTACACTTTCGTCAGACACCCACCTCGCTTCTCGCTAATTTAAAAAATACCGTGTTTGTAATTGTGCCTATTTATAATATATATATCTTGCAATGGCGTAATCTTTTATTCGTAACCTTAATTTGTTTATAGGAATTAATTAGATTTTGGCCTCATTCTGAATTGATTTCCGTAATTTAATTTTAGATTATTTAGGGTTGTTTTTTATGAGTCATTTTTTACCGTAATTATGAATGCAGGGGTCTCTGCAGGTTCGTGGTTTTTATTTTTATTTTTATGGCACATCAATCGATTTGATAGAACCTCCATTACATATTTTAGTCATTTTCATTGGTCGGTTAATTAATTGAAATACAAGGCCGCTAGATGTTGAAATATTAGTCGCAGCGATCTAAACAGAGCGCCAGGACAGTGACAGACACCTCCGCTTATGAACCGACACCCACCATACGCCTGGCCCCTGCTCTCGCTGCACGCTGCCTCATCACCCTCCTTCCCCGCCAGGTAAGCCCTAATTTAGAATTTGTATTTTAGCCATAATTTTCTAAGCCCTAGCTAATTTCTCAAGAGCAAGAGGCTTTGGGAAGGAGAAAGCCGTAGAAGTGAAAATAAAATTTATAGGTAAAAAATTGGTGACATTCACCTTGTTTCGATTTATTCATAAGGCTTTGTCCGAGGAATTTTTATGCATCCATGATGGGCTTTTCACATGTTCACTTAAGTGCCCGGTTGAATTTTGTGTTTTTTATAGTTCGATGAAACACTTACTTGCTCGAGACATTCTTTTTAGAGATAGGTCACCGCTTAGGAACATAAGAGAGCATAGTAAGTATAAAAGGTAAGACATACTGTTTCTCGAATTCATTTTATTGATTTTTCTTTGCATTGTGCCCGCCAAAGTCAATGCTATGTTTTAACTATTTTTCTCATTTTCTCGAGTTGATATTGCGGACGGAGAAGCTATGCAAAGATAGTGAATATAATTCGAGTCATTCACCTTAAAAAAATGTGAACTCAATGTAATATGATTCGCCAGAATTTTAGGATATAATATTGAAATAGAATTAGGTCACATAGTCCCCCATCGATGTGGAAACTTTTCAAGCAAAATGTGATTTCTCTGGTTTTGAATTTAATCTAAATTATCCTTCGTTCCCTTTTTTTTAATATTAAAATATTAATTTTTTCTTTCCTAAACTAATCATGTAATAAATAGAATGTATGTGTGTGTTCATATATATACATATATATATATATATATTTCCGACATCTCTAATGAATGTTGTATATCCTCAAGGGTTGCTATTTTCAAAGATCGGTTTGGAATCATGAAGCCTACATACTCCCTCCATGAAGACTCAAGCTTTATAAATCGTTTCTATACATAGTGAAAGCACCAAACGAGATGTCCTATTATTAAGCTTTTTATAACGCTTCGCATTCTCCATCCAATAATTAGTATTAAAGGTGACATCTACTATATTTTTACTATATATCTAGAGAGGATGTGATCAAGATGTTTTAGGAGACTAAGAGTTTCATAGTTTGGGGATAAAAGGTTCCCTACTTCCACTCTCGAACTGCTTTTGCTTCAAAATTTTGAATAGAATGAACAAAAAAGAAAAAGAAGTGACTTGGTTGAATCCTTGTAAAAGTCACGAAGTTTAGTTATAATATATTAATTTTATATAATTTGTAATTTAGGGTACTATTTGGACATAGGTCGAGAAAAATATTTATTACATAAAAGGTCATCTTTAAAATTAGTAACTAATTCCTAATATATCAATCGAGGATAACTTTTATTTTGATAAGATAATACCGATAAAGATAATTAATTTATCTAAAAGGTTACATAATGTTGAAAAGTATGTTACAACGTATATTGTATACATGTATAAAATCTAATTTACCAAAGGTTTTGTGGTGATGCCTAGAATAGAATTTAAAAAAGGCATTGTGAATGCCCAATGAGTAGAATGTAGTTTTCTTTTTCGCAAATGTAAAATGAGTAATGTGGTTTGAAAATAGATGATTAATTATCCGGTCAGACTTGTGAATTCTATCACCGGTTTATTGGAATTGAAACCCATTTCGCATCCGTGAGTTTGGGGAAAAAAATTGTAAAACATAATTGATAAATAGGTTTTGAAGCCCAAGTTCAATGCTTAGGACCAGGATTCTATTGAATAAAGAGAGCCATAAGTTCTGGTTTCATTTTTAAAGAATGACCTAAAAGATAATGTATCCGAAGACCATTTTATCTATTATTGTCAGAATTGGTGGCTTGCTATATTCTTACCGCTATTTCAACTCTCTTGGTGTCACAAAATTATTGGTTCTACCCAACCAGTATTTTGTGTCAGGTTCTGTTTTTCATTCATATCCATTATTGATAATTTGATATACCCTACAACATTATATTCAATTGATATATTAACACACGACATCAACATTTGAAAATGGCTTACTCTAATACTTTTCATCTTTCTTTTTATAGGAGACATCTATCTGACAGAAGATTTCATTATCGTCATGGAAGAGGAAGAAACATCAAGGAAAATGGGTTATACAAAGGACATTTATAATGCTTTTTTAGTTTTTATTTCATCTAATGATAATAAATATTGTTTACTTTTCAATTTTGCTTGAATGCGCTTTTTTAATGCAAATTAATTTTTTTTTATTTAGTTTTACAGATGTTTTTTTCTATTACATTTAGTAATTAAAATTAGTTTATGTTGGGAGATGAATTTAATGAAAGTTTATATGACTTTTTGATTAAGATCCCAAAACCCCTAAGTATGACATGTTCAAGAATGATCTTGATAAATGATCGATTCGCTTTTTAGAGTATTCAGATGTTATCTCGCAAAATGTATAGTCACAGATAGTTCAGATAGGTTCCAAGATTCAAGAACTCAAGACAAGTTTCAAGATACAAGTTTCTCAAAAGATAAAACTCAAGACTCAAGATGAAGACTCAAGATATCACCAAGATAAATCTAAAGACATTTAAGATCAAGATCGTAAGACTTTTCAAGACCTGGAAGACTCAAGACTGTATTATTCTCAACACGCATTGTAAGATCCATCAAGACTCAAGAAATGATAATGCTCAAGATGAACCCAATGTTTACAATTAATATATCTATCTCAGGATTTTGCCAGAAGATTAGATATTGCCAAGACATTCAAATGCGCATAAAAGGAATTAAGTTGTTTTTTATATTTAGTTTGTTCAAAAGAGTGAAGGTGTTTTAATCAAGAACTCAAAAAGAGGAAGATTACATTATAACGACAAGGATGTGCATTAAAAAGAATGTACGAAAGTTCCGCATCGCAAAAAAGAGAAGACCCTACATGAAAGGCTATTGCCTAAAAAGTGTTAGGGAGTATCAAACTCTAAATATAGCCGCTTTTTATAAGAGGGAACTCATTTCTCCAACGGATAGTTTTCAAGAGTAACCTTTTGGTATGCCTATAAAACGGGTGACCTTCTACATCAGAAGGTGACGAAATTTATACGCAACTCAAGAGCTCAAACTTAATGAAAAAGTTAAAGCACCTCTAAATACCTTGAATGAGCTTCTATATTGAAGAGAGCTCACTTTTTTAAGCCTAGCTTGATAAGATTTATCCAGCATGTAAATATCCTAACCCTCAGATTGTGCTTCATTGTAAAGTGATATCTCATCCTAGTCGAAACCAACCAAGAAACCCCAAACCCTCGCGAAGGTAATGAGTGTGTTTGTTGGTGAGTAGAGTTGTAAAGAGTTAGTAAACTACGCGGAGTAGTCGAAAAACTCTAGAGAATAGTTAGTAAGCATGCAGGTAGTCTGAAAGCTTCAGTGTGTCATCGAAAGTAAGTAAACTACGAAATGTAAAAACCAAGGCGTCAAGCCGAGTAAGTAAACTACGCAGTCGTAAAACTCGTGGTCGAAGTTGAGTAAGTAAACTACCAGGTAAATGTAAAGCCTGGTTGATAGTGAATTTCCTCAAGAGTCGTGGAGTGGATGTAGGAGTTTGAGCCCTCGAACCACTATAATCATTGTGGTTCCTTATTGCTTTCCTTATCCGTCCTTAATCGCGCATTAACTTGATTAAAGCATACTTTTCATCGACCATGGAATCAATCCACCCAAGTCAGCATAAGTGAATCACAAACCAATCACTATTTTATAAGGGGAAGGTTTTCAAAGAAAGCTAAAACGAGTATATAAACTATGGCCAAACCATTCCGCACTAATCGGTTGCCAGAAAAGATAGTTACCAAATCAACTCTTTCCGAGGATTCAGTTAGTTAGTTATTCGATCCAGCAACCGTAATCTCGACACTCAGACTGGGCTTGGGATTATCCGAGGTTTCCTCAGCCAGATCAGATCACTGCTCAAGAGACTTTGACCAGAGTAATTCAGGCTTCGTAACCTAACCTTCGCGATTATCTAACCTGTCGACCTCAAGAAGAAAAAGTTTTAAAAATATCAAACGCAGTATTTCCATACACGCAGTAAGACTCGCTTCCACCGACCAACAAGTGGTAGCAAAGGGTTCAACTTGACCACCGCCGCGGTTGACCAAAAGTTTTATTTTCAAAAATACTGCGGGTCTATCTCGAATCGATTTTATTTCAATAAAAAAAAAAAAAGATCAAAAATGTCTTAAAATTCCCATGTTCTCTAGTCTGGCTTACTGACTGCTCACCTTCCTGACATGAACCCACTTATCAGAACATCAATCAAAAGAAAGTGCTCACCACTATCTAAGGATCGGAGTTGACCTGCATAATGCATGTTAAGTTCAGACGGAAACTGCACGCGAGACTCAGGAAAACCAACACCTAAATAAGAATTCAATCAATGCATTAATTAGCGTCTTCGTATCGTGCATGTGACAATGAAGATGTGGTCACAACAGGCAAATTCCTAATCTATCAACCAAAGGGGAACAAATGTCTCGATAATGTTCTCAATAGAATTTTATGAAGACGATTCACTTTCTCCTTTTCTTTTGTTCCCTCGAGTTTGTCGGGATGAATCGGAACCCAATATTTCAAATGTTGAGGATACTATTGCTGGGGAACATCAAGAAGAAATGGTTAGAGAATATCCCATAAGTCGACAAGTGGTGATCTAACTGCCGAGTTAAGATGCTAAGGTTCCCCAAAGATAGAGTTGAGAGTCACTATTCTCAAGAGACGCTCGCCAAAAAGGCCATGGTAGAAAAGAACCCATCGAGGATTATTCAGAAGATATTCTCGCTACAGTTGATGATATCCCCACCGATTTTGAGGAAATCTTCGCATGCAAAGACAAGAGTTTTTCAAGTTCCATCAAAACAAATATTCTCATGGATTCTTTTTGAGAATGAAGGTACGGGAGTTGGTAGAGCCAAAACTTCAAGAGCAGAATAAGGCAATAATGTTAAATTGGAAAACCTGAAGAAATCTGAAATCACTTCAATTAATGGAAAGATGAAACAAATACAACATTAGAAAGAAACGAAGAGACCCTAATCAAAAGCTAGAGAAATCCATCAAGAAATTGCACTAAAGTTTAATTCCGGTATAAGAAACTCTACAGATTTGGATTATGATGAAACTTTGCACATCTAAAGCATGGATGAAATTCAAGACCAGAGATCCGCCATAAAACTGGATTGATACATTCCAGGGGAACCCCACAAGGATATGTCGCATCAAGAAAGCAAGAAGAAGTTCACGCAAGACCTACACTTCAAATCAAGAATGCCCAAAGTTGTAAAAAGGAAAAGCGAATGAGCCAAAAGAAATCAATGATAAAGTTAGAAAGCCCAAAACCTCAGGTGAAGGCTAGAAAACCCTCCATTGCTTCAAATCAAAGCTCAAATGCAACGCAAAACTTTGAAAGATTTATCGAGTAATCTCTAAAAAACCTTGTAGATATTCTCAAACAAAGCACCTGCAAAGATGATATTTCAAAGACAAAAAATAACTTTCTCGTGTAAAGGTTATCAACCTCATAAATGGTTTTGTCAAAGCAATGAACAAATCGAACCAAAGAAGAACTAAAAGTTCGCATGATCCTATGCTAAGGGAAGATATCTTAAAACCTTAAGGCAGACATGTTGATGTAGATGTTTTTGATCTCCAACAACCACTCTAGGAAAAGTTGTTCAACAGATTCGATGAAAAGGCAAGTTTGAGATGACCCTAATGATGGAGAGATGAATTTATTTCAGGTCTTCGGAACCGTTGAAAATAACAATCGATGAAAAGAAGGAATATTCATCATTCTGCAAAGTTACACCGCAGATCCGATTGCCAAATATGGTGAACAAAAATTGCAACTTTTTAAGATAACGCAAAGATTCCATGGAACATGAATACTAATATCCACAAGATGGATCCCATTCAAGGCAACCTGCGGAATCACTGAGTTCTCCAAGAACTTATGTTTTGAGAAATCATGATACATCGATTGCTCTATCTCACGAAAAAGTAGGCCGAGTTCAATATAAACATTTGTTTAATTAGATAAGTTCAAAGATACCAAGTTAATCCTAAAAGAATGAATCACATGGATTTCGCCAAAAGATACTAAGATATCTTAGAGGGACAACTAAGTGTTCAGAGGATTATGGTATCCCGTACTGATGATAAGAGCATCAATTAAAGTAAGAACTCGAGATGTCGAAAAGAATACGGGAGGTTGCTTTTAATCGATAAAAAATCCACAATTAGAACTTGTCAATTTCTTGGAATAAATGATGATCTTGAGATTGGTTTTTCAAAGAAAATAGTTCCTCAAAAGGAATTGGAGAAGAACAGTAGGTCAAAAATAATCCGAACTTATAAAACCATGGTCAGGAAGGCAAACAAACAGGTTTTAACATTCTTCGCTCAATAAAACAATTAAGGGATTATAAAGTCATGATAATGATACGAGGTACCTAAAATATTTTAAGACAATAATAAAGATGCTATCTAGACAGATTATTTCACAAAAATCCCTTATGAGCTTTGGCACACCGATGCAAGCATGGATATCATATCACAATAATGGTAAAGATCTTTTGATATGTCGAGAAAAAGGACACAAGGATGGAGAAGATTCATCGATAGTAAAAGAAACATATATTCGAAGAAACGAATATTCGGGTCAATCAAGATTTAGTGAACAAAAAGATAAATGAATTTCGAAGGGGATGTTAGTTAACCTACTAGAGTATGAGTAAATCAAAATTCGAAGATTTTCGCGATGCATGAAGACTCGGTGAAAACCAACATTTCTAACCGAGAAACTCATGTGGATGAAATGGAAATAAATCGAATCTAGTCTCGGGAAACTCGCATCAAGGATTTTCAATGATTCAATTCTTTGTTCCCCGAGTTTACGAATAATCGAATTTTAACTTTCAAATGTTGAGGAGATATTGAGGGAAATTAGTCCAAGAAGGAATTTTCATCATACGAAGGGTGAATCCCAAGAAAGAAAACGAGGAATAGTTTTTGCAAATTAGCTTAAATTCGAGAAAGAAGGTACCGAATTTTAAGCTCGCCATATTATTGATTACAATGAGGATAGATGAGCTGAAAATTTCAAGAATCATTACCATTAAATACAATTAACAATAATGTTTTCAAGAATAAAAAGAGATGAAAACAACAACATTTAAGAAAAAGGCAAGGCGTCAAGTTATTCCTAAAATTTTATTTAATGATGAAACTCGCACCTACTTGCAGACTAGGCCATCGATTGCTGCGATACGCCGCCCATACGAAGCCCATAACAAATGGATGGTGCGAATTAACGGGGTGCTAAAGAAGAGGTTTGGAACAACCTCCTGCTTCAAAACGACCAAGCTTATAGGCTTTGGTATGGTCCTAAACAAAACAAGATAGATCTTCGTGTTCATGAACTGCTATAGAATCGTCAGAGAGAGGATGGGGGAAGAAATTGTTGATGACATCATTTTGATCTTCCAACCATTTAACGAGATTAATGAAGAGATGAATTTATTTCAGGTCTTCAAGTGAAACAATCAAAAGAAGGAATATTCAAAAATTCCAAATATGGTGTACAAATTGCAACCCGCCAGATTCCTGGCTATCACTAACAATGGACCCCGATTATAGAGGAAAATCGATCATTGCCTCTATCTCGTTAAAGGAAACAGATATATCGTCGTTAGGGGATATGTGCAAGATGTTCAAGATATCTTAAGTACAAAGGAATAGAGATTAATCCTGCCCAAACCCGACAAAATCCACAAACAGAACTTGTAAGTACGTTTTCAAATAGAACACAAAGGATGTTCAAGAATGATCAGAGATTTTCGCTCCTGGTTATGGAAAAATTCGAGAAGATTGATTAATGTCGATCAAACTTACTGTATAAGCAACGTTGGCCAATCAAGTCGTATAATGGAAGGACTGAATATCTTCGTAATCGCGCAGAGCATAAAACACTCGACCACCGAATTCAAGATTTCCATGAAATAAAAATTAGTGATGATGAACCCAGGGAGTCAAAACCGAAATTGAAGATTTTCCGAGTCTTGTTTTTTTCGAAACTTGAAAAGCAAAATGGATATCGAAGATTTCCAGTCTTAAAGAAACTAAACCTCATCAAGGAAAGATTTAAAAGTTTATATCATTTTGATTAAGATCCCAAAACCCCAAAATATAAGCGAATGATTTTATAAATGGTCGACCAAGAAGATTCGATAGATGAATTGCAAAATGTAAAGACAGATATAGTTAATGATAGGTTCTGGAAAACTCAAGAATCATTCGCAATAAATACAAAACACCCGAGAATAAGCCATGATCGCTTTTAAATTCAAGACTCAAAGATGAAAACGCTGATATATTAAGATAAACTAAAGATATATCAAGACTTTACTTTTAAAGACTCAGAAGCTTGATTATATAACTCATTAATCGAAGATTAATACGCAACCGAAGACTTGAGAGACCAAAGAACAAGAATTCCCACGATCTCGAATCATCAAGACTTAAGCCAGTAAAAATTTTATCATGAACCAATGTTCCAAAACACTAAGAATCTAAAATCCCCAAGGATGCACATCGAAAAACAGAAAACCTTAAAAAGATTAGATTTGCCAAGAATCAAATTCTAAATGGAACTATTTGAGTCAAAAGTGTTGGAATATTATATCAAACACAGAGTATAATATCTATTACTTATTTTCAAAATATGCCCCATGAAGGTGTGATGAAATTGTTGAAAGATTCAAGAACAAAAGACAAAAAGATTGAAAGACGAAATCGCCTAGAATAACAAAAGATGTCGAATCAAAGGGGAAATTGTCGAGATTTGATTTTGATTAAGATCCCGAATGAGAGGAATAAATGAGTCGATTCCAACGATAGTTTTAGAGCAAAATGCGTATACGGAAATTTAACAACTCAAGAGCTCAAACTTATTCTTAAAAAGTTAAAGACCTTCGCCTATGACTCGCGATTATCATTGTAAAGGATATCTCATCTCGTTGGAAAAGCATCAAGTTTCTAAGGTAGTCGGGAGGTGTTAAAGACTCGAAAGAGACAGAAAACTTAGTAAACTACGAGTAATGTAAAAAAAAGTTAAAAAAAGAAACTACTGTACGAAGTTGAAAGTAAGTAAACTACGAGGTAGTCGTAAACGGTTGATAAATGAATTTGAAGAGTCGTGAGAGGCGGATGAGGGAGCTTGAGTCTCCTAACCACTATAATCGGCCGTGTTTTTATCGGCTTTCCTTATCTCATTCTTAACGGTGCATTAACTTGATTTTCAAAGCATACTTTTCATCGACTCGGGTTGCATTCAATTCATCACTATTTCCGAACCAACAAAATTCCGAGTATAAACTTATCGACGTTATCTCGAGTGGATCTCTGTACATTTATTAATTTAATATATAAAATTCAAATAATTTTTAATAAATTTAATCATTTCTAGATTGTCACAATAAGTATTACTTTTATGATGAAAAATAATATTGTCACTAGATACTAACTAGTAATGACGATACCATAGTTTTTTTAATGACAATTATCATTTTCGTCACTAAATAATATTTTATTATGACAAAAAAAATTTGTCACTATTTTCACATTTTTTTAATGACGCAAAATATTTGTTACTAGATACTAATTAGTAATGACGATATATGTTGTCACTATACAATAGTTTTTTTAATGACAATTATCATCTTCATCACTAGACAATATTTTATTATGACAAAAATATATTGTCACTATTTTCACATTTTTTTAACGACGCAAATTATTTGGTCACTATAGCCTACATTTTTGTGACGAATTGTGTTGTCACTATATAATAAAATATTTGTCGCTCTAGTGTAATTCTTTCTTGATGAAAATTTTGAAAAAATGACAAAATTTATGTTGTCACCGTATCTAAACTTTTAGTGGTGGTTATCGTACTCGTCACTAAATATTATATTATACCGACAAAAATAATTTGTCACCATTTCCCCATCATTTTGTGACAATAGAACTTTTGTCACGAAATGTAACTTATTGGTGACAAATTATTTCGTCATTATACATGTACATAAATAGTGACAATCATCATTTCGTCGCGACATAAATCAAATTGTCATGTAAAGATAAGCTTTTAGTGACGAAACCCCATATTCAATGACGAAATTTGAAGCCAAATGTGACGTTTTATTTGTCACTATAGATGGAATGATATAGTGACGATGACCTCTAGCGTCATCAAAAGATAACTTTATATGACGAATTTACATAACGTCACGTTCACCTAATATGATGCACTATAGGTGACGTTCTCTGTGACGAAAAGATTTCGTCATCAAACACCTTTTGTGACGAAAAATGATAATTTTATGACGAAATTTGTCGTCACGAAATGTGCGATTTCCTGTAGTGTTAACACTAATACGAGCTTGCGTACTTAGATGCAATTATTTTCGATACAACAATAACATAAGATGTAGCGAATCGAGAAGCTAGTTGGGATCGGTTCTCAATATTTTTTTATGAATTAGCTAGTTGGGATCTGTGCTCAATAATTTCTTATGTAATTCATAAAAAATTATTGGAGTAGATACATTAAAAACTCCCTATAGGAATACTATATATAAGAATAAACTATCTATAGTAACACAAAATTACGGTCCCAACTCGGAACCAGTTATATTTAGGTATAAACTTCACATTGTAATAAGACATATTATTTTCCGGTCCCGTCTTAAGGATTTATGTCCCCATATAAGAATAAATTGCATTATATACAAAAATTTATATATCATTACAATTAAGATGACCTAAAATATTTATCTATGGTTAATTGTGACGACATCTTAATTTTATGGCTTGTTACTACATCCTTCAACTTGCGTGTTGTAGGTCCCAGTGAAAACGAGTCTTACACGTGTATGGGGGGGGGAATACACGTGTTAAGTATTTTAAAACTTTTTCTTACTGAGGTCAGCTTGGGTCAGATAATCCTGAAGGTTAGGTTCTGAGAAGCACAGATCGCTCTGAGTCAAAGTCTCATCGAGATGCTGATCCCGAGCCGCTTTCAGATACCTCGATAATCCCAACCGAGTCCCGAAAGTCAGAGATCCCGAAGTTGCTTGGATCGATAACTAACTTCATCAATCCTCGTAAGAGAGTTCATTTTTGGTAACTATATCGTTCTAGCTACTCAGTCGTGCGGAATGGTTGGCCCTTAGTTTATACTCGTTTTAAGCTTTGCTGAAAACCTTCCCCTTATGAAATAGTGATTAGGCTGTGATTCACTTATGCAACTTCAGTGGATTGATTCCAACTGAATATCAGTGAAAAGTATGCTTTCAGAAATCAAGTTAATGCAACAGTTAAGCACAAATAAGGAAAGCAATAAAGAACACAACAGTTATAGTGGTTCAGAGACTCAAGCTCCTACATCCACTCTCCCTGACTCTTCAGAGAAATTCACTATCAACTTCTGAGCTTTCTGACTACCTCGTAGTTTACTTACTCAACTCGGCCCTGAGTTTTCTGACTACTCCACGTAGTTTACTTACTCAACCCGACCTTGAGTTTTCTGACTACCTCCGTAGTTTACTTACTCAATCACACACAAGCTTTCAGACTACCCTCGGAGCTTACTAACTTCTCCTCTAGAGTTTTCTGACTACTCCGCGTAGTTTACTAACTCTTTACAACTCTACTCACCAATAAACACACTCCAACTACCTTCTCAAGGGTTTGGGGTTTCTTGGTTGGTTTCAACTAGATGAGATATCCTTTACAATGAAGCACAATGCAAAGGGTTAGGATATCTCGACTAAGCTTTTGATAAATCTTATCAAGCTAGGCTTAGTAAAGTGAGCTCTCTTCAATATAGAAGCACTTGGGAAATTCAAGGTATTTCGAAAGTGCTTTAACTTTTGCAAGAATAAGTTTGAGCTCTTGAAAGGCGTGATAAATTTCCGAACCTTACAATGTAGAGGGTCACCAGTATTTATAGGCATACACCAAGGTTACTCTTGAAAACTATCCGTTGGAGAGATAGCTTCGTGAGTTCCCTCTTATGGTGTGTGAGAAACGGCTATATTTAGAGTTTGACACTCCCTAACACGTTTTAGGCAATAGCCTTTCATGTAGCCGGCCTTCTTCTTTTTTTATAGCCTCGAACTTTCGTGACATCCGACATCTTTTTCAATGGCTTGTCCTTTCACGTTGTCAAGATGGTACGTTGTCGCCTTCCTCTTTTTGACTTTTGTCTCCAGTTAAAGGTAGACACTTTCAACGGCTCTTTTGGTTACAAACTCGAGTTTGATATAACCTTAACAACACTTCGACTTAGTTCCTTTTGTCTGCATTTGAATGTCTTTGGCAATATCCTAACTTTCTAAGGCATCGCGTTTTTCTCAGTATTGCATCCTTCAGATAGATATATTCAAAGGCTCTAACATTCAGTTCATAATCGAGCATTCAAGATATTATCGAAGTCTTCAATGAGTTACCGTGCTTTCAAGATTCTTGATCTTGATTCTCGGTCTTGGCCTTGTGTCTTCTTGAGTCTTTCGAGTCTTCGTGATCTTCCGAGTCTTGAGTGAGTCTTCGAGCCTTTAGATTTATATCGACCGATATATCGAAGTCTTCATGCCGAGTCTTCGTTCTCAATTTCCATATCGAGTCTTTTCAAGATCTCGCTTTCAAATCGAAGTCTTAGAGACTTCGAAGTTTTATCTTCCTAAACTATATCTCGCTACTATACATTTTGCGTATAACATCCCGAATACTCTAAAACTGAATCCTGACTCATTTATCAAGATCATTATTGAACATGTCATATTCAGGGGTTTTGGGATCTTAATCAAAATCATATAATCTTTTATTAAATTCATCTCCCAACAATTTCCCCCTTTTTGATGATGCCAAAACCTATCTTGTTACGTATATATAACCTATACTGTGTTTCATTTTTATCCTATTACAAGATTGGTTATGTCTCTCAACAATTGCTTCAAAGAATGAATCTCTCAACAATTTCATCACCAAACAACAAAGAATCGTGCATATCAAATATAAAGACATGAAAAATAAGATAATGAGATATTATCTTTTGAGCATAATGATAAATCTTCATTGATGATAAGTGTACCATTACAGATTACAATGAATTTATCAAACAAAATCAAAAAGACAAAAAATTTAAAGACTACAAAATCTTCTGAGTCTTCAGTCTTTAGTCTTCAGATTCGGCTTCTTTCTTTTCTTCTTCGCTTTTTTCATTTTCGATTTCATCAAGGGCACTTCCAGATCAAACATTCAAGAAGAATCTTCTTCAAATTTCATTTTTTTCTCGATGATATCCGGATTTTTTCCATTAGGGCCCAATCGACCCAACAGATCGAGCAATTTTTCACAGAATGGCCTTTTCATTTACCAAGCCATTACCAAGTCTCGGAGGAGGATAGAATATGGACCGGGGCTACTATCAGACTCCACCTTCATCCCAAGGTTAATCCAAATTTTGTAGATACTTTGGATAAAAGGTGAGAAGATGTTCAATGAAAGCTTGCTTCCGTCCGAGCCTTCCCTCTCCATTCCCCGAGAACATCATAATTGAACCGTAAGGTTCTCTTCACTTCTTCCCACATGTCGTTGAGTTTAATGGGCATCCATTTATCAACATGGGGCCACTTCAGCGCTTTCGATGTTCCCTTCCTCTTGCTTGCAAACTTTCTGAAGTCACTCCTTCGCTTCGCTTCTTCGCCTATCTTCTTTCTCGATCACGAGGTTCCCGAGACTAAAGCAAAGCTTTCTTAGCTTGTTCTTTTTGGAGTGTCATCGAGCCTCTCTCGAGTTGAAGACTTTCTTCCGAGGTTGAGACTCGATTCTCTTCGCATCTTCCGTAATCAATTTTCTCTCGATTGGCTTAGAAGCCTTCGCGACGCTTTGCTTACAGTTGAACAACGCCCAAGGCTTTCCTCTTCTTCATAGCGCTTCAAAGACCAAACCGGGCTTGTTCCAACCTTAGTTCTAAAGCACGGTTTTTCTCTTGCAACCTCAAGCTTGGTTTGCTCGTAAACTCGAATGTAGATGCTTTCTACTTGAGCAAATTTCAACTTCTCAAGAGTTCGACTTCTTTAAAGGCTTGGGCTAGATTGTACATTTCAAAGATCTTTTCGAGCCTTCTTTTCCAAAGCACGTGCCATGAACTTCCCCGAGGTCCGCAGACCTTCCCTTTCCCCCTTCGCACCGTAGTTTGGAAGAAGTCCGAGAGAGCCGCGGTCCATGTGATATCGTTTTTTTGCTTACACAAATGGATCTCTCCCCGCTAGCCGATCTTGCTCATCTTCCATTCTCCTAATGTGGTTCTTAGCCACGCGCAGTTTTTTAGATATGTGGGCAAACCGCCGAGAGTGCATCTTTAAGCATCTTCGTTATCTTGGTCATGAGCACCGAGCTCATTTCCTCAACAAAGCAGATTTGATCAAGACCTCATTTTTCTCCGCTGGCTTTCCTCTAGAAATTCAATCGACGGTGCTTTTGTTTCATTTCAAAGACTTAACTCGCGGTTGACTTCTCCAACTTTTTACATTCAAATTTTTCTTCCATGGAGGTCATCCGAGTGGTCGAGTGTTTTGTATCCGCACTAGCTCAAGAATGGCTAAGTCCTTCCATTGTCCGAGCTTGATTGGCCAACGTTGCTTCCATCCGAGTAAGTTTGATCGACATTGGCTCAATCTTTTCAAGTTTCTCCATGACGGAGTGAGATCAATCTCAAAGCCAGCCTTCAGACTTTTCAGGTCTTTGTTTGATCATCCCGAGCTCCAGCTTTCATCCCGAGCTCCGGTCTCCACTGAGCCCTCACCGATTATCGACATTTTGTAATTAAAGATAGTACTTTCAAGAACTCCGCATAATTATTAATAGTGCCAAAAGGTACCAAGAGTGCTTTTCACCGAGGTTGATCACCATGAAGTCTTTTTTTCGCTTTGAGACCGATCCTCAACATCTCCCTCGCTGGTCCCCATCTCCATCTTTTGATTTGTCTCACGCTTTCGGGGCACCAATCTCCGCTTTCTTTTCGCCGATCTTCCTCTCGAACTAGCTCATCAAAATCGGAATTTTTCATCCCGAAGCTTTGTCCTTCCAACCCCGAGAAGTCGGTCAGAAGGTCGTCTCCTCATTCCACCGCCTTTCCCTCCGAATGCAAAGAATATCAAGCATCTCGGGAAGAGTCCGATTGAGGATATAAACCGCCGTCCTTAATCAAGAATATATCTTGCAGATTCAGGGTATGAGCCGAGCTCGGTATCGGTCAAGGATGAACCGTTCCTTGCTCCTCCATTCGCCTTCTTCGGCCTCGCCCTTCTTCCATCTCGGCTCTCTGGTTCAAGAGAAGCTTATCGCTAAGGATCAAGAAGAAGTCACCAGAGCTCATCGAGTACATTTTGCCCCGAGCCATGAGTATCTGAAGCTTGTGCATTCAGTCCTCGATTTGCATCCGAGTGGGTTCCGAGGCCTGAGCCGGCATTTCCTCAAGATGAATTTGGAGTTAGCTCGTCACCGAGCCTGCGACATCTTCAGATCGACTCGAAATGGGCTCTTCACCGAGTCAAGACATCCGAGGTAGGCATCTCGAGGTCTGAGCTCCTTTAAAAAATTTCCGAGAAATTTTATCCGAATCGAAGTGATGTCTCGAGCACCTCGAGAAGACTGGCTTCCCGATCCGATCTGTGGTCCTTGAGATAACCTCGAGCCAAGACTTGTAATGGTGAACTTTGAGCAGCTTTGGCCCTCAAAGTTGTCTCTCCTCGTAATCATCGCTTCCATCTTCGGTGAGAACCACCAATCTTTCGCGCTTTTGGAGCGAGGTTCTTTCGCTTCATTATTTTTGCTCCTTGCTCCATTTTTTGCCTCCAATGTAACCTTCCCCCGGTTTGTTGGGTTTTTTTTCAAGAAATGCAGAAGGTGATTCTACCTTTTTTTTCTTTTTCCTCGAATGGCCTCGCTTCTTCACATCAAATGGGCTTGAAGAGAATTTTGGATTTAGGGAATGGGGTTGAATGGCGAAGATATCCTCCCTCTCTCGCACGTCTCCAAAATATAGGCAATTTTGGTGGCATGGTGGATCTTGCCTTTCATCGTGATTTCCCCATGACTCTTTTTTATGATCTTGGCTTGTTCGACACCATCCGGACTAAGAATTTCAGCCAGCTTGAAGTCGGTGGTGGGAGATGCCTCGATCGCCGCCATCAACCGAGCCGGGTACTAATCTGCTCAAAACTCCCCAAGAAGACTCATGACGCCTTGCTCACAATATCCATCAAAGACACGATATTGTGGCTTTAGGTGCTTCTTATTCAAAGATGCCTCAAACTTCACAGGATTCTCAGCAATCCTATCTAGGTACTCCTGCTCTTTACCCGACATATACATCGCAGGATCCTCTCCCCTATCACATAGCTCAAACACATCATTCAGATTTTTAGGAACAATGCACAACTCCCTCTCAAAATCGACGTATTTTGATGAGTGTTCTAGATGAGATACGGTAATCGAAGAGTGCATACAATCTTCTTCATCTATTTTCAAATTGCGATGAATTCGACACCTCCTTTTTGCTAACTCCCCGGTCCGGGTCGGCCATGATTAGATGGGTGAGTTTAGCCACGGATCATATGCAGAGCCTCCTCTTCCGCTTTGAGTTGGTTGTGCTCTCAAGAGAGATAGTGAACTCGCATTCATGGCTTATTGGTTATGGCTAATCTCTCGTACATGGTTGAGGCCATTTTAGAATATGATTTGAAGAATGTGAAGCTTTTAGGGTTTTGCGATTTCTGGGCAAAGGGGATTTTAGTTACAGAGTATTTGGGAACGAAGGGTTTGATAAAATTTTGGCTTGAATGGCTTAAAGAGGTATAAAATAGCTTCGAGATCGTGGGGAATCGTGTTGGTTAGGTGAAAAGCAACGGTTGAGATTAATCTCCCATTAATCGGGTATATGAACCGACGATCTCCGAAAAAGTAAGCCGCCAAAATATCCTCTTTGGTCAATAATGTGGCAGAGCATTAAATGATGGTTGTCCTTCTTCGGAATTTAAAACGATCCCGCCAAAAAACATTCCTCAGGTGTTTTGTATTTATTGCGTAATGATTACCGAAGTTTTACTTAAGCAATAAATGGATCACATGAGTCATTACCTCTTTAGACTAATTTCCTCTATCGGTCTTTATCGAGTAATCGACCTTGATAAAATGTCAAGATAATATCGAAAGTATTGAAAGGGTTCAAGATGTTATCGAAAGTAATCGACCTTCAAGAACTGAAGTTTTCGAGACTCGATTCAAGATTTGCATTTTATCCCCGAGTTTTCAAGAGAGTTTCGAGAAAGTTTACATGCATCCGAAAAATCTTCAATTTTCGATTTATTTTATACACCGGGTTCTAACATCCCTAATTCAATCGAAAGTTCTCAAATCTTGATTCAACCAAAGGTTTAGTCAAGATATCGCCTCTTTTGCCTATCAAGATGAATTTTCTCCATCCTTATGTCCTTTTTTCTCGACATGATCTCTCGGATGAAGTGATGTCCGATATCCACATGCTTGCATCCGGTGTGTAATACACCGATTTTGTGAAATAGCAATGGCACTATTATTGTCACAAAATATTGGTACTTCATTGGCCACAACTTTATAATCCCTTAATTGTTGTCCGAGCCAAAGAATTCGAAAGCACGCAGCCTTTCCTCGCAGACCATGTATTCAAATTTTTCAAGAAGATCGTTGCTATCGAGGTCTTTGCTTTTGAAAACCAAGATATCGGGTTTTGTTTCCTAGAAATTGACAAGTTCCTTGTAGGACTTTTTCGTCAATTCTACAACCTCCATAGTCAAGATCTCGAGTAACCCGTTAATTCAAGGTTATCATCACCGATACCATAATCCTCTATTCATCGTGCCCTTAAGATATCTCAAGATCTTTTTGGCAAACCTCCATGTGACTAGTCTTAGGATTAGCTTGGTATTGCACATATCCCAACAAAGAAATGTTATATCCGCCTACTTGCTTTGAGATAGAGCAATGATCCAATGATTCCTTTATAATCAAGATGATTCACCGACGATTTGCAATCAGATCCATCTTGTAGTTAGTATTCATAGGAATCCTAATCGAAGTTGTAATTTTGTACACCATATTTGCAATCGATCTCGGGTGTACTTTGCCCGGTTGATGAATATTCCTTCCTTTGATTGTTTCACTTGAAGACCTAGAAAGAAATTCATCTCTCCCATCATTGACATCTCAAACTTGCCTTTCATCGTTGTTGAAAACTTTTCACACAAATTGATGGTTTGGAGATCCAAAAATGATGTCATCAACATATATCCGAACCAGTAAGATATCTTCCCCATCCTCTATCCCTAACAGAGAGTTCTATCAACAGCCTTTGACAAAACCATGGTCAAGAAGAAACCGAGAAAGAGTATCATACCATGCTCGGTGCTTGCTTGAGACCATACAAGGCTTTTTTCCGAGCTCAGAACTTGGTCATTTTTTTGAAACCAGGAGGTTGTTCCACATAAACCTCTTCTTTAAGCACACCGCTCAGAAATGCACTTTTCACATCCATTTGATAGATCGTGAACTTCATGTGGGCAAAGATATGCAAGAAACAACTGATGGCTTTAGCCTTGCAACAGTGCAAAGGTTTCATCATAATCCAAGCCTTCTTCTTGGGAATAACCTTGTGCAACTAAGTCTTGCCTTTTGTTTCTTACAATGTTGTTGTTTTCATCTCTTTTATTCTTGAAAACCCACTTGGTTCCAATGACATTGTGCCTTTCAGTGTCTATCTACCAACTCCCATACTTCATTCCTTGAGAATTGATTCAAATTCATCATCTTGCATAAAGAAGAATCCAATAAGAATCTTGTAGAGCTTCATTAATCTCAAAGCAGTTCTTTCTCCGATAGGAAGCAAGCAGAATAGTGCACTCTCACCATGGAACCTTCTTGTTTTAACTCCTTCAGGTTAGATCACCCACAACTGATTTTGTAGGATGACTATCTAACCATTTCCTTCTTGATGTTCCCCTTCAATAGTATCCTCAACATTTAAAATGTTAGGTTCGCTTAAATCAAAGAAACTCAGGAACAACAGAAAAGGAGAAAGTGAATCATCTTCCTCAGGGAAATTTATTCGTAACATTGTCGAGACATTTGTTCCCCTTTGGTTGATAGATTCAGAATTTGCCTCAGCTGTGACCACATCTTCATTGGCATCACATACCTGAGTCTGAACTTGTGTCTGTTCAGATTGGTTACCTTTGGAGTGTTGGTTTTCCTGAGTCTCACCATCCTGATTTCCATCCTGAACTTCTTTATTCGAGTCCGAAGTCACCCAATCATAGATAGTGACCGACTTCTTCTTTTCTCGTTCAAATGGATGATTTATCTTTTGTTTCGTGCTTAACTGTGATCCTCTTAGTCGGGCTTCATCTCAAGATCATGTTCCTGCTTTTTTCCGAACACAAATAGTTTCATCAAAAAACAACATGAGGTGTTTCCTCCACAATAAGAGTCCTACAGCTTGTAAACTCGAAGGTTTTTATCGACTTCGTAATATCCTAAGAATATTCCTTCATCGCCTTTTACTATCAAAAGTTTTCAACCGATCTTTACCATTATTGTGTATGAAACACTTGCAAACCAAACACACGAAAAGAAAGAAACAAGAGGCTTCCTTTCATTCCAAAGCTCATAAGGTGTTTTGCCTTGACTCTTGGTCAAGATGGATCTATTCTCGCGGAGTAGCATGCAAAGGTTGACAAACTTCAAATTTCAAAATCTTTTAGGAATATCGCCTTCAAATTTATCATTGTCCTTGCAGCCTTCTTTTCGTGAGTCCCGTTCCTTCTTTCAAAGAACACCATTTTGTTGAGGGGTCCTTGCAAATTGATGTTTCATGAGAAATTCCATTTTCACGCATAATAATCGATATAATATGATTTATAAATTCAGC
The DNA here is from genome assembly GCA_037126765.1 of Stenogyne calaminthoides. Classification (NCBI taxonomy): domain Eukaryota; kingdom Viridiplantae; phylum Streptophyta; class Magnoliopsida; order Lamiales; family Lamiaceae; genus Stenogyne; species Stenogyne calaminthoides. The sequence continues at coordinate 10,011,625 of JBBCBC010000026.1, forward strand.
CTTCTTTGTCGATCTCGATTTTGACCACACTCAGATTTTTTCTCAATATCGAGCCTTTTCAAGAATTTCGGCAAATTTTATTCGAGTCTCTTTTTATCGAGTAAGAATATGACCCAAGTATATCTCGAGTAGTCATCAACTACTACCAATGTATATTTCCCCGCCATTAGTGCTCACAGTGTTATAGGACCAAAAAGATCCATATGTAGTAATCAAGTATTCTTTCAAGAGAAACCTCAACTTTACTTTTAAATGATGTTTTATCTGCTTGCCTTTTCCGCATGCATCACAAATATGTTCCTCATCGAACACTTCGTTAGGTAACCCTCTCACAAGAGCTAATCTTGCAAGCTTGTTCGTGGTTTTGAAATTTAGGTGATTCATTCTTTTATGCCATAACCAACCGGGTATATGTGGAACTTTTAGCAACTAAACATGTATCTTTAGGAGTTGAACTCCAATCGAAGATACACATTCCCTTTTCTTGTACCACCAAGAGTACTTTTCGTGATGTATCATCTTTCACAAAACATAAGTTCTTGGAGAACTCAACATTAAAACCTTTATCACAGAATGGCTAATTGAAAGCAAGTTATGCTTCAATCCAGATACATATGAAACACCATGGATATGAATCGAGTCGATTTCCAAAGTTCCATATCCTTCACCGTCCTCGAGTTATCTCCAAAAGTGATCGTGGGCCTCTTTGTTCAACATAGTCATCGAGTATCTTCTTGTATCCTCGTCATATGTCTTGAACATCCACCGTCAAGATACCATATATCGAGCTTTTTTTCATCTCTCGCCATCGCTGCCATGTGATCTTTAGTCGATTCAAAGGCCCTTGTTTTCCTCCTAAAAAATAGATCAATTCTTAGGTACCCATTTTGTGTAGGGTCCCACGAGGTTAGTCAGATTTTCGAATCCAAATCGCTCGACAACTCTAATCACTTTAGAGTGGCTAATTTGTCTTCCATAGACATCAACATACACATCTTCTACTCTAGGTGCCTTAGCTTTTCGCGGTATGTGTGCTAGCTTTAGCATGAACATGGGCTTTTGAATTCTTCTTTGGTTCAGCCTTTTGTTCCATTGCTTTGGCTTTGCGGTACCGGTCCGAATCTTTGTTGACTTGGGTTCAGTGTAACCTTTACCCTTAGGCAAGTGGGGTTTAGGTTTTGTCAGATCAAATATGGGTCTTTCAAGATATCGAGGACTTGGTCTCTTCTGGGCTTGAGAATATCTCTGCCGAAAGTGTTTTCTCCTCCGAAGATTCCTCCGATGGTTCGGTGTAGATCCTTTCAAGTTTGCATTCTTAGCCCCGAGGCTTTGAAGTACTTGCTTGAATTTTTCCAATCGATCGCTTTCAGTTTTCTAGCCTTCACCGAGGTTTGGGCTTTTAACCCGATCATTCGGGTTTTATCAAACCATAGGTCCTTTTCCCTTGTCTACAACTTTGGGCATTACTTCAGCTTTGAAGTGTAGGTGCCACAGATTTAACAAAGATTGTCTTTTGCTACTTGATGCAAAGATTCAGATGACCTTGTGAGGTTCCCCCGAATGTATCCCAATCCAGATTTTATAGTGGCAGATCTCTCGTAACTCAATTTCATCTATTACTTTAGATGCATTATTCAATAGAGTTAACTTCTTTCGCGGCACTATCCTCACAGTTTCAGAGAGTTTCATGCTTCTCAGAGAGGTCATTGAACTTAGTTCTCGATTAGTGAATTTCTTTAGTGGATTTTCTAGCTTTTTCGATTTAGGGTCTCTATCAACTTCTCTTTCTCTCGAGAGTTGTACTTTCGTAACATCCAATTCATCAAGAGCTCCCATAAATTGAGAAGTGATTTCAGCTTTTGCTAGAGTCTTTCCATTTTAGATTTTCAAAGATTCGGTTCCTTATTCTCGCTTCTTGAGTTTTATTTAAGTAATCCTTGCAAAAACAAAGATAGTCCTTCATCGATTCTCAAAAGAATCCATCAGTCAAAATGATCGCTTTTAAAGTGGAACTTGAAAACTCTTGTGCTAGTGTAGGAGCAACAACAGAGATGTAAGAGTTTACCTCCTCAATGGCCATCGACGATGATGTCATCACTTTCACCGCCCGAGAATATCTCATCCGAAGAGCTAGATTCCTCCTCGTGAGTGTTCTTCTTCAAAGAACCATGGCCTTTGAGAACTTCCGTCTCTTTTAGCTTGTCTTTTCTTCTCTCCTTAAGACTCAACTCGACAATCATAATCGAAGTGACCTTTCTTCCGCAATTATAAAGATCCGGTTGGCATCATCATCCCCGATCATTTTCTTCTTTGGACTTGGAGTCCTTCTTTTTGGATGAAGATCCTTCACTTTCAGTCCTTCTTCTTCTCGCTTGATCCGTCCTCGTGTTTCTTTCCGGCACTGTAGTTCCCGTAAAAGCTTTTTGTATTTTCCAAATCTATTATTAAGTCCATTAAACCTCCTTGCCATCAGCTAGCTTTTCCTCAAGCTCATCCCCGATGTTTGGCATGGGGTTCTCGAGACTTTTAGTTTTATTGTGTTTTATCTTTGGCTTTTAAAGCCACATTCTTACTTGATGAAGAATCATCTTTGCTGTCAGCCTTTTTGGATTTCTTATCAATTACAAATTCATAGGCTTTCAGCTCAGAGAAGACTTGTTGGTATGGCATTGAACTAATGTTCTTGGTGTTTTCAATCACCACTGCATGAATATCCCATTTCTTAGAAAGACCTCTAAGAATTTTCAATGCCACTTCTCTTTGTGGATATTTCTTTCCAAGTGCATTTAGATCATTCATGATGCTAGTGAATCTGACTTCCAATTTGTCTATTGATTCACCATCATCCATTTCAAAACTGTCAAACTTTCCAATTGCTACTGAAAGTTTTTTTTTTTTTATATGATATGTGCCTTGGCACATAACAAAACTAGTGTATCCCTATATCTCTTTAGCAAAGATATGTTGAGAGATCATTCCCATCACACCATTATCAACTCAGATCAGATAGTGTGTCTTTTGCAATGTAGTCTAGATTGACTAACTTTCTCTCCTCAGAGTTAGTTGGTCATCAGACTTAGGAAATTCTTCTCTAGGATCAATTCTCTCATCTTTCAGAATTCGGGATTCACCACAAAGAATTTGAATGGTCCTTGAGAAACCACTCTCCACATACGCCATGTTTGAATACGATGAGCCTCGCATTCTCGGCCTCCATAGATCATAGTTCTCATCGAGAACATGGGAAGTTTTTAGAAGACATTTTTCCGATCTTTTGAAAAGAAAAAAATTTCAAAGAAATAAGATCACTCAGAGATAGACCACAAGTATTTTTGAAAATAAAACTTTGGTCAACACAAACAGTGGTCAAGTTGAACCACCGCCCGATACCACTTGTAGGTCCCGGTGAAAATGAGTCTTACACGGTATGGGGGGGAATACACGTGTTCAAGATTTTAAAACTTTTTCATCGAGGTCACTTTTGGGTCGATAATCCTCAAGGTTAGGTTCGAGAAGCACAGACGCTCTCGAGTCAAAGTTCATCGAGATGTTGATCCCGAAGCCGCTTTCAGATACCTCCCGATAATCCCAACCGAGTCCTCGAGTGTCAGAGATCCCGAAGTTGCTTGGATCGATAACTAACTCATCAATCCTCGAAGAGAGTTCGTTTTGGTAACTATCCGTTTCTAGCTACTCTACCGTATGGAATGGTGGCCCTTAGTTTATACTCGCTTTTAAGCTTTTTTCAAAACCTTCCCTTATGAAATAGTGATTAGGCTGTGATTCACTTATGCAACTTCAGTGGATTGATTCCAATCAATATCATTGAAAAGTATGCTTTCGTAAATCAAGTTAATGCAATAGCTTAACACAAATAAGGAAAGCAATAAAGAACACAGCAGTTATAGTGGTTCGGAGACTCAAGCTCCTACATCCACTCTCCCTGACTCTTCAGAGAAATTCACTATCAACTTCGAGCTTTCTTGACTACCTCATAGTTTACTTACTCAACTCGGCCCTGAGTTTTCTGACTACTCCACGTAGTTTACTTACTCAACCCGACCTTGAGTTTTTCGACTACCTCCGTAGTTTACTTACTCAATCACACACAAGCTTTTGACTACCCTCAGAGCTTACTAACTTCTCCTCTAGAGTTTTCTCGACTACTCCGCGTAGTTTACTAACTCTTTACAACTCTACTCACCAATAAACACACTCCAACTACATTCTCAAGGGTTTGGGGTTTCTTGGTTGGTTTCCAACTAGGATGAGATATCCTTTACAATGAAGCACAATGCAAAGGGTTAGGATATCTCGACTAAGCTTTGGATAAATCTTATCAAGCTAGGCTTAGTAAAGTGAGCTCTCTTCAATATAGAAGCACTTGGGAAATTCAAGGTATTTTCGAAAGTGCTTTAACTTTTGCAAGAATAAGTTTGAGCTCTCGAGTTATGTGATAAATTTCCGTGAACCTTACAATGTAGAGGGTCACCAAGATTTATAGCATACACCAAGGTTACTCTTGAAAACTATCCGCTGGAGAGATAGCTTCGTGAGTTCCCTCTTATGGTGTGTGAGAAACGGCTATATTTAGAGTTTGACACTCCCCTAACACGTTTTTAGGCAATAGCCTTTCATGTAGCCGGTCTTCACTTTTTCGTAGCCCGAACTTTCAGACATCCGACATCTTTTTTCAAATGGGCTTGTCACCGTCAAGGTCAAGATGGTACAAAGTTGTCATCTTCCTCTTTTTGACTTTTTGTCTCCGCTAAAGGTAGACACTTTCAACGGCTCTTTTGGTTACAAACTCGAGTTTGATATAACCTTAACAACACTTTCGACTTAGTTCCTTTTGTCTTGCATTTGAATGTCTTGGCAATATCTAACTTTCTAAGGCATCGCGTTTTTCTCAGTATTGCATCCTTCAGATAGATATATTCAAAGGCCTCGGAACATTCGTGTTCATATCGAGCATTCAAGACATTATCGAAGTCTTGAAGAGTTCGTGGCTTTCAAAGATTCTTGATCTTGATTTTTAGTCTTTGGTCTTGAGTCTTCGAGTCTTCGAGTCTTCGTGATCTTCGAGTCTTTCGAGCCTTTAGATTTATCTTCGACCGATATATCGAAGTCTTCATGCTGAGTCTTCAGTTCTCAGTTCCATATCGAAGTCTTTCAAGATCTCGATTTCATATCGAAGTCTTCGAGAGACTTCAGTTTTATACTGAACCTATATCTGCTTACTATACATTTTGCAGATAACATCCTGAATACTCTAAAAACTGAATCCTGACTCATTTATCAAGATCATTACTGAACATGTCATATTCAGGGGTTTTGGGATCTTAATCAAAATCATATAATCTTTTATTAAATTCATCTCCCAACACGTGTACATAATAACTCGTCCGCATAGACACCTTCTTGTTGAATCCAAAATGATTACATCGTTCAATATTGAACAAACATTTATACACATGTGAGTAATAACTATTGTTTAGTTCCTAGGTACATGCATATCAGTTGATACATGTATTTTATATACTTTAAAAGTGTATGTATTTATTTTAGTCAAATTCATATTAATTAGATATATGAATTTGTTAATAAATTTACATACATGTAGTATAGTATGTATTATTGAATGTATTATTTAAAAAAAAATCATTTTTCTATGTGAAACTTTATTTAAGAATAATCTTTCTATAGTAATATTTTTTCCCGGTCTCCGCAACATGACTGTATAGAGTTTTTACTGTAATTCTTTATAGGAATCATCAAGGTCATTGAGGACCTTAAGGGCCAAGTCCTCAGAATCATTAGTAAATCCGACCCAAGAAGGACTAAGTTAAATGGTGGAACTAGGATCAAAATATTAAGACAGGCTGAAATAAATATACGGTACAAAAAAAAAAGTGTCATTTTTTTTTATTTACATAAATTGCACCCTACGATATTTAATATGTTCTCGTTTAAAGCCTAAAGATTAGACTTATATTTTGATCAATTTAAATGGTTAATATATAGTCTTTTTTACAATAAATAAGTAAAAATGGATATGGCTAGATGGTAAATTGGCATTCTTATGTAGAAGCAAATATAGAAGGAGAAGTCAAAATAATATAAACTCAACAAGATGAGAATGAGATGAAGATAATTTTCACTCGAAAAAAAAAGAAATACGTGAAGGTTGCTAAATTTGTAGTCGAAATCACATAAGTAATAACGTAAAAGAGAAAGCAGCGTTTTTAAATGAAAACTAAACATATTTTAAAACTTATCTGCATGAAAGTTTTTAAACGTGGACTCTATTATTAATTAATGCTTGGAAATATCAACCACCTCATCAACAGATTTCAATAGATAAAGCTCTGCAAATATAAAATACAGTATTAAATTTTGAAATATTAAATCATTTATAATATTAAATATAAATAAATAAATTCAAAAACTGGGACGGGCTACAACCAATCCCAACCATAAAATAGATCCGCCCTTGACTAAGTTCATCAACTACTTTAATTTCAAGCATAAATCAGTAACTGGCTTCGTACCCTTAACAGGGTTCTGAAGTCGATTCTTGAGGGCTAATACTCTATTTTGCCCTGACACATTTACCCTTACTAGCTAAAAAGAGTCGTACATGGGTGGATAGCGCATGAGTCGCGTGAGCCATGTGCGACCTAGTGGAAGGGATGAGAACTAATTTAGTAATGGTAAATATGTTATAATAGGGAAAAAAAAAAGAAAAAAAAGAGTTTTATAGACATTGGGTAAAAAACAGTTTGAGCATTCAATTTTTGGCAAAACAAGAGTTTCCCTTTCAAGTGTATTCTGTAATTCTTTGACGAACCTGATGGAATCAAATTGCAAAAATTAGCATGTAATCATGAACTAATCATCTCAAGTACATCTTCATAGCTACTGAGATTAAAACACATCAAGATTTCGAACTCGATCGCCTAGATCGTTTCAGTGATCAGACATGCTACTTTAATCAGAATTCCACAATTGGAACCTTAACTGACTGGGCCTTTATTTTATAATTCGTGTACAATCAATACAGCAGTAAAAATATAACATATTTTAATTAATTCAAATCTATAATATATAATAAGTGAAATACAAATACATAAGTAGAACACGAGTTTACATCTCTTACATATACAATTAGCTTCTACTAAGCTGAAACCAAGCAACTACACTTACACTGCGACAAGCACTTCTTGCAATCAGCCACCCTTGGATATCCGCCGTTGCAATCGCATTCCTTGATGCAGACGGCCCGAGACGACCCGCCCCACAGGCAACGGGCCATGCATTGCATGATGGGTACGCATCCGGGGCAACCCGAATTCATCCGGGTCGTAATGCACTTGCTGCACCCACTCCCATCTGATGGGCACCCACTACAAGCCGAAGCCGTTGCCCACACTATCAACATAACGACCACCACAACACTCGGCTTCACCATTTCTTCAAACTCAAGACTACAATAACATATATATATTACTAATTTTATGGTGTGATATAGATACATGTATATATATATATATACACACACAATATATACACTCTTGCTTGCATTTAGATAAGGCTGTAACTATTACGTTGTCATCTCTTTTACTTTTAGAAAAATGAAATATCGTATTAAGGAACTATATATAAATGAATTAATTCATCACCACTCTACAAGCTCGAGCTTTTAGATGAGACAAAATTCTTACATATCGTATTAATAATTGAGTAAGCCCCCGAAGAAATTTGTTCGTGGAATATATGAAATTTATATTATTACATTAGTTACAAATTAATACCACTATACCGATTATCTGATACCATTACACTTATAAACTATGATTAGAGTTGTCAAAATGGGTCACACTGTTATTAGCCTATATATATGGGGCGGCTGGGTTGGTAAATGCGGGGAGCGGACCTATATGTGTTGCCCCACACAGCCACTATACCGATTATCTGATATCATTACACTTATAAACTATGATTAGAGTTGTCAAAATGGGTCACACTTTGCAGGGGCCCGCCTGGGGCTGGTTTAAATATTTCTGACGGTGGGGAGCGGACCTATATTGGTTGCCCCACACAGGCTGGAATGGGTGGGGGTGGATTGGGCTAGGGACATTTTTTTAAAAAATATTTTTTTTTCATTTATTATTCAATTTAATTAAAATACAAAAATATAAATACAAAAAATAATTTGCTTCTCACTTACGCACACACATCATACAAAAAATATTTTATTTATTGTGATTATTTTGTGGATATTATTGCTTAATTTTTATATTTATTGTAAGTTTTGTTTGTTTTTATTATTTATCAAGACATTGTTCATATGTTGCTTAAAATTTACATAAACTTTCATGTACTGAAACATGATCATACTATGAAATTAATATCATTACACTTATAAAATAATACTGCAACTCTTATAAACTAATATCTATAGCATTTAATGATACGATCTCAGTTTACAAGTGTTATGGTATTAATTTATAAGTGTAGTGGTAAAATTTAATGCTATAAATAAATTTCACCGAATAACTACTCTAAAACTTATTATAAATATAATACATTTTAAAATAATAGTATTTTTTTTAAAAACCCGCGGGCTAGCCCGCTACCCGTTGTGGGTTGTGTTGGGTTGAGTAGTTCTCAGCTCAAGCCCGTTGTGGGTCGATCCGTCAAAACCTGCGAAAAGGTAGATTGAGGTGGGTTGTGGGTCTGCTCGCCAAGTCGGCCCGTTCTGACAGCTCTAATTATAATTATAATATTAAATAGTGTTGATATTAATTTATAAAGATAATTATATCAGTTTATAAGTGAAATATATCAGTTTCATACTATTGAACAAGCACAAGAGGTTTCACAAGAGAGTTTGGGTTAATAATTGCATCTTTTATTTTTAATGATTTAAAAACTGATGGAACATACATATCAAGAATTGGTCTTTATTTTGTTCGAAAAAAAAAAAGAATTGATCTTTATTATATTTTTAGCTAGAGTTAAACCCCACGTATTACTAGGGTTTGAAAAAAATTACACTAAATATTTTAAATATTTATTTAGTTTCATTAATTCAGTTAAACTATAGTCAATTTTTTTTTATATTATATATTTATAATATATTTATTTTTAAATATATTTCTAAATTAATGTATTTTCAAGTATATAATGTGTTGATTAAAATATTGTATCGACATTATGAGAAAAACGTTACATTTAGACTTATTTATAATTTAGAAATACGTTTTGTAAATATATATAAATATATTTAATACCATAAATAACTTAAAAAGAATAGACTGAGAGTATTTTAAAATGAGTAAGTCTACGGTGAAACTTGTTCACAGTATAAAGTTTATACCACTACACTTATAATTAATACCACTATACTTATCAACTGATGTCATCACATTTATAAATCAAGATCACAATATTAAATGCTACTGGTATTAATTTATAAGAGTAATGGTATCAATTTGTAAGTGTAATGGTATCAGATTCACACTATGAACAAGTAGTATCAGGAGAGTTCGTGTTTCAAAATAGGAGCTTGTAGAGAATACAGAGTGATTGACAAATAGTTATATAGAGATATTTATTAGGGATAACATCTGCAAATATATAGATTCTATGCACCAATTGCATCGTGCAACTTATCAAGTGCATATTCAATGATGAAGAAAGCATCCTAGGCGGCCGCCGATCAGTTTCGATTTTCCCCAAATCTCCATTGATAGTTGTTTCCAGCTCTCGGCGCCGCCCAGGCTCCTGCACAGAATTAGGTTTTTTCCAAAAAAATTATTTTTTTTTTTTTTTTACAATTAAACCTAAGACCATCTTTATCGGTTGTTCACATGAACCGTTCTAGTTCACTATAAGACCAAAAAAAAAATTAAAATTGAGAATAAAATGAACGAACTGTTTGGTGCTGCAAATCGCATTCGTGTACTGTTCCTAAAAAAGGTAAATTAAATCAAAATTCTCAACTTTTTTTCTCTACAAATAGAGACCAATATTGATATATTTTGAATCACAATTTAATATTCTCAATTTCTCTTCTAATTTATATTATTTCTCCTAATTTTTTAATTTTCTTTCAAATAATTTTTTTTGACTATATATAATTAGATATTTTCTCTTAAATGATTTAGTGTATCTCTTACCTCTTATGAATATAATAAAAATTAATTATTAATAATTGTAATTATAAAATAATAAAAAAGAAAAATTATTTTAGTTTGTGTTGGGTTGTTGATAAAGTATGAAAAAAATATGAGGATGAGTTGAATTGTAGATTTTATAGCTAGATGAGAGAGAAATGAATTATTTATTAAAAAATTGGATTGTAGAGGTTTGTTGATAAAGATAGTCTAAAAGAGGGAGGAAAGATATCACTTCAACCCAAAAATCCTATCTATGGCATCGCGAAAAGAGAGAAGAAAAGAGAAAAAAAATTCAAATCCTATGAGAGAATTCCGTCTCATCTAAAAGCTCGAGCTTGTAGAGAGTGCCGTGAATAATCTATTTACTTAATTTCCCTCAACACTCCTCCTCACTCGTGTGCCGAATCATTGTCTTGACTATCTGGAGAGGAGGCCCAACAGAGTGGACAATTTAAATGTGTTGAGTGCTTTCACGGGAATCGAACCCACAATCTGGGCTCTGATACCATGAGAGAATTCCGTCTCATCTAAAAGTTCGAGCTTGTAGAGAGGGTCGGGAATAATCTATTTACTTAATTTCCCTTGACACCCTAAATCCTTAATCCACTGCGGCTATTGCTACCGCCGCTCAGCACCCTTGTGCGTATTATAATTAAATGGTAGTATTAGGAGTATCAATTGTTTTCAGTGAATTAACAGTATTAATTATTTACTTGAACACAACTTTATTTCTACATATCAAATGATAATTCGAATTCAGGTTCTCACGGCATTAATAATGGTACTTTAATTTCTAAAAAAGATTATAGCTATTTCATTTTGTCCATGGAACTCATGTGGTGTTACGTAGTATATGTATTAACGAAGAGTGGTAAAAACTATAAGTTTACTTTGTCTTGATTGCATGTTACTATAATTTAATGCCTCTACCAATTTGTCTTGGATTGCTCAATATTTATGTCCCCTCGGTTTTGCCTATGAGATAAGGAAGTTATATCCTTTGAATTTGCATATAGAGAATTTAAGGCACTTGCAGAATCCATAATTACCTTCGGAATTGAAAATAACATTTTTGTATTTGATTCTTATGGAGCAGTATATATATTAATAATAAACAGTACTATTGAATATGTCACACTCACATGTGTAAGTGTAACTATGTAAACTATTAGAGGTTTTAGCATGGATCTCATTTGGTTTGACTGATTTTTTTCTATCATCTTGCAAAACGATATCTGAATTTAGAAGGACACTGCCCTACGTAAAATATTTCATGTGAAATATTAACGCATTTAAATAAGTGTTGAAGATTTCTAACTAAGACAAATCAGGAAATTAGACTTGTTTCCAAGTATCTACATTTATATAATAGCAGAAATCTGTCTAAATTTAATCAATCATTTAATTTTTTGCTAAAATTATTGTCAAATAGGGAAATCTGCAAAGGAAATTATTGCCAAATGGGGAAACGGGGAAATTTAGGCACCATATTATCGCATGCGCATGCACATATTAAATCAGTTGAGACCAACTCAGATGACGAGCTTAATCTGTAAAGGAAATATCAACTTAGTTGAAAACCCAGACTCTGAATCTTCAAAATATAAATAAATTAAAATTATTTAGTCTAAAAAATAGTTTTTGTGATAGTTAGAACTCGAAAAACATCCAACGGTCAAATTCTTGTTGAATGATATATGTTGTGGCACGAATTATTCTCACATATCACAATCCTCAATGTGGGCAAAGTCGATAAAAGGGTCCCACCTGTCGGCGAGAGAAGTCTCTACGAACAATGCCACATTTGGCTGAAGAGGTATGCAGTGAGAGAGAACTAACTCACTAAGAGAATCATGTGGCGAGCATCAAGATATTAAAAAAAAAGCGCCACAACATAATTGAGCTTATGTAACTTTTTATTGTAACACTTTTAGTTTATGCAACACATTATGATAATGCTATTATAATTTATAAATTATGTAACATTTTATTAATATGTAACACCTGCATGTAACACTTTTAAATATGTAATACTTCTTAGGTAACACCTTTATACATGTAAAATTTTTTAGTTAACACTTTTACATATGTAACACTTCTTAAAAATACTTTAACAAATGTAACACTTCTTCAAAATACTTTAACAAATGTAACACTTTAACATAAGTAACATTTTTAAGTAGCACTTTCACTTACGTATCATATTTTAGTAACACTTTGTATTAACTATTTATTTAAATATATATAAAAAAATATTTTATTTATAATACATATAATTAATATATTTAAAATATATTATATGCACTACATTTATATATATATTTCTTGTGTAAATTAATTTATTATATTATTTTTTATCTTAGGATATAATATATAAAATATTTTTACAATTAAAATTATTATATTTAAAAAAATATGTTCATATCATCTAAATTTATTACATAATAAAATTATTTATGTTTTTTTACAGGAAAATATTTATGTTTGTAATATACCTAAAAGAATTTGTAATTTATATTTTTATTTAGAATTATAACATAAATGTACTTATATATATTTTAAAAAAAAAATTGGTGAAAAATTGGTTGGTCCATTGAGGATTAATGTGGATTGATATAAATCAATGATATTTAAAAAAAAAAAAAAAAAAAAACAATGAAGAAAAAATAAAAAATCGAAAAAAAGTTTTAAGTATTATTACTATTCAAAGTATAAAAAGTCGAATGGTTTAGCATAGTTGGTATAATAAAAGAATATACACGAAATGCAAACCAGTTCCACAACACGACTTTCTCTGCAATATATCGTCATTTCCACCAACCCATCCCACCACACTACCAATCATCACTCATTGTCGCGAAAAATTCACAAAATTAAAATCAAATTCGATATCTTTTTATCACGTAGATCAATATCAAACACATAAAAATCATAATTGTTGCAGCTTATAAATTTCAGTATGATTTTCGCAGCTTCTTCAATGTCATTTCGTTGAATTTTTTGAAACCAAGCAATAGTTTACACATAATTTTAAAAATAAAAAATATACATATAATCGATATATAATCTTAATTTATATTAAATCGAAATAAATAAACAAATAATATATATAGTCTTATATATTTTAAAATAAAAAAATTCAAATAAAGTACTCCCTCCGTCCCGGATGACAGCAACACTACCTTTTTTCGTATTTTACCGAGCGAGTTGTTTATTAGTATTTGAAATAATAAAATGACTTTTAAGGAAGAATATGATAGATCTATCTCTCATGTATTATATGTATTTTTAAAAATTATTTTATCATTTCAAATACTAATAAAAAACTGTCTCGCTAAAACATGATAAAATAGTAACTGTTGCATTCATCCTGGGACAGAGGGGGTAATAATTTATGTATAATATTAGTTAATTACATTTTTATTAATCTTAGTTATCAAATTATGCTTAATACTTTCTGAATTATAAATTAATTATATAAATTTAAATCTCAAAATTACACTAAATAAATTATAAATTAATTATAAAGGTGTAATTAATAAATTATGTAATAATTTATGCAAAATCTGAAAATTATAGTAAAAAAATAAAAAATTGATTTTATGGGACCAAATCTGTAATTTTTTAGGACCAAATCAGCAATTTTTTAGGACTAGAACTGCAATTAACGGCTCATATGACTCACTTCCGTTAGAAATAGATGGATAATCTTATGGGACCAAATTTGTCAAAAAATTACCATTTTACAATTGATACTTTCTCTTGGGACCAAAAGTACAATTTACCCATTTGGCGCCACTCATCTTTATCTCTAGATATATTACATAATTTTTTGTGTCGGAGTTATATTGAAATTAGATATTCTTTTGAACAAAGATAATAATAAATTTATAGTAAAAAAAATACCATTTTTAGTATTGTTTAATATAAAATAAATATATTAGTATAATTATGGAATAAGATAAATCTTGGATAATTTTTATACATATACACACCAAATTATGCTTAGATATGATTAAATATAAATCTAGAAAATATTTCAAATTAATTAGATTCTTTAAAGATATTATAAAATATGAAATAAGATTGAAATATATACCAAATTGTTTGTAGATATTATTAACCATAAATCTTGAAAACCTTTCAAATAATTAGGATAGACAAAAATTCATATGAGACGGTCTCATGCATGAGACGGGGTATAACTTAGCACAAATTACACTTATCCTTCCCAAATTGTTAAAGCATCAAAGCCCAATTTATACCCTATCTCACCGTGAGACGGTCACATGCAAGTGTGTCTCATTAGACATTCTTTTGAACAAAGGTAATTAATAGATTTATTTTAAATTCTTTATAGATTTTTAGTATTAGTACAATTATTGAATTAGATAAAGTCTTGGATAAAATATATATATATATATATATACACATATATATATATATGTGTGTGTATATATATACCAAATCGTATCAAAAAATTCAAATAATTAAATTCTCCAGAGATATTTTAAAATATGGAATAAAATAAATTCTTGGATAAAATATCACTACAAAAGAAGCGGGTTTTAGCAACGGATCAAGCTACTATTAACTATTAGCGATGAATTAAGTCAAATGGTCAAAGTCCCCGTATTTAGAGAAGGTTTTAGTATCCGTCGCTACTAGCGACGGAATAGCGGCGATTTAGCGACGAAATATTCAAATCGGGTCAAATCGGGTCATTTAGCGACGAATATAACCGTCGCTAAAGTCGGACCCGGAACACAAAGTATCTCGGCACTTGGACCACCGCCCAGTCGAGTTTAGAGATGGTTTTTTGAACAAAGCGACGGTGTTTGCCGTCTCCACCTCAAAATTCTGTCAAAATTTAGGCGCGATTTTAATTAATTATTTAATTATTAAAAAAATAATGAATTTGTTTTATATAATGCAGATGAGTACTAGCCAAGGTGGACGTGACAGTGACAGTGATGGATGCGGCATCGGGAATGGTCGAGGTAGAGGTCGTGGTCGGGGCGACGGGTCCATTCCTTTGAGCACCAGGAAGAAGAGGGTCCTGAGACCGACGGTGAACCTGAACAGAGGTGGGTCCAGCTCGCAGCAACCGCTCCCGACAGGGTCATCTGAGCTCGGCCTCTATTCATCGTGGCTCAGTCCCCACTACTCGATTAGCAATTGATTTGAGTAGGAAAAGTAAGTTATAATTTTTAATTACTTATTAATTTATTTAGTAATTATAAAATTAATTGTTAATTATGCTTATTAATTTTTTAATATGTTTCAGCATCATACCCGGTCAGGAGGCTTCCACTATAGCTACCAACTCCATCTTGCGACTTGGAATTGCAATGGGGGCCCACAGTTGGAGAGGCGTGTCTGAACAACAACGCCAACTCTACTTCGACGAGTTTAGGGTACATACAATAATTGATTACTTATTTTAATTTAATATATAATATATATTGTTAAATAAAAATTTGATAAAGTTTATGTTAATGAAATGCAGAAACAGACGAAGAGGGCGGATGATATGTCACCGGCCGATTTCTACAGGTCGTTCTGTAAGCTTGTCGCTGCCCGGTACAAGGACATGCTTTACAGGTGGCATGCCGGGTGGAGGGATGAAGGGCTGGATATGACGGATGACATGGACCCAGGCGTGTGGGAGTCGATTGTGGCGGTTTGGAGCGATCCCGCATACCAGGAGATGTGCCGAAAGAATCGCCAAAATCGCCTGAGCTAGCAAGGAGAGAATGGGGGCGTCGTTGTGCACAAGGCCGGATCCGATCGATTCTGGAGCACCACATGGTGCAAATAAGTAATATAATTTATTTAATTGTACAATAATTAAGTTCATAATTAATATTAATATTTTTATTTGCTAATAGGAACTACGACTCGGACGCCCTCTAGACGCTCTTGAGACTCTTGCTCTCGGCCACCCCTATGAAGAGGAGACGAGGACCTCCACCTACAGCCGCAGCACCCACGTGCACGTAAGTAATTAATTTTGTATTTCGTAATTATTACACCTGATCTTAATTATAATATTTAATTTTTACAGAGAGCGGTGCGAGATAGAATCGAAGCTACCAGCCAGGCCCAGGTGGGTGAACCGTCTGGTTCAAATCCACCAGTTCCTCCAATTAATTTGAATCGGATCTATGTGGAGGAGGCCGACATCCATAGACAGTGGGTTCTCGGGTACGGTAGGTTGTCTTCCGCCATTATCGCGGATACACAACCCTACTCGTCTCAGACCTCTATTACTTCAGCACTACAGCCACAGCAGACGGCTGAACAGATTAGAGAGCAGGTGATGGCCGAGATCAGAGAAGAAAATCAACGGAAGTGGCAGCGGCTTGCATCCGCTCTGGCCGTTCAAATGGGCTGCTCACCGGATTTGTTCCTCGACACCATTAATTTCAAGGACAGTGGCAGTGGCGGTGGTGGTCGTGGTGGTGGCAGTGGTGGCCTAGTCATTGGTCGTGGTGGCGGCGGTGCTGGTGGAGGCGGCGGTTTATGTGGTGGCAGCGGCGGTGGTGGAGGCAGTGGTCGTAGTGGTGGCAGCAGTGGCAGCGTGGCCGGGTTCAGAGGCGCCGGTGGCGAGAAATCCGTTTCGATAGTAATTTTCTTTATACTGCTGATTTGGGGGATGAGGGGGAAGATTATTATCCTGACCGTTTATGAAGAATCTATGTCTTTCTTTTTTATTATTCATGAGGCGACAATTATTTTTTTCGTTTAAATTTTCGTTTATGAAACTCTGTTTTTTCTTTTTTGTTTATATATGTATAATGTTTATCGTTTATTTATGTATATTATATTTGTTTTTTTTTTTTATTCAAGTATTACTTGTCTAGATAGAAAAGTATAACTTGTTTAGATAGAAAAGTATATAACTTGTTTAGAGAAAAGTATTACTTGTTTACATAGAAAAGTATTACTTGTTTAGATAGAAAAGTATATATAACTTTTTTAAATAGAAAGGTATTACTTGATTAAATAGATAGTATTACTGGTTTAGATAGGAAAGTATATATAATTTGTTTAAATAGAAATGTATTACTTATTTACATAGATAGTATTACTTGTTTAGATAAAAAAATATATATAACTTGTTTAAATAAAAAGGTATTACTTGTTTACATAGATAGTATTACTTGTTTAGATAGAAAAGTATATATAACTTGTTTAAATAGAAAAGTTTTACTTGTTTACATAGATAGTATTACTTGTTTAGATAGAAAAGTATATATAACTTGTTTAAATAGAAAAGTATTACTTATTTACATAGATAGTATTACTTGTTTAGATAGAAAAGTATATATAACTTGTTTAAACAGAAAAGTATTACTTGTTTACATAGATAGTATTACTTGTTTAGATAGAAAAACATATATAACTTGTTTAAATGGAAAAGTATTACTTGTTTACATCGATAGTATTACTTATTTAGATAGAAAAGTATATATAACTTGTTTAAATAGAAAAGTATTACTTGTTTACATAGATAGTATTACTTGTTTAGATAGAAAAATATATATAACTTGTTTAAATAGAAAAGTATTACTTGTTTACATAGATAGTAATACTTGTTTAGATAGAAAAGTATATATAACTTGTTTAAATAGAAAAGTTTTACTTGTTTACATAGATAATATTACTTGTTTAGATAGAAAAGTATATATAACTTTTTTAAATAGAAAAGTATTACTTGTTTACATAGATAGTATTACTAGTTTAGATAGAAAAGTATATATAACTTGATTAAATAGAAAAGTATTATTTGTTTACATAGATCGTATTACTTGTTTAGATAGAAAAGTATATATAACTTGTTTAAATAGTAAAGAATTACTTGTTTACATAGATAGTGTTACTTGTTTAGATAGAAAAGTATATATAATTTGTTTAAATAGAAAAGTATTACTTATTTACATAGATAGTATTACCTGTTCAGCTAGAAAAGTATATATAACTTGTTTAAATAGAAAAGTATTACTTGTTTACATATATAGTATTACTTGTTCAGATAGAAAAGTATATATAACTTGTTTAAATAGAAAAGTATTACTTGTTTACATTGTTAGTATTGTTGGGGTTATACTGAAAAGTATGCTTTTACTTTGTATAACCAAACTGAGTTTTTCTCATTTATTTACTGAAATAAATTATTAATCACTGTTGCATTTAAATATGAATGAATGTTATATATATTTATTGCAGACCCGTTCAATAAAGTCAGTACGTATTACGTTGTAGTTAATTTGGTGATACCAGATCACAGAAGATCAAATTAACAGCTCCTCGTAATTAAGTACAAATTCACATCCTAGATGGAAATGAACAAACCATCATGAAAGGTTGATGTATAAGACTCGGATTGGCTTGTCTTGACCAAGAGATTATACTAGTGCATTTGAATCTATTTGAATAGGACTCTGAGGAGGATAAATTCTTTGCAATCAATATACAAGAATTAGACCTCAAATTGGTGTGTTGTTGTTTCTTAATCTCCATCCCTTAAATAGGATCGTGTGAAATTAATAACTATTTCTTTGACTTATGATAGGAAGAGAATCATTGGGATTCGATACCTTATATCTTGGGCAATATTATTAATTACATGACGACATCGACATTTAATATGGAGAATCGTGCAAAGCACGTCTTGTTTGATTTGTCCCTTGGTGGGCCTTAACCTTTATCATACCAAATCTTGCAAGTGGAGATTTATTTCCGGTATGGATAATAATGTTGAGCTGTCTTTACTCCAAGGATAAAGATATTAATTAATATAAAGCTTGTTCAGTGGCTTAATTAATTAATGGACTAAAATAATCTTAAACACGGGAAATAATGACCGGGAGCCATATTATAGTGAAGTCGTAATATGGATTAAGATGGATAGTTCAATATTAATTTTATAGTGGAATAAATTAATATTAATGGACATTGAATAATATTTGGCCCAATATTATAGTTTCATAGTCCATTGGAGGTCCAATCTTAATTCTCCTAAAGGCACCTCAAATAGCCCAAAATAAAGTCCAATTAATGAAAGAGAGAAGAAAATATTCTTGCTTAATATTTCCTTGAAATTTTTGAAATATGTAGGGAAAAGGAAGAAAAGATTGTCTTGTAGATATTTTATGGAAATGGATAAGTATTGTAGGAATACATAATTATCTCATAAATTCAAGAAGTCAAATCTTGACTCCTTTTGCCTTGTTATTTTCGAAAAATAGGGATAAAAAGGGGAAGAGATTTTTATGGAAAATTTAATTAAGGAGAAAAGAATATAGGAGATATATTCAAGATTTCTTGGAGACCAAGAAAATATTTTCTTCCCTTATTTTCTAGACCTAAAAATCGGTCCCCTCCTCCCTATAAATAGGGGGTGAATTTTTCATTCCCAACTACAATTCCATGTGTTGGAAATATTAGAAATCCACAAAGGTGGTGGCAAAATATTTTTGGTTTTCCTATTGTTAAAATCGTTCGTGAGAATCCTCCCACCGGATTGCGTTCGTGGACTTGGGACATATTTGGGAAGACTCTTTGGGTTGATCCGTTGTCTCATCCGTCGTCTCTACAAGAGGTTAGTAATCTCGTAACTTCTAGATTCCGCATGCTTAGGATTTACGTGGATTACGTGTACGCATGTTGTTTATTCGTTTATAAATTATTATGTTGAATTGATTTAGGATTAATTCATGTTAGTAATTAATTGATTAATTTAAATATGTAATTAAAATCATCTCGAATAGATCCAGGCACCCCTAATTTCCCAACAATTGGTATCAGAGCTCTGTTTCGAGCTCTGATTTTTAAATTGTTATTTAAATATGGTGGACATTAAATTGAGAATTGGATTGTAAAATTGTTAGAGTTGTTTTGCAGGTATCCAATTGTCATGGTATTTAATGTGTTTAATTTTCATGCGTATGAATGAATGGTTTTTAATTCGACTCGTTCGGATTAGTTTTTCTCGTGAGAAAATCCACGAGTAGATTAAGCTATTTGATTTGTTTAAGTGTAATAGACTAGTCTAGATTTAAGGTGTATTTATTTTTCGTTAAATAAATTATAATCTAATTGAAGACAAAGAAGGAGACAAGAAATTAAAACGGATCCGGAACCATACGTGGGCGACGTGCGTCGCGTGAAATGTGCCAAGGGAGGCATGCGCGCAATGCGGACGTCGCTAAACCGGATAGGATGGGGCGCCCGGGCGGATCGCCCCAGGCGCGCGCGCTGCTTGCCGGGCGCAGCAAGGGCGCAGAGGCGGCGAGGCATGCGCAAAAGGCTTTCGAAGGCCGCCGATGGTCGCCGAGCTCCGCCGAGACCCATGTGGGCGTCTTGGCGCCGCTGCCTTGGCGCCGTCGCTTCGAACAAAATGGCGGCGGGATGCGGGCGTGCATCCGCGAGTCCGCTATGGCGTGGCGTTCAAAGGATGGATTTTTTTCGAGAGGAACGAGTGGGAGAAATTCAAGACGGTTTCCTTCAAGATCAAGCCAAGGAAAATCAAACCATGACAGTTGGATAATATGTGTCCAATGTGTTTATTTTCTGCTTTGCTTGATTTATTGTTGTTTTGTTTCTTATGCTTTATTTAATTTGTTTAAATGTGTTTGCATGAGAATTGCTCAACGAAAAATCTCAAAATAAAAAATTACTAAGTATGTTTTAATAATTAATTTGGTTTTGAATCTAATTAATTTTGACCTCCATGATTTATTTATTTGTGAAATCTTTTGGAGAAATTCCCCTACGGGACGGTCAAAAGATAGTTTTCACATGAATAAATTCTCAAAAGGATGATTGTGAATTATTATTAGGGGCGATGATGACCCTCCCACAAGGCTCGTTCAAAACAAAGTAGTAATTCTGTATTTAATCATGGTTATTACTTAGGTATAAAATTGATATGCATATACTTCACAGAAGTCCCTGTCAATTTTATATTGGTCAAGTGGGAGCCGACTATTAATTTTTTGAAATTAAAGGTTTGTAACTGTAATTGTTTGTAACCTGCTTGAATGTGATTTAAATGATGACCCTCCCACGAGGCTCATTTAAATCTGTTTTGAGATGTTGGCTGATGCATGTTCATATTTTTTTGAGATTTCAATATGAATCATGTGATCATTATGTGATTTTCTTTGTGTTGATCCGGATATTGACACAAGATATATGTTTATTTTCAGTTTCATCATGTTGCAACCTTTTATTCCATTGTTCAATATACTGAAAGACAATCTGCTAACTGTAGAAAACTTTGTTGATTGGTATCGAAAACTCACTATTGTCCTCACTGCACAAAGCCATAACTGGGTTCTAACTGCACCCAAACCAAAGAAGCCATCAGACGAGGCTACGAAAATGGTTAAGAAAGAATATGCTGACTGGGAGCGTTCTAACGAAATGGCAAAGTGTACCATCTTGGCTTCAATGTCAGATGTGTTGCAACACCAACACCAAAACGTTGAGACCGCTGCGGACATCATGATCAATCTTAAAGAGATGTTTCAACATCAGAACCGTGTAGCTCGCCAGATCACCATGAGGGATATGCTCTCTATGAAAATGGTGGAGGGAACCCGTGAGGGATCATGTTCTCCAGATAATGGCCCACCTTAACAAACTTGAGGTGCTTGGAGCTGAATATGACATCGAGACCCAAATCAATTTCATACTCCATTCCCTGCCCAAAAGCTTTGAGCAGTTCAGGTTGAATTATCAGATGAATAATCAGAAGTTCACCTTGCCTGACCTGCTGCAAGCTCTTGTTTCGGCCGAAGGGATTTTAGGAGGGAGCAACCAAGCTTTAGCGGCTATTGGTCCATCTTCTTCTTCTAAGCCAAAGGGAGGTAAGAAGAAGAAGATAACCAAGAACGAAATCCAAGCTAACTCAAGTGTTGCCAAGGGCAAAGTTAAGGTGAAGAAGGAGGGTGGAGTGAAGAGTCCAGCTAAGGGAAAGTGCTACAACTGCGGTGAAAAAAGACATTGGAGGTCGGCCTGTTCCAAACCCAAAAGGTTTGGAAAGAAAGGTAATTCTCACTCACTAGTTGTTGAAACTTGTTTGGCGGAGTACGCTGCCCATTCATGGGTAGTCGATACGGGATCATCTGATCATGTTTGTTTCACGTTACAGGGATTCAAGCAGACCCGACAACTTAGTGGAAGTGAGATCCTCATCACGCTAGGTGATGCTACGAGAGTGGCAGCTGAAGCAGTGGGAGACGTGCACCTATCTTTTGAAGACCAGTTTTTAATTTTAAGAGATGTTCTTTATGTTCCTATTTTTTCGAAAAAACCTTATTTCAGTTTCTAAACTATTTGTTGATGGATATTCTGTTCGTTTTAATAAACATGTTACAATTTTTCTTAACGATGTGATTATCTATCATGGAACTTTACGGAACAATCTCTATATTATTAACTGTGTACACCACTCACAAAATGCATCGTATAACTCATCTACTATTTCATGTAAAAGAAAGCATTCGGCTAACATGAACGAAACACTTCTTTGGCACCTAATATTAGGTCATATTAACCCAAAAAGGATTCAAAGGTTGGTTCAAGATGGTTCATTGGGGTCTCTCCAGGTTGAACCATTTCCAGCTTGCGAATCATGCTTGGAGGGTAAAATGACCAAGAGGGCATTTGGAGCCAAGGGGCTTAGACCTAAGGAAGTGTTAGAAATGGTTCACACCGACGTGTGTGGTCCAATGCAAATCAAAGCTAGAGGTGGCTATGAGTATTTCGTTACGTTTATCGATGACTACTCACGCTACAAATACATTTTCCTATTGAAGCATAAATCTGAGACCTTCGATAAATTCAAAGAATTTAAGGCTCAAGCAGAGAATCATAAGGAAAAGACTATCCAGTTTCTACGATCTGATCGTGGAGGCGAATACCTCAGTGATGAATTCTTGAACTATCTGTCGGAAGAGGGGATTTCATCCCAGTTGACTGCACCTGGTACCCCTCAAAAAATGGGGTTGCAGAACGAAGAAATAGAACGCTTCTAGAAATTGTAAGATCAATGATGAGCTATGCAGATTTACCAAAATCGTTCTGGGGTTATGCTTTGGAAACAACAGCCTATATTCTAAACTTAGTGTCATCCAAATCAGTTCCTAAAACCCCGAGAGAGTTGTGGACAGGGCGCAAGCCCATTTATGGACACATCAGGATCTGGGGGTGTCCGACATACGTGTTGGACAAGGAAGCTGGTAAGTTGGATGCACGTTCGGAATTAAGGTTGTTCATTGGGTACCCTGAAGGGACGAAAGGATGCATGTTCTATGGTCCAGAAGATCAAAATGTCGTAATCAGTATGCACTTTAGATTTTTGGAAGAAGACTATATGAACGATAAAAAGCCTAGAAGTGAAATTATCTTGGAAGAACTTAAGGGGCCAACTACATTGCCAACTGTACAAAATGATATACCAAACGTCACGCCTTCACAACCGGAACCTCGTCGTAGTGGGAGGGTTGTCAGACAACCCGAGGGATTCTTAGGGATTGGAGAGTCTTCGGACTTGATCTCAGTGGTGTGTTGTTTCTTAATCTCCATCCCTTAAATAGGATCGTGTGAAATTAATAACTATTGCTTTGACTTATGATAGGAAGAGAATCATTGGGATTTGAACGACTTTCGACATATTTGCGGCGAGATCACCACCCCTAGCGGTGTGATCCTCCCCTAACTTTATAAGATGACTAAGCGAGGTTCAATCTAAAATCGCAATGCCAATAAGATGAATGAACATACGCACAGATTATAGTCGCATAAGGAAATCAAGTCGGCACAATAAAGGAAAGAAAAATGCAGATTTCATTAATAACAAGCCCGAAGGTCGGTACATTATAAGAGCCCGAAGGCTAGATTACATCAAGCGGAAACCAAGATACATCATGATAACTGACGACAGATGTTTTACTACAACCCAATATCCACGACTGGCAGACGACTTCTGGCTTTAAGGCATGCTGATCAAAAGTATTGTTGGAGATGGGGTTCAACAACTTCTCAATCTCCTTTTTCTTATCGGGATTCTTGATGACATCATTCTTAAGAACGATCAAGAATCCCATCAGCAGCACCATTGACTATGTTCAAAGGCTGCCCACCTAATTGTTGTTGAATAACGCTGATGAGGGTGTGGGCAGCCCGCCTCCGGGATCTTGGGCTGGTAGACACCTCCCCTAGAGGCGGGCCAGGCTCTCTTGGGGAGGAAGAAATTGGGACATCTCAATGACCTCATTTTCGTGCCCTGGCCTCATCCGACCTGAGTCTCGAGGACCACCCGAGTCTCCGGGCAGGTCTCATCTGGATCGGGAGTGGGGTGCAATATCCGACTCTGATTAGGGAAGAAGGACAAATCAATGCCCAGATCTTCCAGATCTTTAATCTCCAAAGACAATGTCGAGGAGGGGGAAGTCGTGACGCGATCGGCTCGGTGCCGCTTGTGAACAACTTCGGATAAGCGCCCATAATCGCCCACGACATAGGCGAAGTTAGCATTCTGCTCTTGACCTGCTTAAAGTGTTCGTCTTTGGCGGCCAACTTCTCCCCGACCTCTACATCCTTGCGGATCAGCTCCCGCCTTCATCCAGGTCACAGCCTCCTTCTCCTTCCCTAGCAGTCTCTCGGCTTCCTTCAGCTGGCCCTCGAGCTCCAAAGGCCCTCTTGGCCGTCGGCCTTAGCAACCTCCGATTTCTTACGCACCCTCATAGGCAACTATCGGTGATTTCGCTTTTTCGGAGGTCATCATCTTGGGCCTTCTCTAGTTTGGAGAGCTCGAGCTCGGATTGGTATGCAGCCTTTTTCCATGTAGAGGCGGTCTTCAAGGGTGGACAACGATCGAATACATGTTGCTGTGACTTTTTTTGGCGATGGGAAGATGAGTGATCATCCTTCGTCCATGTGCGCAGTACGTTTCTCATCGTCCGCTCCAAGTAGCCGGGCCACTCTCCAGGCGTGCCCTCAAAGTGTGGGGAATCGGGGGATCTCGGGAAGCTCGGCACCTCCGGTGAGAACTTGCTAGCCGTCCCTCCGAGCGCAACAGGAGGAACAAATATATTAAGTTTGGTCCCGGGTTTTGAGGTAAATTCATTAAGAGTTGCAAGCGGCCTACCTCTGCGTCGTCTCCTCATCCCAACCAATCAGGAATCGTCCTCCGGATGGCGACCTCCCTCCGGGTAGAAGTCGGCAAAGGTATGTCGGGCGGGGAGCCACCCTTCAAAGACACCCGACTTGGCGTGGATCGATTGCATGCGAGGTTATTTCGCGCCCCTCTTGGGAGGTCGCTCACTGACCTGCGATGGCGGGTTGACAACTTTTCTTCTTGCTAAAGCAGAGGGAGGAGTCTGGAATGGAATGTCCCCCGGGCGGTAGTGTCGGCGGATGCCTCATGGAGCCGAAAATGACGAGGTGTGAGGCCATCTGAGGGAGGCAGAGGGGCGATGGCGGAGATCGGGATATCCGGATCTAACATAAAAACAGTAACCTTTAGCTAAAAAATCGCTAAATACACTTTGAAAAGATGTGGCCGAGACTTCAGGGAATCCTCAAGTGGCGAGGGTAAGTGTACAAATCCCTTGCAAAGAGGTCGAGCTCTGAGTTTAGCAAATTAACGCCTCGCCACTAGGGGTGTGTCTCAAACCTCCTTGAACGCCTCGAGAAAGTCCCAACATAACTCGTCGGAAGGTCGTATGCAAACACCGCAAAGAAGAGAAAAGAATTAGATTAAGACAATCGAGCACAAAAATATTAAGGCAAGTACCATTCTCAACACGGATCGCATAATCAGAGGAACTCTAATGGATAAGGCTTTGGAAGGGCCATCGACTCCCATGCTCCTCCTACAAACCACCATTTTCGTGCCACCCGTCAACCTTATTCGAATCCCACTCACGAGCTCTTTGCCTCTACGGTCAAGACAAAGATGATAGCCTCCCGCTCGAGCAGCAGGCAACATCACGCGAGATATCTCTCCGGGATTAAAATTTTCTTTTCGGCCCGCGCTAAAACAACCATGGTGGAGATGATGTAACTCCACCCATTGGGGGTGATCTGCGTGAGGCTCACATTCCAGGCCGCCAGCAGATGGGAAATGGCCGGGTGCAATGGAAATCAAATACCGACCGACATGGAAAACTCATTCACAGTAATCATTCCGGGAGGAGGCTGATCGGCGCTTTTGTCCAGAGTCGGCCCATAAAAATGCACATCCTGGGGCACCTTGTACATGCGACAAAGTCCCCGCACATACTGATCAGAGAGCACAGATCGGTATCTTTTATCGGACGCCGCGAATTGAGAGTCGACTGACTTGTGGTATGCCGGTCAAAGTCGCCAATGGCTTCGGTTAAAATACAGATCATAATTGAAGACTCGTTCATAAGCCCCATAATCCGGAACCGAGACAGAAGGACCCGCCATTGACGACCATTCCCGTGGGATGGGATGAAGGAGATTAACATCTAACGGGGGAAGATGGGTAATTTCGTCTAATTCTTCCAGAAATTGGTCATCCACCGGTTCATCATTGGCATCGTCCTCCCGGCGGTCGCCCATAACCCTAGCCAATGAAATTTCACCCACATGCCCGGTGGCGGAGCCGGAAAATCGGTGGCGACGCAGGGCAATAGGGATGTCATCCTCAGAAGAGGAGGAAGCCACCATGGGCTGAGAGGCAAAAAGGGATTTGGAAACGCTAGAATCCATAAATTCGAAGAACGGCACCAAAGTGCTTACCCGTGATTAATTCCGCTTCAGGAACACGAGAATGCATTTCCGGTGGAAGGGAGAAAGAACCAGGAAGATTATCTTGAGGAAATTCTTTCGCAAGACAGTCGCAGAAAATAAGGTTTTCAAAACCTAATTCCCCGCCTATTTATCGAAGAAGAGGAGGGGCCAAAATGAAATTAGCCAAAACTTCAGCCCCCTAGCAACAAAAAGACGCGAGGGGCTCGCGTGAAATCCACTACGGCATCTCATTGGATGAAATGGCACTTTACGTCATCATCCTGGCACGATATCATTTCGAATCCCTGAGATCGAGGGAAGTCTGATGCAACGATTCGTATTATCGAGGTGACGTTTCACCTGTCCGAGGATAGTAAGCCGCTCATAGGAGACTTTCCAGGTCGGATGGTCGCGAGTCGATTTAGTCCATGTGTCAAGCCAAGGTCCCTTCTCGGAACAAGAGACCTCAACTTGAGGGGCAATTGTTGTAGCATGGATAAACCCGACCTCCCTCCTGGGCACGAAGGATCATAAAACAATCCAACAAAGACTGCAAGAAGCAACCTCGGCAAGGGGACCAAGGGATCAGCCCACGTCATTCCCACAAGATAAAACCTTCAAGTCGCAAAGGTCGGCAACTCGGGTAGTCGGCAGTTCGGGAAGACGCGATGCGATTTCCGCTTTATATCCTCAAGTCGGGAGCGACCTCCACCAGCCGTAACTATACAGTTCACGTGGTCAATGACAGCCCCCGACACACCACTAATCCGCCCTCCACATCCACTCCACGATTGGCGCACGCTGAAGATGGACGATTTCTGGCCGGTCAAGGCGGGATTAATGGTTCCCGATATTGTAGCCCTTTCATAGGCATTATTCCTTATGTAAATTCCCACCCAAAGGGTGGGAGTCATAGTATAAATAGGCCACCACGGCCACCTCTGTAATAGGTCGAACAACTTATACTACTAGGCATATACATACATCCTCTCCCTGGCTTGGACACCCACGGACGTAGTCTGATTCCAAAGACGAACCGGGTCACCAACTTCTTTGTCCCTTTCCCTGTTTCGATTGCCTTTAGCATACGCATTATACAATAATTATTGTTTAATTGAGTAGATAAAAACCAGTTACAACAGTATTAATCTTGACCTGAACGGGAGCATGGATGATTGAAGGATTTAGTGGTGAGATCGGCAGTACGGTTGGAGCGGCTTGCCCTCCCTGCCGATTCATTTGTTCTTGCAAACTTTTGAGGGTTTGTTTGATGGCCTCGAGCTGTTCATTTTCCTGATTTTGAGGCCGGAGAGGGGCTGGCGCGCCTAAACGGCTATGCACAGACACTCTCGGTCCCTCTTCAGCCTTAGCTCGAGCGTCATCTTCCGCCTCAAAAGATGCCTCCAAGTTTCGCCTAGCTGGGAATGAGCTTGCATTCGACTCAACTGGGCGACCACGAGGTCTTCGCGGAGCATTCCTTCCCAATCTGTCAAACACAGATTCAGATTGGCGGGATTGGTAAAAGCCTCCACATTTGGGGGATGGGGTTTCTTCCCGCCAATTTTAGCGCTGATGGGGTCCTCCAGATTCGTGGGCGGTATTGCATGTCTTAGCAGGTCGGCGATTTTTAGACCTCGCGCCCTTCCCCATCTTTCTTTTCCCTCGGGACGCTGAGGCCCGCTGGGATTCAGCACGCCAATGTGGCCCACTTCGCTCTCCAGCGAGGTTGCACTGACGACGTTTTCAGTATTTTCATTGCCTCTCGGAGGTCCTCCAGAGTTTTGATGTCATTGAGGTTTTTGAGTGGACCTTCATTGGATGAAGATGTCTCCCTTTGTTGGCCGGACATTTTCATTCCGACAGAAACCATGTCGGAAACTGGGTTTCAATAAGAACTTTTGAAGATATGAAGATTTGAAAGGATAAATCAAAAGGAAACCTGTGAACTTCCTAGTGAAATACCCTTCTTCTAGCGCCAATTGTTGTACACCAAAAATTACGGAAGAATGTTTATGATGTGGATATGTGATTTGGTGATACAAACAAGTATTAATGAGTGTGAAGAGCAATCAATGCGGAAAAAAATGAATGTTCCTCATTGAATGACAATGATCAAGATTCGGAAGATTAAATGCAAGTAATTCTGGTAAATAAATGTGAGAGGATTTGGGCCGAAGGCCTCTTTTGTTGGCTGATAAAGTCGTTGTATTGAATGTAAAAATTGGCGACCCTTTAATGAGTCTCACTTTCGGGTATTTATACTACAAGTTTCCTAGCTGGTCTTTCTCGCGCCTCAAGGGGAGTTTGACCAGCATTAAATGTTTCTCGGCTAAGTTGGACTCTAAAAACCTATTACATCAAGCTAAACACGTCTTCCAGTCTTGAAGCGCGGTGGGCTGCAAGTGGTTCATTGAGATTTGTGCCTATGTTTTCCTCTTTGAGTCCGCGGCCATAGGACCAGGACTATCTTTAGAAACTTCTCGGCCATTTGGGGGAGATTCTCTGACATTGGCTGAGACAGGAGGTTTACGTGCTTGTTTAGCCAAAATCGGGCCTTGGTAAGTGGAAATCCTTTGACTCAAATCTCTATGAACCCTTTACCTTGATTACAAGTTTCACATAATTGGTTAAGTATATTTTGCCGCTTTGTGTACACAATTATATTGAGGGAGCCTAGTCGTCAATAGGGCGACCACTAGGTGAGTCCTTGCAACCCGACGGGTGACTTGCATGGGCGACTTTGTGGGCGGCCATGACGCGTGGGCGAGCACGATCGCCTTAGCAAATATGGTGACCAGCGTGCAACCATGGCGACCAACAAGCGATCATGGCGAGCAACGGCGGTTATGGTATCGGGACCATGGTCAACTGGCGGGCGAAAGCATTGGGTCGCCGGGCGAAGATCGTGCGGAGGAGCATGGGGCACAAGTGGCTGGGCACCGGGCATAAGCACCGTCATGAACAGCGGTGGTGCATGGCGGGCGGTGAGTGTCTTGGCAAGGGCGTACATGAAGCGCCAGTATGTACGCCCGTCGGGTATGGGCGAGCAAAGGCGCGCTGGCGACTAGCGGGTTGTCGTGCCTTTCTTCGGGCGAGTAGTGCGCGAACGTGCGGGCGACTTGGGCGAGGTGCCCGACCGGGGCCAACTCGCCCTTTTCTTGATGCGAAGTGCTAGTTGAGGCGAGTTTGCCTTCTTCCAGGATTATTCATCTGTCTAATATTCTCATTTTAGTTGTTATTTGTAGCAGCAAAAGTGCCAAACAATTTGGCACACAACAAAACTTAGTAATCATGAAAACCCGACTTACTTATGGCATTGTAGAACTTGATCATGTAAAAGAGAAAAGAATTATAAGGTTAAGAAAGATAAACTACTTAACCCCAATCGACTGTGAGTCTTATGGAGATTGTGAATCTTATCCCATGGGCAAGATGATCAACAGACCCTTTTCTTGGAAAGGAGTGCATGCCAAAGAAGTTCTGGAGTTGATCTACAACGATGTTTGTGGACCATTGTCCACTCTAGCTAGGGGTTACTTCGGATACTTCATCACTTTTACTGATGATTTTTCAAGATACGAATACATGTATCTTATGAAACACAAATTCTAATCTTTTGAGAAATTCAAAGAGTTTAAGGCTGAAGTAGAGAAGCAACTTGGTAAGAGTATTAAGACTCTTTGATCAGATCGAGGAGCTGAATACCTTAGTCATGAATTCACTGATTACTTGAAGTTACATGGAATCCAGTCACAATGGACTCCTCCCGGAATACCTCAGATAAACGGTGTGTCCGAGAGGAGAAACTGAACGTTATTAGACATGGTGAGGTTCATGATGAGCTTCTCCTCTCTTCCAACATTCTTATGGGGATACGCGTTACAAACCTCAATTTACATTCTGAATAGTGTTGCAAGAAGCCAACTTTTACACATATCAAAACATGGGGTTACCCCGTGATTGTGAAAATGATGCTTACCGACAAGTTGGAATCCAAAGGTGAAAAGGGTTACTTTGTGGGATATCCTAAGGAAACTAAAGGATATTATTTATATCTACCTGAGAAATAATCAGTGATAGTTTCTAGGCAGGCCAAGTTCCTCGAGGAAGACTATGTCCTTAAGGAACAAGGTCGTAAGATGATAGAACTTGAAGAAATTCAAGAACCACAAATTAACAAAGAGACTGATAACTTGTCAAAGCAACATGACAAGAAATCAGTGGGAGCATTCAGCAACTTTCACGGTGGTAGTCTTTCACTAGGTGATAGTCTTTCAGCCAGTGGGAGCGTAATTGGAGTATCGTGCCAGTGCAAGAACCTCCAAGTGGGCTGAATGAGAACATCATAGTTCAAACTCCTGCCCAAGAGACATCGGAAAGTGTAGCTCTTGAGGACTCTCTAGATATTGATGAAATCGATGCACCACAAAACTTTCACGATCAGAATGTACAGCCTGCACAACCATAGCTCCGTAAGTCAATTAGGAATCGTAATCGGCCCATTAGATACGGTTAACTCTCGACAATGGAATTAGTTGATTGGCCAGCGGGAGGAACTCGATAATATGGACATACCGGATAAGAACGATCCTAATACTTATTCTAAAGAAATATCAGATATTGATTCAGGGAAGTGGCATGAAGCCATGAAATCCGAGATGGACTCGATGTACACCAATCAAGTCTGGGACTTGGTTGAGTTGCCTGAAGGGGTTAGACCCATATGTTGCGATTGGGTCTTCAAGCATAAGACTGATGCAAGTGGCAAAGTACAAACCTACAAAGCTAGGTTGGTAGCGAAGGGTTATAGTCAACGCGAAGGCATTGACTATGATGAGACCTTCTCACCAGTTGAAAAGATCAAGTCCATTCAAATTTTACTTGCGATATCAGCACACTATGATTACGAGATTCGGCAGATGGATGTCAAAACAATTTTCCTCAATGAAAACATTGAAAAGGAAGTGTTTATGACTCAACCAGAAGGTTTTACATCTAAGTCAAATTCTAATCTAGTATACAAGATAAAGATATCCATTTATGGATTGGAGGAAGCTTCTAGGAGTTGGAATATCCGATTTGATGAAGCTATCAAGTCCTTTTGACTTCATCAGAAATTCGGAAGATCCTTGCGTTTATCGTAAACGCATCGGGAAGAATATTATTTTCATAATCGGGTATGTCGATGACATATTGATTTTGGGAAATAATATCCCGTTAATGCAGTTCGTTAAAGATTTGTTGTTAAAGACATTCATGAAGAAGGATCTTGGTGAAGTCTACTACATCTTCGGGATCAAGATCCATAGGAATAGATCCAAGAGGATGTTGGGGCTGTCACAGTCCACCAATGTAGACAAGGTGTTGAAGCGTTTTGCGATGGAGAACTCTAGGAGAGGATCTCTATTGGAAAATCATGGGATAAAGCTATCAAAGAAGGATTGTTCTTCTGTTAAAACTGATATCAAGCACATGAAAGATGTCCCATATGCATATGTAATTGGGTCAATCATGTACGTCATGAATTGCACTAGGCCAAAATTGGCCTACGCTATCAACATCATTGGTAGATACCAACAGAATTTGGGTGAGTCTCACTAGATTACTGTCAAGACCATTCAGAAGTATCTTAGACGAACTAAAGAATGTTTCCTTGTCTATGGTGGACAGTCAGAACTAGTAGTGACTGGTTAAGCTGACACAAGTTTCCAATCCGACTGTGATGATTACAAATCACAGTCAGGTTACGTTTCACTCTCAATAATGAGGCGGTCAGTTGGAATAGTTCCAAGCAAAACGACCACAGATTCAACAACTGAAGTTGAGTACTTTGTTGTATCAGAAGCCTCAAGGAGGCTTTCTGGATTTTATAGTTTTTAAGAGAACTAGGGGTAGTTCCGAGTGCCAGCTGTCTAGTAAAATTGTATTAAGACAACATTGGTGCGAATGCGCATGCAAATGAACCGAGATCAGCAAACAGAAACAAGAATGTACCTAGACTTATCATTTGATCCGAGAGATCATAAGGATAAGACAAATGGAATTAAAATGTATTCCCGCATATTTCATTTGGAAGATCATTTCACCAAAACACTGAGTGTTCATGTACACACTAGACATTTGATGGTCTAGGGGTTAGACATATAGGTGATTGACTCTAGTCCAAGTAGGAGATTGTTAGTGTTATGTTGGGAAATTATGGGTGCCCGGATCTATTCGAGATGATTTTAAATACATATTCAAATTAAATAATTAATTACTAACATGAATTAATCCTAAATCAATTCAACATAATAATTAACCAACATGCGTACACGTAATTCATGTAAATCCTAAACATGCGGAACTAGGAGTTACGAGATTACATACCTCTTGTAGAGATAACTGTTGAGACGATGGATCAACCCAAAGTACCTTCCCAAATATGTCCCAAAGTCCACGAACGTAACCCGGTGGGAGGATTCGCACGAAAGAAAGTCACTAATGCTCAATATCAGAGAAGGAGAGCTTTGGGATTGTGTTTCCACTGTGATGAGAAATACACATATGGCCATGTTTGCAAAAACAAACAATTCAATCTCATTGTTGTGGAGGGGGAAGATGAGAAGGAAGAAGAGAGTAACAATGAGGAAGAAGTGGCCATTGAGGAAGTGCAAGAAGGAATATCAGTTAATGCCCTTATGGGAAGTAAGTCCAAAACTACTATTAAGGTGATTGGCATTGTAGGCAAGAAGAAACTGAATGTATTGATTGATAGTGGCAGCACAAGCAGCTTTATTGATGCTAACACAGCCCATGAACTCAATTGCATAATGGAAGAAGTGGTTCCATGGGTTGTGATAGTGACAAATGGGGGATAAATCACCAGCAGATTTGGTTGCTCTCAGTTTAAATGGCAGATGCAGGGTGAGCTATTTACTACTGCCTTGAGAGTGTTGAATCTAGGAGGTTGTGATGTTATTTTGGGTGCTGACTGGATGTGGGAACACAACCCCATAACTTTAGATCTTAAATCCAATAAGATTAAACTCTTGAAGGATGATAAAGAAGTTACACTAGAAGGAGATGTTCTTCCCCAAGAACTGAGAATGATAAGTGCTAAGGGTCTGGAAAAATTTCTGCATAAAACTTGTCATGGAATTCTGGTACAAGTGTTCACCACCAATGCAGAAGTCCAACAGAAGGAAGGAATTGATGAGCTCATACTACAAGTATTAAAATAATTTGAAGGAGTGTTTGTTGAACCTAAGGGGTTACCTCCAAAGAGAAACATTGAACATGAGATCAATTTGAAACCAGGGACACAACCTATCTTTCAAAGAGCCTACAGGTATTCCCTATGCCTTGAAGAATGAAATTGAAAAGATGGTGCAAGAAATGCTCACTCAGGATGTTAT
This sequence comes from Stenogyne calaminthoides, assembly GCA_037126765.1. Lineage (NCBI taxonomy): Eukaryota > Viridiplantae > Streptophyta > Magnoliopsida > Lamiales > Lamiaceae > Stenogyne > Stenogyne calaminthoides. Next base: position 10,045,982 of record JBBCBC010000026.1, read on the forward strand.
ACAAGTGAGTTCCGGTCCTTTTGCTAGTCCCTCAATACTAGTTAAGAAAAAAAGATCTATCATGGAGGTTCTGTGTGGATTACAGAAAGCTCAATGATCAAACTGTTAAGAACAAATACCCTATGCCTGTCATAGAAGACCTGCTAACTGAGTTGCATGTGTCAAAGATTTTTTCTAAGATAGATCTTAGGCAAGGGTACTTTCAAGTTCTATTGAAGGAAGGAGATAGACATAAGTCAGCATTTATCACTCATTGTGGGCTCTATGAGTTTAAAGTCATGCCATTTGGGCTGACCAATGCTCCAGCTACCTTCCAGAACATGATGAATGAGGTGTTTTCTAGTATGATAAAGAAATATGTCCTAGTTTTCTTTGATGATATATTGGTTTACAGTCCCAATATGGAAATTCATACTATGCACCTCACTGAAGTTCTTAAGGTCTTAGAAAAACAAAAGTTGTATGCCAAGAAAAGTAAGTGTGCTTTTGGGGAGAAACAAGTGGAATACCTTGGGCATATAATTACTAGAGAAGGGGTGAGTACTGACCCTGAGAAAATCAAAAGCATGGTGGATTGGCCAACTCCTAAGAATATCAAGGCTTTGAGGGGATTCCTAGGTCTCACTGCTTATTATAGGAGGTTTATCAGGAGATATGGAGTAGTAGCTAAGCCCTTAAATCAACTTCTTAAGAAAGACAACTTCAAATGGAATGAAGAAACTGAGGCTGCTTTCCAGAAACTGAAGGCACTTATGGTAGAGGCACCTGTTTTAGCTATGCCTGATTTTTCTCAGCCTTTCATTTTAGAGACATATGCTTGTTCTAATGGAATTGGGGTTGTGCTTATGCAAAAGGGGCAGCCAATTGCATACTATAGTCAGAGTTTATGTGTTAGAAATCAAGCTCTATCTACATATGAGAAGGAGCTATTGACACTTATGACTGCTGTGTCAAAATGGAGTCTTTATTTGAATGGAAGTCAATTCATAATTAGAACAGATCATGCTAGCCTCAAGCACTTGAAGGAACAAAGGCTCAGTAACATTCTACAACAAAAGTGGCTTATCAAACTTATGGGGCATAACTACACTGTAGAATACAAGAAGGGAAAGGAGAATAAGGTTGCAGATGCTTTATCTAGGATGTTTGAACAAGTGAATGATGGACAAAAGTTGCTACAATTGGTCACTACCAGTGTACAACCCCTGTGGATGAAGGAGATTCAATCCAGCTATCAACATGATGAGCAAGCAAAGCAATTGCAAACTCAAACCATTGTGAAACCTGATGAGGATAAGAATTATTCTTATCAAGAGGGAATTCTGAAATACAAGAGCAAAATTTAAGTTGGTTCTTCCAACAATGTGAAAGAGAAGATCATGGAGGTCATTCATGGATCTTCTGTGGGATGTCATTCAGGGGTACAAGCTAGTTATCAGAGATGCAAAAACTTGTTCTACTGGAAAGGAATGAAAAGGGGTCTGGAGGAGTATATAAGTGCTTGTGATGTTTGTAAAAGGTGTAAGAGTGAAAGTGTAGCCTATCCAGGACTTTTACAGCCACTACCAATTCCTGAGAAACCATGGAGTCAAATAACCATGGATTTCATAGAGGCCTTGCCTAATGCTGAAGGCAAAAGTGTGATCTGGGTGATAGTTGACAGAATGACCAAGTATAACCATTTCATTGCCTTGAAGCATCCCTGCACAGCTAGAGCCTAGCTGAAGTCTATCTAAATCAGATTAATAAGTTACATGGATTTCCTGAATCTATTGTTAGTGACAGAGATGTGGTATTCCAGAGTATATTTTGGAAATCATTGTTCAAACTAGCAGGAGTACAACTACAAATGAGCACTGCTCATCACCCTCAGACCGGTGGGCAAAGTGAGAGAGTAAACAAGTGCCTGGAAACCTACTTAAGGTGTATGTCATTTCTCAAACCTAACAAGTGGGTCAAATGGCTAAGTTTGGCAGAGTGGTGGTACAATTCTAACTACCACCAATCCATTCGTATGACTCCATTCGAAGCTCTATATGGGTATAAGCCAACACAGCTGGGGATTGGTCCCTATATCCATGATAGTAGCATAGAAGCTAAGGAGTACATCAATGAAAGGCTCAAAATGACTCAGATTCTGAAGGAGAATCTTCAACTGGTAGTCAACAGGATGAAGAAATATGCAGACCAGCATAGGACTGAAAGAGAGTTCATAGTTGGGGATAAGGTTTATGTGAGAATGCAACCATTCAGGAATGCACCAGACCAATTAAGGAAGCAGACTAAACTTTCAGTTAAGTGTTTTGGTCCCTACAACGTGCTACAGAAGATAGGGAATGTTGCATACAAATTGGAGTTGTCTAATGGGTGTCGATTACACCGAGTTTTTCATGTATCTCAACTCAAGTAACAGATAAAGAACAAATATACACCACAAGAAGTACCACCAATAACAAATTCAGAGGGTGAAGCCATCGTTGTACCTGAGGGAATTCTGGGTAGGCGTACTGTGAAGAAACTCAACCGCTCCGTCGAACAAATCTTGGTAAAATGGAGTAATTGTTTGCCGGAGAGTGCCACTTGGGAAGATGCAGATGTGATTCGGACAAGGTATCCAGAGTTACTGACTTGAGGACAAGTCAATTGAAGGGGGAGGCATGTCGCGTTTCTGTGTTTTACGTTTTTTGTCGGAATTGGGCTTCTTAAATAATTGTTTCGCTGGTAGTATTGGGCCTATTAATTTACTGAAGAGATGGCCCAACTAGTTAATTCGGCCCAATGGCGGAAATCACTTCCGTTCGTACTGTTTCGATCAGACGCCTCAGGATGCGCGACGTGGGCGTACGTTCTGACAATTCCGTTGCAGGTGCGTGCTTATATGAAGGAATAATCACTGAATGGAGGAGGTTGTTGTCATGTGAGATGTTATTGATTCTTCCTTCTATCCGAGTGTACCTGTGAGAGCAATTCATATAACCATTCATGATTATGCTATGGGTGGATACTTATTGACGCACACTAGTCCGATTGCTGTTTCCTTAAATCTTTTAGATCATTATGTTCGTTTATGTTAAATAAGCACTCCCCTGGTTATTTTATTTGAAGTTGTTGTTGAATATATTGCTATTTACTGGATCGGGTCTTAACAAGTTCTTAAATTTATATATTTCAACTACTTGTCCCCTTAATGGTTGGATTACCTGTACTAGTGTGTAAAGGGACAAAAATTTATATTGAAAAATCAAGGAACAAAAATCAAATGAAAAATATTATTCTAAGCTGAATTTAAAATTGGGTAAAGTTAAGGGACAAAAAAACTAGTAATGCCTAAAAAATTAATGCTTTAATTTTTTGTTTAATTTAACCGTATGTGTTTGTTAATCATGCCGGTAGGCCCGGTACAACTGAATTCACAAAAGAAATAGTAATGCCTAAAATTGCAATTGGAGCAGCTAAAGGTATTGCTCATATCCAGTGGCAATATGGTGGAAAACTGGCCCATGGAAACGTAAAATCTTCAAATATTTTTGTCAACTCCGAGCAGTATGGTTGTGTGGCTGATTTAGGCTTGGTTGGCATAATGAAAAGCCCAGGAAAGCAAGTTGCTGCAATCTACAATGCCAAAGAATATGAACACTTGCACAAAATCAAGAATCCATCCCAAAAAAGTGATGTCTGCAATTTTGGAGTTGTGTTACTTGAACTCGTTACTGGAAAATCGCCCATTGAGCCACAAGCTGGTTTTCCGAGAAATGTTCACATAGTTGAGTGGGCTCTTTCAATGAAACCCGAAGATTGGAGTTCAAAGTTGTTTGATCAAAGTCTTTCGTTGTCTTATAAAAAGTCAAGGGGAAAATTTTACGATGAATTAGATATATATAATTTTGCAAGAGGGATGGTAGAGATGTTGCAAGTGGCAAGGAGGTGCTTGGTTATGTTACCCCAAGACAGACCCAAGATGCTTGAGGTAGTGTTGATACTTGAATATACTAGGTGTTTACCACGTGCTTCGCACGTTGCACGTGTAATTTATTTATATAATCTTTTGTGCGTATATCATTAAGTTTTAATGTGAATATATGCATTGGACGTTATATTTAAGCTTTTTATATGAGCATTAGTGTGTTTGTTTTATTGAATTGCATGTTGATTTTGTAAAAACATGTGTAAGAGTGGACAAATTTTATAGTGAGTTGGATGTCTATATATATTTTATTTAAAGAACTATAGTGCAAGGAAGACATTTTATCTTTGAAACACAAGAATTGTCCTTCATACTTTGTTAGAAATTCTATGGGTTTTACATGTTGTCCAGAAGAGTGACTTGACATTTCTTTGCAATTTTTGTCTGGTTTCTTAAGTTGAGAACATAAGCAGCTTTCACTTTAATTATCTGGTGTTGTACACACCATAACATTACATCAAACTAACAACTTTCCTGCCACCCTATCACAATCGATTCACATACCTAAGATTTTCTTGGCCTCTCCAAGGTCCTTCATAGCAAACCTATCAGACAACTGCTTCTTCAACTTGCTCACTTCTCGAGCTCTAGAGTCTTTATTAACATGTCATCAACATATAATAGCAAAACGATATAGCCATTATCATACCTCTTGAAATAGCAGCAATGGTCAGCTTCACACATATTGAACTCAATCTCGTGCATGAACCCATCAAACTTCTTATACCACTACAATGGAGATTGTTTCAAACCATAAAAGCTCTTCCTCAATTTCCAAACAAGCTCATTGTTCCCCTTTGACAAGTACCCTTCTGGTTGATTCATGTAAATGTCCTCCTCTAATTCACCATGAAGAAAGGTTGTTTTTACATCCATCTGCTCTAACACCAAGTTCTCTGCAGCCGCCAAACTCAAAACTAACCGAGTGGTAGTTAGTTTCATGTTGGAATTTAGAGGCACGTAAACATGTAATACATGCGCAGTGGAAATTAAAGTTCACCAACAACGAACAGTTAATTGCATAATTAAATACGAGTAAAAGTAAACAGAATTCTTACAGTAATTCGTACACGGATTCCTCAACTATGGTATCCACGTAAAAGTCTTTTACTAACTCGCTCAAATCTGCCAGTGTTGAATCCCCGAGATGAATTTGCTAGGAAAATTCTAACTTAGAGATTTTATGGTGAAATATGAATTCACGTAATATGAATTTCCCAAGAGCTCATATATAGGAGAGGATTAGCTTAAGTCTCAAGCTAATCTAATTAGGAAATAAAATCCCTAATCTTTATTTAAATAAATCTCTTAGATTTATTTCCCACATATAAATCTCTACGGATTTAAATTTCATATATGATAAATCTCTACGATTTGTTTCCATATATATTAAATCCTACAATAATATTCCAAATATTATTATTGGAAATTCTTATTTAATTAAATCCAATTTAATTAAATATTAATAATAATTAATTCCAAATTAATCTATTATTAATTTCTTCTCCATAAATTAAATATTAAATCTAATTTAACATTTAATCAACCAACTATAATTAGTAAACAATTGTTACTTATTGTGTGACCCATATGCCCTCATATATCGAGCGATTAGTCAAACTAACGGTCTTAATTGAACCCTAGACAATAAATCAGACATTCTCAATATATGAGGTACGTTGCGAGGAAATGTGCAACAACCTGTAACTGAAACATGGGCTATTGTGATTTCCTCCTTTCATTCGTGAATACTCGATTAAGTCTTGAACATGATGAAGTGTCTATTCAAATAACTTAATCAATTTATCTCTAATCACTAATTGATCATGTATGTCACACTTAACCACAAAGTCTAAGTTGACGTGCATCAGCCGATGACTTAGATCTAGTTATGATGAGAAGATGAGTATTCTCTCTAAATCCACATTGAGGAATGAATCTTATTCTTGGCTCAACTACCACGCACATGTACTTCGTGATGAACCCAATCCAAGCCATATCTACCCATAAATGGGTGCAAGTGTCGGTCATGGTCAAAGTTCATCACTCCACACATGTCGTGCGTATTGACCTCAAGTCAAAGGAGTATCGCATCGCTCCCACTAACTGAGACACCCATAGACACATATAGTGGAAATACATCAAAAGGTTTCTCGGATGGGTATACCAATACCCTCTAAGGTATTTGTGAATCCATCATGAGATACCTAGTATCTCGTAGTAAGTGAGATCTTAATACACTCTCTAAGAGTATGATGCAGATCGCACACCAATCTCCATGGCATCATCAATATCCCATTCCTTATGATCCTTGATCGGAGCTATTTGAGAATCATGCTTAAGTCATCTGAGTTCTCACAACCTCAATGACAACAATGACTCATGGGAACACTTGTATGAATAAATGCAAACAATCAAACATAATACTCAAACAAGTGTATTGCCATACATTAATATTAAGTGAACTATAATATTAAATCAAACTGAATATCATCGAGTATTATGTCCTTACAATAGATTGTCTCTAGGACACTAACACTAACAATCTCCCACTTGGACTGGAGTCAATCACGTACATGTCGAACCCCTAGACCATCAAATGTCTAGTGTATACATGAACACTCAGTGTTTTGGTGAAATTATCTTCCAAATTAAATATGTGGGAGTACATTTTAATTCCATTTCTCTTATCCTTATGATCTCTCGGATCAAATGATAAGTCTAGGTACATGCTTGTTTCTGTTTGCTAATCTCGGTTCCTTTGCTTGCGCATTCGCACCAGCGTTGTCTCAATAAAACTTTATTAGACAACTTGCACTCGAAACTACCCCTAGTTCTCTTAAGAACTATAAAATTCAGACACTCGGAACTATAAGATCCTCTCTTAGAGTTCTCCATTGCAAAATGATTCAACACCTTGTCTACATAGGTGGACTGCGACAACCCTAACATCTTCTTGGATCTATCCATGTGGATCTTTACCCCTAAGATGTAGCAGGCTTCACCATGATCCTTCATCATGAAGGTCTTTGATAACAAATCTTTAACGGACTGCATTAACAGGATATTATTTTCCAAAATCAATATGTCATCGACATACCTGATTATGAAAACAATATTCTTTCCGCTGTGTTTACAATGAACGCAAGGATCTTCCGAATTTCTGATGAAGTCAAAGGGACTTGATAGCTTCATCAAATCGGATATTCCAACTCCTAGAAGCTTGCTTCAATCCATAAATGGATCTCTTTAGCTTGCATACTAGATTAGAATTTGACTTAGATGTAAAACCTTACGGTTGAGTCATAAATACTTTCTTATCAATGTTTCCATTGAGGAAAGCTGTTTTAACATCCATCTATCAAATCTCATAATCATAGTGTGCTGCTATCGCAAGTAAAATTCGAATGGACTTGATCTTTGCAACTGGTGAGAAGGTCTCGTCACAGTCAGTGCTTTTGCATTGACTATTACCCTTCGTTACTAACCTACCTTTGTAGGTTTGTACTTTGCCATTTGCATCAGTCTTACACTTGAAGTCCCAATCGCAACATATGGGTCTATCCCTTTTAGGCAACTCAACCAAGTCCTAGACTTGATTGGTGTACATCGAGTCCATCTCGGATTTCATGGCTTCATGCCACTTCCCTGAATCAATATTTGATATTGCTTCAGAATAAGTATTAGGATCGTCCTTATCCGATATGTCCACATTAACGAGTTCCTCCAAGAGGTGACCGTATCTAATGAGTGGATTACGATTCCTAATTGACTTACGGAGCTGTGGTTGTGCAGGCTGTACATTCTGATCGTGAAAATTTTGTGGTGCATTGATTTCATCAATGTCGGGAGAGTCCTCAAGAGCTACCCTATCAGATGCCTCTTAGGCGGGAGTTTGAACTGTGTTGTTCTCATTCAGCCCACTTGGAGGATCTTGCACTGGCAAGCTACTCCAATTACAGTGGTATCAGAGCTTCAGGCTCTTGATTAATTGCATGAATATTTGATTTATAAAAAAAAAATTATAAATTGAACGGTACGGCCAGAATTAATTTGGATCGCACCATATTGAAATTTGGGGTGTGTGATTTATGTTTTTTATTTAGATAAATTGGGTTTATTTGATAAACCAACAACCCCTTGTCATTATTTGTGGTCTTCAGTGCTTGTCTTCTTCGCTGAACCCAGGTTTAGGGTTTCTCCCAAAACCCGCCGCCGACGCAATCCCTCGCCTTCCGTCTCGATTTCAACTTCACCTCAACATCGACGGTGCCGCTTGATTTAGTGGCGTAGCGCCGCAACTCGCGATGCTGTAACGACGCCATGACGGATAGAATCGCAGTGGGTTAGACCCACGATGCAGTTGGTTTGTATCCGATTCGTTTTCTCGTTGATCTCGTTGACTTGGGTGTCGCCTTCGCCTTCGTCATGGTCAAAGTTCATCACTCCACACATGTCGTGCGTATTGACCTCAAGTCAAAGGAGTATCGCATCGCTCCCACTAACCGAGACACCCGTAGACACATATAGTGGAAATACATCAAACGGTTTCTCGGATCGGTATACCAATACTCTCTAAGGTATTTGTGCATCCATCATGAGATACCTAGTATCTCGTAGTAAGTGAGATCTTACTACACTCTCTAAGAGTATGATGCAGATCGCACACCAATCTCCATTGCATCATCAATATCTCATTCTTGATGATCCTTGATCGGGGCTATTTGAGAATCATGCTTAAGTCATCTGAGTTCTCACAACCTCAATGACAGCAATGACTCATGGGAACACTTGTATGAATAAATGCAAACAATCAAACATAATACTCAAACAAGTGTATTGACATACATTAATATTAAGTGTTGGGAGATGAATTTTAATAAAGATTTATGATTTTGATTAGATCCCAAAACCCCTGAGTATGACATGTTCAGAATGATCTTGATAAGTTGAGTCAGGATTCAGTTTTTAGAATATTCAGGATGTTATCCGCGAGAATGTATAGTCGCCAGATATAGTTCAGATAATTACATCAAGACTCGAGAGAGGATCTTGATAAATCAAGACTCAACGAGAAGACTCAAAGATATCGATCAAGATAAACTACAAAGACTCAGAAGACCCTGAAGACTCTGAAGACTCTGAAGATACAAAGACTGAAGACTGAGAAACTAAAGATCAAGAATCTTCAAGGCACGATAATTATGAAGAATCGGTGATGTCTTGAATGCTCAAGATGAACTCAATGTTCCGAGGCAATCAATATATCTATCGAAGGATGCAACTTCGAGAAGATCGCGATTCCTTAGAAAGTTAGATATCCGCCAAGACATTCAAATGCGCATAAAAAGGAACTAAGTCAGAAGTGTTGTTAAGGTTATATCAAACTCAGAGTTTGTAACCAAAAAGAGCCGTTGAAGGTGTCTACCTTTAACTGGAGACAAAAGTCAAAAAAGAGAAAGACAACATTGTACCATCGAATCGACAAAGTGATGGTCTCTGAAAAAAAGATGTCAGATGTACAAAAGTTCCAGACTGCAAAAAGTGAAGACCGACTACATGGAAGGCTATTGCCTAGAAAGTGTTAGGGAGTTTCAAACCCTAAATATAGCCGTTTCACACACCACAAGAGGGAACTCAAGAAGCTGTCTCTCCAACGGATAGTTTTCAAGAGTGACCTTGGTGTATGCCTATAAATACTGGTGACCCTCTACATTGTAAGGTCACGGGAAATTTATACGCAACTTAAGAGCTCAAGCCTATTCTTGTAAAAGTTAATAGCACTCGAAAAACTTAGAATTTCCCAAGTGCTTCAATATTGAAGAGAGCTCACTATACTAAGCCTAGCTTGATAAGAATTATCCAAAGCTTAGTCGAGATATCCCAACCCTTTGCATTGTGCTTCATTGTAAAGGATATCTCATCCTAGTTGGAAACCAACCTAGAAACCCCAAACCCTTGTGAAGGTAGTTGGAGTGTGTTTGTTGGTGAGAAGTGTTGTAAAGAGTTAGTAAACTACGCGGAGTAGTCAGAAAACTCTAGAGGAGAAGTTAGTAAGCTTCTGGGTAGTCCGAAAAGCTTGTGTGTGATTGAGTAAGTAAACCACGGAGGTAGTGTAAAGCTCAAGGTCGGGTTGAGTAAGTAAACTACGTGGAGTAGTGTAAAAACTCGGTACGAGTTGAGTAATAAACTACGAGGTAGTTAGAAAGCTCATAAGTTGATAGTGAATTTCTCGAAGAGTCGGAGAGAGTGGGCGTGGGAGCTTGAGTCTACGAACCACTATAATTGTTGTGTTCTTTATTGCTTTCCTTATCTCAGGCTTATCTGTTGCATCGACTTGTTTTTTGAAAGCATACTTTTCGCGATATTCGGTTGGAATCAATCCTTTGAAGTTGCATAAGTGAATCACTGCCTAATCACTATTTCATAAAGGGAAGGTTTTACGCAAAGCTTAAAACGCAGTATAAACTAAGGGCCAAACCATTCCGCATTAACCGAGTAAAGCTAGAACAGGTTAGTTACCAAAGCTGAACGTACTTTTACGAGGGTTCAAGAAGTTGTTATCTCGATCCAAGCAACTCGGGATCTCGACACTCACGACTTCGGTTGGGATTATCCGAGGTTTTCGAAAAGAACTTCGGGATCACTGTCTCGATAGACTTTGACTTCAGAGCGATCTGTGCTTCTCGAGAACCTAATCTTCGAGGATTATCGACCCAAGTGACCTCGAAGAAAAAAGTTTTAAAAAACTTTGAACACGTGTATTCCCCCATACACGCGTGTAAGACTCGTTTGCACCGGGACCAACAAGTGGTATCGAGGCGTTGGTTCAACTTGACCTAATTTGTGTTGACAAAGTTTTATTTTCAAAAAAATACTTGTGGTCTATCCGAACTAATCTTATTTCTTTGAAACCTTTTATTTTTCAAGAGATCAAAAAATGTCTTCTAAAAACTTCCCATGTTCTCGGTGGAGAACTATGACCTATGGAGATCGAGAATGCGAGGCTCATCGTATTCCAAACATGAGCGTATGTGGAGAGTGGTCTCTCAAGGACCATTCGGTTTTCGTAGTAAATCCCAGGAGGCGAAGTTGAGAGAATTGATCCTAGAGCAGAATTTCCTAAGTCGATGACCAACCTGACTCTCGAGGAGAGAAAGTTAGTCAATCTAGACTACATTGCAAAAGACACACTATACAAAGACAATTGATGATGGTGTGATGGGAATGATCTCTCACCGTAATATCTTCGCTAAAGAGATTTGGGATACACTAGGTGTTATGTGCCAAGGCACAAATCATATAAAAAAAACAAACTTTCAAATTGGCAATTGGAAAGTTTGACGGTTTTTGAAATGGATGATGGTGAATCAATAGACAAACTGGAAGTCGATTCACTAAGCATCATGAATGATCTAAATGCACTTGGAAAGAAATACCCACGAGAGAAGTTGCATTGAAAATTCTTAGAGGTCTATCTAAGAAATGGGATATTCATGCAAAATGTGATTGAAAACACCAAGAATATTAACTCAATGCCTTACCAACAAGTCTTCTCTGAGCTGAAAGCCTATGAATTTGTAATTGATAAGAAATCCAAAAAGGCTGACAGCAAAGATGATTCTTCAACGAGTAAGAATGTGGCCTTAAAAGCCAAAGATAAAACTTGTAAAAAACTAGAGTCTCGAGAACCCCATGCCAAAAATCGGGATGAGCTTGAGGAAAAAGCTAAGACCGATGGCAAGAAGGTTTGATAGACTCAATAGTAGATTTGGAAAATACAAAAACTATTACAGAACCACAGTACCGGAAGAAACCCGAGGATGAGATCAACTGAGAAGAAGAAAGACCTGAAAGCTGAAGGATCTTCATCCAAAAGAAAGGACTCCAAGTCCAAAGAAGAAAATGATCAGGATGATGATGCCAACAGATGCTACAACTGCCAGAAGAAAGGTCACTTCCAGTATGATTGTCCATATTTGAGTGCTAAGGAGAGAAGAGAAAGGCAAGCTATAAGAGACCGAAGTTCTCAAGCAAAAAAGGCCATGATTGCGAGAAGAAGAACACTCGAGGAGGATCTAGCTCTTCGAGATGAGATATTTTCGAGAAAGTGAAAGTGATGACATCGATGGCCATTGAGGAGGTAAACTCTCTTTTTCTCGTTGTTGCTCCTACACTAGCACAAGAGTTTTCAAGTTCCATCGAAAAGCAGTCATTTTGACCGATGGATTCTTTTCGAGAATCGATGAAGGACTATCTTTGTTTTGCAAGGATTCGCTAAATCAAACTCAAGAGCGAGAATAAGGAACTGAAAAGTGAAAATCTAAAATGGAAAGACTCTAGCAATATCGAAGTCACTTCTCAATTAATGGGAGCTCTTGATGAATGGATGTTCGAAAGTACAACTCTCGAGAAAGAGAAGTTGATAGTGTCCCTAATCGAAAAGCTAGAGAAATCCAATCAAGAGATTGACTAATCGAATCGAAGTTCAATGACCTCTCGAGAAGCCTAAAACTCTACTGAATCTGAGGAGGATAATGCACGAAGAAGTTAACTCTATTGAATAATGCATCTAATGTAATAGATGAAATTGAGTTACCAGAGATCTGTGACTATAAAATCTGGATTGGGATATATTCGGGGAACCTCACAAGGTCATCTAAATCTTTGCGTCAAGTAGCAAGAAGACTATCTTTGTAAAACCAAAGTGGCACCTACACTTCAAAATCAAGAAATGCCCAAGGTTGTAGACAAAGGAAAAGGACCTATGGTCTCGTAAAAGCTGAATGATCAAAGTTAGAAAGCCCAAACCTCGGTGAAGGTAAGAAAAACTGAAGCGATCGATTGGAAAGTTTCGCAAGTACTTCAAAGCCTCGGGCTAAGAATGCAAACAAAAGGCTCCACATCTGAACCATCGAGGAATCCTCGGATGAGAAACACTTAGCAGAGACATTCTCAAATGAAGAGACCAAGTCCTAAGTATCTTTGAAAGACCAGATTTCAAAGTCTGCATAACCTAAACCTCACTTGCCTAAGGGTAAAGGTTATCTCAACCCGTGTCATCAAAGATTTAGACCGGCCGCACAAAAAGCCTAAAGCATCTGAGCAGAAGGCTGAACCAAAGAAGAACTCTAAGGCACATGTTCATGCTAAAGCTAGCACATATATCTGAAAATTGCTAAGGTACCCCGAGTAGTGGATGTAAATGTTGATGTTTATGGAAGACAAATTAGCCACTCTAAAGTGATTAGAGTTGTCGAGTGATTTGGATTCGAAATGTCTGACTAACCTCGTAGGACCCTACACAAAATGGGTACCTAAGAATTGATCTTTTTCGGGGAGGAAAACCGGGGCACTAAGTCGATGAAAGATCACATGGCAGCGATGGCGAGAGATGAAAAAAGCTCGATGTATGGTATCTTGACAAATGGATGCTCAAGACATATGATGAGATTCAAGAAGATGCTCAATGACTATGTTGAACAAAGAGGCCCACAGATCACTTTTGGAGATAACTCCAAGGGATGAGATCAAGGATATGGAACTTTGGAAGTCGACTCGAGTTCATATCCATGGTGTTTCATATGTATCGGATTGAAGCATAACTTGTCATCAATTAGCCAATTCTGTGATAAGGGTTTCAATGTTGAGTTCTCCAAGAACTTATGCTTTGTGAAAGATGATACATCACAAAAAAGTATTCTTGATTTGGTACAAGAAAGGGAATGTGTATCTTCTTTCGATTGGAGTTCAACTCCTAAAGATACATGTTTAATTGCTAAAAGTTCCACAGATACCAAGTTGGTTATGGCATAAAAGAATGAATCACCTAAACTTCAAAAACCCCGAAACAAGCTTGAAAGATTAGCTCTTGTGAGAGGGTTGCCTAATGAAGTGTTTAGTAAGGAACACATTTGTGATGCGTGCTTAAAGGAAAACAAGTCAAAGCATCATTTAAAAGCAAAATAGAAGTTTCTTACCGAGAGAATACTTGACTTTTGCATATGGATATGTTTGGTCCTATAACACTGTGAGCACTAATGGCGTGAAATACACATTGGTAGTAGTTGATGACTACTCAAGATATACTTGGTTCATATTCTTGCTCAAGAAGAAAGAGACTCGAGATAAAAAATTTCGCGAATTCTTGAAAAAGGCTCAAGAATGAGAAAAATCTGAGAAAGTGTGGTCAAAATCGATCGACAAAGGAACCGAAGTTTATAAATCATATCATTTTCGATTATTGTGCAAACAAATGGAATTCTACATGAAACATCAGCTGCAAGGACCCCTCAACAAAATGGTGTTGCTGAAAGAAGGAACGGAACTCTGAAAGAAGTTGCAAAGACAATGATAGCTGAAGCTGATATTCCTAAAAGATTTTGGGTTGAAGCTGTCAACACTGCATGCTACTCTCAGAATAGATCCATGCTGACAAAAAGTCAAGGCAAAACGCCTTATGAGCTTTGGAATGAAAGGAAGCCTCTTTTTTTCTTTCTTTCAGTATGTTTGGTTGCAAGTGTTTCATACACAATAATGGTAAAGATCAGTTGAAAACATTTGATAGTAAAGCTGATGAAGGAATATTCTTAGGATATTATGAAGTCAGTAAAGCTTTCAGAGTTTACAACTGTAGGACTCTTATTGTGGAGGAAACACCTCATGTTGTTTTTGATGAATCTGTTTGTGTTCAAAAGAAACAGGAACATGATGCAAATGAACTAAAAAGAGGATCACCAGATTAAGCCTGAAACAGAAAGATAAATCATCCACTGAATCTGAAAAGAAGAAGTCGGTCATTATCTATGATTGGAGTTTCGGACTTCAGATAAAGAAGTTCAGGATGGAAATCAGGATGGTGAGACCCAGGAAAACCAACACTCCAAAGGTGACCAATCGAGCAGACACCGTTCGGACTCGTGCACGCGTGATGCCAATGAAGATGTGGTCACGGTGAGGCAATTTACGAATCTATCAACCAAAGGGGAACAAATGTCTCGACAATGTTTCGAATAGAATTTCCCGAGGAAGATGATTCCCTTTCTCCCCGCTTTTGTTGTTCCTCGAGTTTGTCGATTTAATCGAACCTAACATTTCAAATGTTGAGGATACCATTGAAGGGGGAACATCAAGAAGGAAATGGTTAGATACCCATCCTACAAGCCGTTGTGGGTGATCTAACGAAGAAGGTGTTAAGACTAGAAGGTTCCATGGAGAGAGTGCACTATTCTGCTGCTTCCTATCAGAGAAAGAACCTACTGAGATTGGTGAAGCTCTACAAGATTCTCACTGGATTACTGCCATGCAAGATGAGCTGAATCAATTCTCGAGGAATGAAGTATGGGAGCTAGTAGATAGACCAGAAAGGCACAATGTCATTGGAACCAAGTGGGTTTTCAAGAACAAAAGAGATGAAAACAACAACATTGTGAGAAACAAGGCAAGGCTAGTTGCACAAGGTTATTCCCAAGAAGAAGGCTTGGATTATGATGAAACCTTTGCACTGTTGCAAGAATAGAAGCCATCGATTGTTTCTTGCATATCTTTGCCCACATGAAGTTCACAATCTATCGGATGGATGTGAAAAGTGCATTTACGAAGCGGCGTGCTTAAAGAAGAGGTTTATGTGGAACAACCTCCTGGTTTCAAACAGAATGACCAAATTTACAGGCTAATAAAAGCTTTGTATGGTCTTAAACAAGCACCCAGAGCATGGTATGATACTCTTTTTCAGTTTCTTACTGACCATGGTTTTGTCAAAGGAACTATTGATAGAACTCTGTTCAGGATAGAGGATGGGGAAGATATCTTACTAGTTCAGATATATGTTGATGACATCATTTTTGGATCTCCAAACCATCAGCTGTGTGAAAAGTTTTCAACACTGATGAAAGGCAAGTTTGAGATGTCAATGATGGGAGAGATGAAATTTCTTTCTAGGACTTCAAGTGAAACAATCAAATGAAGGAATATTCATCAACCGTGCAAAGTACACGTAGATCCGATTGCCAAATATGGTGTACAGATTGCAATACGCTTAGAATTCCCATGAATACTAACTACAAGATGGATCCCGATTTCAAGGCAAATCAAGAAGTCATCCGATTATAGAGGAATCATTGGATCATTGCTCTATCTCACGACAAGTAGGCGGATATAACATTTCTTTGTTGGGATATGTGCAAGATACCAAGCTAATCCTAAGGCTAGTCAAATGGATCTTTGCCGCCAAAAAGATCTTGAAATATCTTAAGGGCACAAATGAATAGAGGATTATGGTATCCGGTGATGATAACCTAGAGTTAAGTGGTTACTTTCAGATGTCGATTATGGAGGATCAGAATTGTGTGAAGTCCACTTCAGAACTTGTCAATTTCTAGGAAGCAAGTCGATATCTTGGTTTTGAAGAAAGCAGGACCTCGATAGCAACAAGTACCTTCTTGAAATTTGAAATATATGGTGCGAGGAAGTCTGCAGCAGCATGGATTCTTTGGCTCAGACAACAATTGAGGGATTATAAAGTTGTAGCCAATGAAGTACCAATATTTTGTGACAATAATAGTGCCATTGCTATTTCACAAAACCCAGTATTGCACACCAGATGCAAGCATGTGGATATCAGACATCACTTCATCAGAGATCATGTCGAGAAGAAGGACATAAGGATGGAGAAAATTCATATCGATAAGCGGAGAAATGATATCTTGACTAAACCTTTGGCGGAATCAAGATTTCAAGAACTTTCGGTTGAATTAGGGATCTTTAGAACCAGTGTATAGAATAAAATCGAAAAATTGAAGGTTTTTCGGATGCATGAAGTTTTTTCGTAATCTTCCGAGAAGCTCAGATAAAATGGAAATCTCGAATCGAATCTCGAAAACTTCAAGAAAGATATCTTGAACCAATTCAAGACTCGAGATTATCTTGACATTTTATCAAGATCGATTTTCAAGAAGACCGATAGAGGGAAATTGGTGCGAAGAAGTAATGACTCATGCGATCCATTTATTGCTCAAGTAAATTCAAGAATCATTAGCAATAAATATAAAACACCGAGGAATGTTTTTTTTGGGCGGGGGATCGTTTTAAATTCCAAAGAAGGTCAGCGGTCATTTAATGCTCGCTACATTAATGACCAATGAGGATTTTTTGGCTTACTTTTTTTAGGAGATCGTCGGTTCAGATACCCGATTAATTGGAGATTAATCTCAACCGTTGTTACTCACCTAACCAACACGATTCCCCACGATCTCAAGGCTATATAAACCCCAATCAGCCATTCAAGCCAAAAATTTTTATCAAACCCTTCATTTTCAAATCCTCTTAAATTAAAAAATCCCTTTGCTTTTAAATTCTCCAAACCCTAAAGCTTCCCTTCTTCAATCAAACTCTAAAATGGCTCCAACCTGTTTCGAGAGATTACCGAAACCAATAAGCCGTGGTACGAGTTCGTTGTCTCACTCGAAAGCACAACCAACTCAAAGCCGTAAGAGGAGGCTCGTGATATGATTCGATCAAGCTAAACTCACCCAACTAGTCGCAAAACCCACTGGACGTGAGTTTGCAAAAGAGGTAATTGAATTCATCTCAGAACTTGAAGATAGATGAAGAGGGTCAGTATGCATTCTAAGTTAATCAGATCACACTTAGAGCAATCATCCAAATACGTCGATTTTGAGAGGATCGTATATTGTTTCAAAAAATCAATGATGTTTTTGAGCTCTGTGATAGAGGAGAGGATCCTACGACGATATGTCGGGGGAAGAGAGCAGAGTACTTAGATAGGATTGCCGAGAATCCTATTAAGTTTGAGGCGATTAATTGCATAAAAGGCACTGAAGCCACAATATCGTGTGTTGATGGATATTGTGAGCAAGTGCATCATGAGTCTTATGGGAGTTTTGAGCGAGATAAGTACCCAAACTTCAGTTGATGGCGGCGATAAGCTTCACCCACCATGATTTCAACCGGGCCGAAATTCCGATCCAGACGGTGAGTGAAAGCGGACCAAAGTTTTGAGGAAGATTGACGGGCGATCTCAATCAAAGGCAAGATCCACCATGCCACCAAAATTGCTTACATTTTGGAGATGTTCAGAGAGGAGGAGGATATCTTCGCCAATTCGACCCATTTCCTAAATCCAAAATTCTCCTTAAACCCATTCTTCGCAAGGAAAGCGAAGGTTATCGGGAAGAGAGAAAAGAAGGTAGAATCACCTTCTGCGATTTTTGAAAAAAAACCCAACAAACTAGGGGGAAGATGTTGTTGGAGGCAAAGATGGAGCAGGAGCAAAAATGATGAAACGTAAGAATCTTGCTCCAAAACGCAGAAGATTGGTGGTTCTCACCGATGAAGATGGAAGTGATTCACAAGAGATTCAACTTGAGGGTCAAACCGCCAGAGTTCACCATTACAAGTGTTGGCTCGTGTTATCTCCGGGACACAGGATCGACCGAGGAGCGTGTCTTTTTCGAGGTGCTCGAGACATCGCCAAGACAGATAAAATTTCTCAGAAATTTTCAAAGGAGCTCAGACCTCGTGAGATGCCTACCCTGTGTGCAAAAAAAAGTTCGACAGAAGAGCCATCCAGAGTCGATCCAAGATGTGCAAGCTCAGATCGACGAGCCAACTCAGACATAAACCGAGGATATACCATTCAGCCTCGTAACCCACACAGATACAAACCGAGGACTGGGATCAAGACAAACTTTCGATCAGCCGAGACTTCGGGAGCGATTAGTCTTGATGAGCTCTCGAGTGATCTACTTTTTGATCCCTTAGCAGAAACTTCAAATGAACTAGAGAGCCCGAGATGGAAGAAGGGTGAGGCTGAAGAAGGCGAGTGGAGGAGCAAGGGGGAACGGTTCATACTTGACCGATAACTTGAGCTCAGCTCATATCCCGATCTGCAAGATATTTTCTTGGGATTAAGGACAATCAGATTTATCCTCAATCAGACTCTTTCCGAGATGCTTGATATTGCTGCTTTTAGAGGGGAAGACTGGTGGAATGAGGAGACAGCCTTTTTGACCGACTTCTCGGGGTTCGAAGGACAAAGCTCGGGATGAAAAACTCCGATTTTGATGAGTGGTTGAGAGGAAGTTAGGAGAGGAGAAAGCAATCGAAGTTGGTGCCCCAAGCAAAGCGGAGAAAAATCTCAAGATGGAGATGGGGACCAGCAGGGAGATGTTGAGAAGCGATCTCAGATTGAACAGAGAGACTTCATTTGGCGATCAACTGGATCTAGTCGGATCGAGAATTGTTGATAGTCAACATCGAGGAAATGTTGATAATGAAGTGGAGCTCAAGATGATCGAGGCATGTAAGATTCCGAGATTGCTCCTCGATAGAAACTTGAGAAGGTTGAGCCAATGATGATCAAGATTGCTCAGATGGAAGAAATGTTGGCCAATCAAGCTCAAAAGATGGATGGTCTTAGTCACTCTTCAGAACTGGTACAAATTCAAAACACTCTAACCACCCAGATGACCTCCATGGAAGGAAAGCTAAATGAGAAGCTGGAGGGAGTCAAGGCCGAAAGTTAAGTGATGAATCGAAGCGTAAACACCAGGAAAGTTTCGATTTCCTAGAGAGGAAACCGCGAAAAAGAATGAGGTGCTAATCAAGTCTGCTGTTGAGGAAATGAGCTCAATGCTCATGACCAAGATGACAGAGATGTTCAAAGAAGCACTCTCTGGCCAGTTTGCCCACTTATCTGAAGAATTTTTTGTGGCCAAGAACCATCTAAGGAGGCTGGAAGACGAACAAGATCAGATAGCAGGAGAAGTTCGCTGTGTAAGCAAAGAACAATATCACATGGACACAAAGATTCTCTCGAAGCTTCTTCCAAATTACGGTGCAAGAAGGGGGAAAAGGAAGTCAAGATCTCGTAAAGTTCATGGCACGCATTTTTGGAGAAGAAGGCTCGAAAAGATGTTGAAATGTATAATCTAGCAAAAGCCTTTAAAGAAGTCGGAGCTACTGAGAAGTTGAAGTTCTCTCGTAGAAAAGCCTATCTACACTCGAAGTTTCGAGAGCAAGCTATGCTTGATGTTGCAAGAGAGAAACCGAAAAGTGCTAGAGCAAAGGTTGGAACAAGCCAGTCGGGCTCTTTGAATCGCTTATGAAGAGGAAAGCCTTGGGCGTTGTTCAACCCGAAGCAAACGTGCAAAGGCTTTTAAGCCAATCCAGAGAAAAATCGATTCGATGATGAAGAAACAGAAACAACCAATTGGAATCTGAAGTCTCAACCTCGTAAGAAAGTCTTCAACACGAGAAATGCTCAAGACACTCCAAGAAGAACAAGCTTAAGAAAGTCGCCGCTTCGGTCTCGTGAACGTCCGCGGATCGAAAAGAAGATAGACGAAGAGCGTAAGCGAAGGAGTGATTTCGGGAAGTTTTTAAAGCAAGAGGAAAGGAACATCAAAAGCACTAAAGTGGCCCCACGTTGATAAATGGATGCCTATCAAACTCAACGATATGTGGGAAGAAGTCAAGAGGACCTTCCGTTCAATTATGATGTTCTCGGGGAATGGAGAGGGAAAGCTTCGGATCGTAATGAAGCTTTCATTGAATACCTTCTTATCTTCTATCCAAAGTATCTAAAGAGTGGATTAACTGCGGATGAAGGAGAGAGGTAGATAGTAGCCCCCGGTCCATATTCCTATCCACCTCCAAAACTTCATAATGGCTTGGTAAATGAGAAGGCCATTACTCAAGAGATTGCTCAATATCTTTGGTCGGTTGGGTTTAACAGAGAAACAAATCCGGACATCATCAAGGAAAGAAATGAGTCAAGAAGAGATTTTTTCGGAATGTTTGACTGGAGGTGCCCGTGATGAAGTTGAGAATGAAGCAAATCAAGAAGCGAAGATCAAGAGCCAAATCGAAGATCAAGATCAAGACTCGAGAAGATTTTGTAATCTTTATATTTTGTCTTTTTGATTTTGTTGATAAACTCATTGTAATATGTAACAGGATACCAATCATCAATGAAGATTTATCATTATGCTCAAAAGATAATATCTCATTATCTTATTTACATGTATTTTATTTTGATATGCCCGAATGAATGTCTCTCTGGAACCGATTGTATGATTGATAAGGGAGAAATTGTTTAAGTATTTGGTAATGAACTAGTTAAAGAGATTCATTCTTCAAGAAATTCTTGAATGATTAAACTGTTGAGAAACTCGAAATTGATGAGAGATTCTCTCGATTTAAGAAATTGTTGGGAGACAACCAATCTTGAAATAGGATAAATCAAAACACGAGTATAGGTTATTTGTTTGTAACAAGATAGGTTTTGGCATCATCAAAAAGGGGAAATTGTTGGGAGATGAATTTTAATAAAGATTTATGATTTTGATTAGATCCCAAAACCCCCGAGTATGACATGTTCGAATGATCTTGATAAGTTGAGTCGAGGATTAGCTTTTTAGAATATTCGGGATGTTATCTGCGAGAATGTATAGTCAGCAGA
This sequence comes from Stenogyne calaminthoides, assembly GCA_037126765.1. Taxonomy (NCBI): domain Eukaryota; kingdom Viridiplantae; phylum Streptophyta; class Magnoliopsida; order Lamiales; family Lamiaceae; genus Stenogyne; species Stenogyne calaminthoides. The sequence continues at coordinate 10,067,428 of JBBCBC010000026.1, forward strand.
TATAGTTAAAGATAATTCTTGAAGACTCAAGAGGATCTTGAGTAAATCAAGACTCACGAGAAGACTCAAAGATATCGGTCAAGATAAACTACAAAGACTCGAAGACCTCAAGACTCGTAAGACTCAAGATACAAAGATCAAGATCGAGAAACTAAAGATCAAGAATATCAAGGCACGGTAATTCTTGAAGAATCGATGATGTCTTGAATGCTCAAGATGAACTCGAATGTTCCGAGGCTTGAATATATCTATCTGAAGGATGCAATACTGAGAAGATCGCGATTCCTTAGAAAGTTAGATATCTGCCAAGACATTCAAATGCAGACAAAAGGAACTAAGTCAGAAGTGTTGTTAAGGTTATATCAAACTCAGAGTTTGTAACCAAAAAGAGCCGTTGAAGGTGTCTACCTTTAATGGAGACAAAAGTCAAAAAAAGAGAAAGACAACATCGCATGCCATCGACATCGACAAAGGATGTGATCTCTGAAAAAAAGATGTCGATGTACAAAAGTTCTCGATCGCAAAAAAGTGAAGACCGGCTACATGGAAGGCTATTGCTTAGAAAGTGTTAGGGAGTTTCAAACCCTAAATATAGTCGTTTCACACACCACAAGAGGGAACTCACGAAGCTGTCTCTCCAACGGATAGTTTTCAAGAGTGACCTTGGTGTATGCCTATAAATACTGGTGACCCTCTACATTGTAAGGTCACGGGAAATTTATACGCAACTTAAGAGCTCAAGCATATTCTTGTAAAAGTTAAAAGCACTTTTAAAAAAACTTAGAATTTCCCAAGTGCTTCAATATTGAAGAGAGCTCACTATACTAAGCCTAGCTTGATAAGAATTATCCAAAGCTTAGTCGAGATATCCAAACCCTTTGCATTGTGCTTCATTGTAAAGGATATCTCATCCTAGTTGGAAACCAACCTAGAAACCCCAAACCCTTGTGAAGGTAGTTGGAGTGTGTTTGTTGGTGAGAAGTGTTGTAAAGAGTTAGTAAACCACGCGGAGTAGTTCTAAAAACTCTAGAGGAGAAGTTAGTAAGCTCTGGGGGTAGTCCGAAAGCTTGTGTGTGATTGAGTAAGTAAACTACGGAGGTAGTGTAAAGCTCAAGGTCGGGTTGAGTAAGTAAACTACGTGGAGTAGTCGTAAAAACTCGGTACGAAGTTGAGTAAGTAAACTACGAGGTAGTCAGAAAGCTCATAAGTTGATAGTGAATTTCTATGAAGAGTCGGAGAGAGTGAACGTAGGAGCTTGAGTCTCGTGAACCACTATAATTGTTGTGTTCTTTATTGCTTTCCTTATCTGTGCTTATCTGTTGCATCGACTTGTTTTTTGAAAGCATACTTTTCACTGATATTCAGTTGGAATCAATCCACTGAAGTTGCATAAGTGAATCACAGCCTAATCACTATTTCATAAAGGGAAGGTTTTCTGCAAAGCTTAAAACGAGTATAAACTAAGGGCCAAACCATTCAAGACAACCGAGTATTTAGAACGAGATAGTTACCAAACCGAGCATTACTCTTCTCGAGGGTTCATGAAGTTAGTTATATCGATCCAAGCAACTCAGGATCTCGACACTCGGGACTCGGTTGAGATTATCTCGAGGTTTTCGAAAAAGAAATTTCGGGATCATTTGTCTCAATAGACTTTGACTCAGAGCGATCTGTGCTTCTCAGAACCTAATCTTCAGGATTATCTGACCCAGGCTGACCTCAGTAAGAAAAAGTTTTAAAAACACTGAACACGTGTATTCCCCCCCCATACACGTGTAAGACTCGTTTGTCACCGGGACCAACATTAAGTGAACTATAATATTAAATCAAACTTAATATCATCGAGTATTATGTCCTTACAATAGATTGTCTCTAGGACACTAACACTAACATTTCACAACAGGAGTAAAAACATCTATGTAATCAATACCATGTTTCTGTTGAAACCCTTTCACAATCAATCTTGCCTTGTAATGCTTGCTTCCATCTGCCTCCTCTTTTATTCTGTAAACGCACTTATTATGCATCGCTTTCTTGTCCTTAGAGAGCTCAACTAGTTCCCAATTTTCGTTGGTCATCAACGAATTCATCTCATCGTCTATCACAAGTTTCCACTTGCTCACCTGCTCACTACGTGTAGCCTCTGCATAACATTCAGGCTCACCACCATCAGTTAACAATAAGTAATGAAGAGAAGGTGTATAACTCTCAGGAGATCTATGTTCTCTTGTGGATCACCGCAGCGGGATTTTTGCTAGTAGTGTACGTGGTTCTTCCTCAACAACCACCTGATCATCATGAACCTCCTTGCTCCCATCTGAGTTCGAAATGTCTAACTCAACAACCTGAATCTCGGAACCAACTACTTTAGATGTACCCGACTTGTCTTTGTACAATATCTGCTCATTAAATACGACATTTTGACTGTGAATTATCTTTCGATTCTCCTCATCCCAAAATCGATAACCAAATTCATCACCGTCATATCCAATAAATGTATATTTAACAGATTTAGTATCTAATTTACTTCTACTAGAAGCATCAATATGAACATATGAAACACACTCAAATACTCGAAGAAAAGACAGATTTACCTTCTTACCAAACTAGGCCTCCTCTGATATGCTATTTTCCAAGGGAGTTGAGGATCCTATGTTTATCAAGTAAGCTGCATTGTTAACTGCTTCTGCCCTAAATATTTTCGGCAGCTACACTTCAATCTCATGCTTCTAACACGTTCACAGAAGGTTATGTTCATACGTTCTGCTGGGGGTTCCTCTCAAATTTTTCTCCATGCGAATTCTGCTCACTTCGCATAATTCTCTGAACTCACAGAGCTCATACTCTCCACCATTATCAGATCTCAAACACTTCACTTTGAGACCCGTCTCAGTTTCTGCAAGAGTCTTCCACTTCCTGAAAGCATTAAAGGCATCAGACTTATTTTTCAGAAAATAAACACATACCTTTCTCGTAGAGCCGTCAATGAAAGTCATGTAATATGACTCTCCACCAAGAGATATCACTAGTGCCGGACCCCACAAATCGATGTGGACTAACTCCAGTTTCTACTTCTTCAAGGTTCTGCCTCCTTTTGAAAAACATACCCTTTTCTATTTTTCGAATACACAATCCTCACATAACCCCATGTCAACTTTCTTGAGGTCTAGCAGTTTACCCTTCGAACACATCACTTTCATCCCTTTCTCACTTATGTGGCCAAGACGACAATGCCACAAATATGCATTCCCTTTTGCACCTGCAAGAGCAATGATATTTCGGGTGTTGCCTGTCATGTACAATGTTCCCTCCTTATTTACTCGAGCCACTACCATTCCACCTTTAGATATCTTTCCACATATTACATCCAAAAATCACAGTGTTACCCTCATCATCAAGCTTCCCTACTGAAAGTAAATTCCTCTTCAATCCAGGAATATGTCTCACATCTCGTAACTGCAAAACAGTTCCGTTCGGTGCCTTGATCCGAACATCCCCATTTCCTATGATTTTTACAGGCTCATCTTCAGCAAGATAAACCTTCACAAAATCTCCAGAAGTGTAGCGTTCCATTACGTTAGCCCTGCTGCACGAATAAAATGATGCTCCATAATCTAACACCAACCTTCCAGTGGACTGCATATGCTCAAAATTAATGCATTTGAGACCTCATCAGCGGCAGCGTTTGTTGAATTTTCATCCTTCATTGGTGCATTCGTTGGTGCCTTACACTAATTTTTGTAATGACCAAGTTCATGACAATTGTAGCACTCAATCTAACTCTTGTCCTTCTTGGGCTTATTTTTGCCCCTAGACTTCGATCTACCTCGATTTGATCTCCCTTTGGATTCTAACCTGCCTCTATGTCCTGCACTCAAGGTTGATCCTATTGTCACACCCAATTTTTTCCTATGAATTTCTTCGCTCATGATCATATCTCTAACCTCATCAAACTTGAGTTTTACATTACCCGCTGAAGCACTAACGACCGTCACCGTCCCACTCTAATTTCTGGTTAATAAGATAACAAAATTAGGGCATGTACCTCATCATCAAAATCAATCTCAGCAGAGCTCAATTGGGATATGATCATATTGAACTCGTTGAGATGATTGACTACCACAGTATCCTCTGCCATCCTTAGGTTGAATAACCTCCACATCAGATGAACCTTGTTCGATGTAGACAACTTTTTGTACATCTCAGTCAGAATATCCAACATCTCTTTCGTGGTTTTTGCTTTTACTGTGTGGAGGGCGATGTTCATGGACAACGACAGACGAACCACACTCATCGCCTTATTGTCCAGCAACTTCCACTCGTCATCCTTCATGTCTTCTGGTTTCGCACCCAAAGGTTGATACAGATCTTTACTGTACAAGTAATCCTCGATCTGCAACTTCCAAAATCTTAAATCTGTTCCATCAAAAATTAGGATTAATACATTAGGATATATTTTGGTTATTAATTTGATAAATGGATAGTGTGTTTCTTTAATTAGATGATTAATTATGGTACATTAGGATACATATTGTCTTGAGAAGCAACAAAAATTGTGAATGAGTAAAAAATTGGAAGGATTTCAAAATTAGAACATTAAAATGAATGTAGATTAAGTATGGTTAGGTATGCTTTTAGGTTTAAAATTGGAGGGACTCCACTATTGGTGCGCGCAGACTAGGTTATCCAATGCCTAGAGACTTAGATCACGACTGCGCCGTACAGACTATGGTGAGCAGGATGGTGGAGTCCAATGATTTTGATACCCTCACAATTCCGATGCATGCTCACTTTCATCAGAATTCTTTTGATGAATACATCGTTTAGGACCATGTGCTTGAATTCTTGAACAACGAGTGGTTGAGTGCAACCACCATAGTTTTTACCTCAGGTATGTGTTTATTAATTATCAGTATTTACTTTCTATATAGTTTAATTTTCTTTTTAAATATTAATTAGCGTATATATGTTGGTTAAAGATATTTGGGTCGGGTGAGGTATATCTCTCGAGAGATGCCAGAGCATGTGGAATGTATTCCTTCGTCTCCCCCCAAGTGTCTTACTTAATGGGTGATAGGGCACAGGGCATGGACGGAATAGTCAACCATATACTGAGTCATACTGGGAGAAAACATCTCATTTTTTTGCCAACAAATGTGGGGTGAGTACAATAAACATTTCGTTAAAATTTGTATTCATAATATGATATTTGCACATATGATAAATTTGCAGTTAATTTTAATATTCTTAATATAATATAGGGACCATTGGGTGTTCGTCGCCATAAATATGAATACATTAAGTGTATTTTTATAGACCCAACTGTGAATGGGGTGGCTGCAAATCGCTCTGATATCACGTCATACATGGAAGCGTAAGTTCATTTTTAATATTCTAATGTAATGATTTGTTTTACTTTTAAAATTATGCATATTTAATCTATTTTTATTTTCTAATTATAATAATTATAGTGTGATGACGATGTATCGGAGTCGCCTTCCGAATCAAGGCTCGATATCTAATTTCAATAAAGTGAGCTGGACAAATATTAAGGTAAATTTAATTTAGTAAGTTATCAAATTAATAGAAAATAATCATAATTGTAATACGTGCTTATAATTGCTAATCAACAGATTCCGAGGCAACGAGATGGTTCCCATTGTGGACATTTTGTGTGTTGCTATATTGAAGATATAATCCCCGCTTCTCAAACGACGATTAATCCTAACAATGTAAGTCAATTTATCGATTTATTTAAATTATTATTGATTGAATAAAAATTCATATACTATATATCTAACTATATTGATTGATCGTTGTTTGCAGTTTGTCTATCAACGTCCGCTCAAGACTTTCAACGACAAAAGAATGGAGAAATGGAAAAGAGATTGGACGGATTACCTTTACAATCGATTTTTGTATATTTATAACGTGGTATAACTTTTTGTAGCACGTAATTAACTTATATATTTGTGATGATATTTCATGTTTTTGGTGTATATTGGATGTGTGTATGTGTATGTTTATTTATTTTATGATGTGTATATATATTTATTTGATGTTTTGGTATTGGACGTATATATATTACAATGGTATAAGTTTTGGTTTTGTATAAACAGGACTTTTAAAATATATATTAATTATAAAAAAAAATTAAATTGGACAGCGGTTATAAACCGCTGTCTAATTAATATAATAAAAATATTGCTTGGACAGTGGTTTTCAACCGCTGTCCAATCACTACAAGAAAAATTGGCTTTAGTGACACGCCAAAGCATCACTAATAGTAGCCTATAATGACACTTTTTCCTTTTGTGACGCTTTGCCAAGCGTCACTTGATTTGGCGTTTCAATAGTGCATTACCGTGATGCCTGAAAGCGTCACTAGAAATTTCTATCGTGATGCTTTTATGCGTCACATTATAGCTCTTTAGTAACACTATTTGGTGACGCCATTTGGCATCACAACAATTGTCTTTAATGACACTTTTTTGTATCACATAAAAGCTTTTAACTACCTTAACCACCACGTTTAGTGACACATAAATGTGTCACAAACTCATTCGTCTTGTGACACCATCATGTGTCTTGATAAACTTCTTTTGTGACGCTTTTTTGCGTCACTATGTTATATGTTACTAACTTAACTACCTCATTTCGTGATGCTTAAATGTGTCACGAACTCATTCTCTTGTGACACCATTATGTGTCACGATCAATATTTTTGTGACATGTAACTAACTTAACTACCTCATTTTGTGACACTTCATGTAATATTAGTAACAATATACCTATAGGTGAAATTATACATATATGCATATCTCTAACCTGCTCAAGCATATATAATAATTTAATAATTTAAATCATTTGTACCAGTATATATAAACATCGTAATAATAAAACATTGTCAATCACTTGTAAATACGAAATAATCAAATTTATATAAAAAAATATATTGTCATTCACATGTGACATCTAAAAGAGTAACATCACGAAAAACATAAGTTGTACTAGCTTTCAAGACTAATCCAAACAAAAATACCAAAAATTTAGTTCAATGATAAATTGCAGCTAAACTATCACGTGACAAAAGCCATTTTGCTGCACTTTCCTTATCTTGCATTTTTCAGTTGAACCTACAATAATGAATGAAAAGGAAATAATTGATACTTGAAATTAAAAAGGACTAAATTTCAAAGTAAGATTATCAATAGAAACTTTCCAGTACTTTGGCCAAACAATGCTATGTCTTATAGCTTGTCCAACAACTTTGACACCTCCAACTTTACAGATTAATGTTTCCTCATATTTAATTACCACATTAACGTTCACTGAACCATTCAGGTACTAATAATTCTCAATTTCCTAAAAGCTTAACTTGATTTAAACTATCAATGGTGTCTTTTGCAATATTGACTGGAGCAACAATACCAATTAAAAGAATCTTTGCTCCGACCTGTTAAAACAAATATTATTGTTCTTTAAACAATAGAAAAACTAGTTTCACCAATAAAATACTGATGTCGGTCTCATTTATGGAGGTGATACGAATTGTTTAGTTTCAGGCTACTGTGATTCTGATTATGCAGGAGATGTTGACAGTAGAAGGTCTATGACCGGTTATGCTTTTACTCTTGGTGGTTCTGTTGTAAGTTGGAAGGCAACTTTGCAGCCTACAGTTACTTTGTCTACTACAGAGGCAGAGTACATGGCCTTGACTGAAGCAGCCAAAGAGGGAATCTGGTTGAAAGGGCTGGTTAGTGATCTTGGTCTACATCATGATTATGCAACTGTATTCTGTGACAGTCTGAGTGCAATATGTTTAGCCAAGGATCAAGTTCATCATGAGAGAACGAAACATATTGATGTCAGGTATCATTTTCTGAGAAGTAAGAAGAGGGTTAAAGTAAAGAAAGTTGGGACTGCTGATAACCCAGTTGACATGTTCACCAAGCCAGTTTCAAATAACAAGTTCCAACATTATTTGAACTTGTTAAATATTACAAGTTGTTAGTTGCCCAGTCTTGGGGGCAAATTTGTGTACAAGGAGTTGCTTGTACGTCTGGCACTTTTATGGTGCATCTGGTACATCTGTGAGAGGATTCAAGTCAAGGTGGGGACAATGAAGTTTTCTGTTATTTTACCAAGGTGGAGATTTGTTGGAATTGTGTAAAATAAAGAAGTTTGTTTTATCCCACATCGGATTGTATCAAAAGTTGGAGGACTTCCTAATCCTATAAGAAGTCCTATTCTGTCCCACATCGGATTGTGGAAAAAGGTGAAGGGCATCAGTTGGTTTCGGTTTTGGGCTTATTAACTTAGGCCCAATCAGTTAGGGATTATTATTTATATTCCCATTTGAGTTGTATATTGTTGTCGGTTCTGAATAATATACGAGATCCTCTCTTCTGCCCGTGGACGTAGCTAACAAATTGTTAGTGAACCACGTAAAATTTCGGTGTCGGTTTATTCGGTTTATTTATCATTTTTATATCTTTCTCGCATCAGTTATAACAATTAGGTACAAAATAGGAACATATATTACTTTTTAGTACTACAAAAAAACTCATGTTACTCACATGTACAAAATGTAGTGTTTAAAGACAGAAAAACTCATGTTACATGTCTAGTCAAGACTTTAGCTAAATTCATTAAAAAATCATCAAGGGAGAATTCAAAGACAGAGAAATCATTCATGAAAATTTCGAGAAAACGTTCGACCATGTCACTAAAAATGCTTACCATACTACATTTTTGAAATATTGTTGGGGCATTACATAATCCAAATGGCATCCTTCGACATGCAAAGGTTCCAAAAAGACATGTAAATGTTATTTTTTCCTGGTCCTCTAATGCAATTGCAATTTGATTATACCCTGAATATCCATCTAGAAAGCAATAAAACTCATGTCCAACAATTCTTTCACAAATTTGATCCATGAAGGGCAAGGGAAAATGATCTTTTCTAGTAAAAAAATTAAATTTATGTAGTCAATGCACACAAGCCAACCAGTAACAGTCCTAGTTGGAATCAGTTTATTATTATCATTTTTAACTACATTACTCCAGATTTCTTAGGTACAACTTGAGTGGGACTTACTCATTTACTATCAGAAATATGATAAATAATGTCATTATCTTGTAGCTTAATGACTTCATTTCTTACCATTTTTTTCATATTAGGATTAAGCCTTCGTTGCATATGCCTAGAGGGTTTAGCATTTTCCTCTAAAAAAATATTATTGGTACAGATTGATGAGCTAATTCCTTTTATGTCAGATATAGTCCATCCCATTGCATGCTTGTGAACTTTTAGCACTTCTAAAAATTTGTGCTCTTGATCATGGTTCAATTTTAAGGATATTATTACCGCATATATATTATTATCACCCAAATAGGCGTACCTCAAACTTGATGGTAAAGGCTTCAATTCTAACACTGGTGGTTGAACACTTGATGGAATTGTAACCATTTCATATTTTGATAATTGTTCAAATTTGGGTCTTCATTCATTGACCTCTGAAATCTGTGAAGTCTCAAACATAGAAGCAAACTCTGAATTGTCTTCATTAACACAATCATTTGTTATTAAATTTTCAAGTGGATCAGAAAATGAAGTCATGAAATGTTCAAGAGTGTATCTTTCAGTTACATCAATTTCATATACTTCATCATTATTTTGTGGTTGTTTGGAGAAGCAAACTCTGAATTGTCTTCATTAACACAATCATTTGTTATTAAATTTTCCAGTGGATCAGAAAATGAAGTCATGAAATGTTCAAGAGTGTATCTTTCAGTTACATCAATTTCATATACTTCATCATTATTTTGTGGTTGTTTGGAGAAGTAAACTCTGAATTGTCTTCATCAACACAATCTCTAGTGGATCAGAAAATAAAGTCATGAAATGTTCAAGAGTGTATCTTTCAGTTACATCAATTTCATATACTTCATCATTATTTTGTGGTTGTTTGGAGATGTTAAAAACATTTAACTCCAATGTCATATTTGCAAAAGAAAGATTTGAAACTCAATTTCTACAATTTATTAAATCATTAGAAGTTGCAAGAAATGGTCTTCCTAAAATGATTGGATATTGAGATGTTGGATTTGAAACTGGGTATGTGTCCGAAACAATAAAATCTACCGAAAAATAGAATTTATGAATTTGAACTAATACATCCTCTATTATACCTCTTGGAATTATTACACAATGGTCTGCCAATTGAAGTGTGACATTCGTCTTCCATAACTCTCCCAGGTCTAATTGTTTATGCACATAAAATGGTAAAAGATTAACATTCGCACCGAGATCAAAAAGTGCATGTTCTATTTTTGTATTCCCAATTATACAAGATATAGTTGGACAACCAGGATCCTTGTATTTTGGGAGGGTTTCTTGATGAATGATTGAACTCACATTTTCTATCAAAAATGCCTTATTTTGAACATTTAATTTCCTTTTCACAGTATATAAACCTTTCAAAAATTTTGGCATAAGATGGAATTTGCTTTATTGCATCTAGTAGTGGAATGTTAACTTTCACTTGTTTCAAAATCTCAAATATTTCAGGATTTTGGTTCAATTTCTTAAAAGGATGTAATCTTTGAGGAAAATGAGGAAAAGGAGCAGCAGATGGGTTTTTACTAGGATTTAAATTATCAATATTCTTACCTTCATTCTTCTCTTCATCATTTGAAATTGAAGTAGATCCTGAATCTAGCTTCTTGAGGGGAATTGTCTGGTCAATTGTTTTCCCACTCCAGAGGGTGGTAACGAAATTGACAATTTCTGATGATGTATCAGATGAGATTTGACATTGACCAGCAGGGTCTTGTTGAGGTTGAGCGTGAAATGTCCTTTCTCAGTTATTCTCAAGAATTTGTTAAAGTGGACAATGTAATCTTAACCTCGTTGATGACCTGTGAAGTTTGGTTGTTGATTCTTGTTTGACCTTGCATAAAGGCTTGCAAGGTTTTTTCAAAGATTTTCATTCGTGGCTTATTATATGGGGTGAAATTGGAGATAGAGGTATTTTGGTTGGGTAAAGGTTGTGCATTACTATCATTTCTCCAACTAAAATTTGGATGGTTCATCCAATTTGAATTATGTTTCAGAAAAAGCAGATGAATATGATTTTTTAAAGTTAGACATTTCATTTGCATGTTCATGAAATATCTCTTTGAAGACAGGAATTTTTGGGCATTCCTTAGTTAAATGTCCATCAATAGCACATATTCCCATACATCATTGTTTTTCACACATTTTACTTCCTTAGGTTTCTTAATTGCATGCTTTCAACTTGTCTAGCTAAACTAGCAACTCTAGCACTTAGATCATCGCCTTGACTAAGATGATATTTTTCTTTATTAGCATTTTCAAGATTAGACATATTAAACCTTCAGAAGTATTTTCATCCTATCAAGATTGAGTTTTTTCAACTAAATGGTCTAAATAATCAAGTGCATCTTCGGGATGTTTGTCTAAAAAATCACCATTACACATCATTTCTACAAATTGTTTTGTTTCAAAATTTAAGCCTTTATAGGAAAAACTTACTGTTCTTCAATTTTCAAAAGCATGGTGAGGGCAAGAATTTAACAAATCCTTAAAACATTCCCAATATTGAAAATATTGTTCACTAGGCTTTTGAACTTTTTTTTATTTATTTGCTTCTTTAAAGAATTTGTTTTATGAACTGGAAAGAACTTTTTCAAGAATTCGGTTTGAATTTGTTGCCAAGATGTAATTGCACCAGATTTTAGAGAATTAAGCAATGTATTTGCTTTACATTTAAGAGAGAAAGAGATTAACTTTCACTACTACACATTTGAGCTTGGAGAGCTCCACTTGGACAGCCCTTTTTTTGAACAGCTCTCCAAGTAGTTACTTGGAGAGCGGTTCTATTAAAAAAAAAAAAACACAGCGGTTAAAAACCGCTGTCCAAGATCAAAGCTTAGACAGCGGTTCATAACCGCTGTGCAAGGGTAATTGGAGAGCGGTTTTGAACCGCTGTCCAAGGTAAAGCTTGGACAGCGGTTCATAACCGCTCTCCAAGTGAATTAATTTTTTTTTTTTTTTTGTAAAGCTTTTATTTTTTGTTTTAATTTGTAAATTCTTTTTAGGTACAGTTCAAATATTTTATTCTTTAAATTCTCGTGTTATTTCTTTTTAATATTCGTCGTATATAATGAGATTAACACAAACTCTTATGTAAAATTTGTTCATAATATTACTTGTTTAAATAGAAAAGTATTACTTGTTTAGATAGAAAGGTATAACTTGTTTAAAGAAAAGTATTACTTGTTTAGATGAAAAAGTATTACTTGTTTAAAGGAAAATATTACTTATTTAGATAGAAAAGTATTACTTGTTTAGAAGGAAAATTATTACAAGTTTAAAAGAAATGTAGTACTTTTTTTAAAAAAAGTACAAGTAAAAAATATAATTTTAATATAATTTAATTTAAATTTATATAAAAAAAATTATTATATAAAAATGTGATTGAATTAATAAATAAGATAATTGAAATAAAGAATTTTAAAAAAAATTGTAAGAAAAAATTATTTTTAGAACATATAGAATTAATTTCATTAAATAAACGCAAGAAAAGTATTACTTGTTTAGATGAAAATGTATTACTTGTTTAAAGAAAAGAATTACTTGTTTAAATAGAAAAGTATTACTAGTTTGATTAAATAGAAAGGTATAACTTGTTTAAAGAAATATATATATTACTTGTTTAGAAGAAAAAATATTACTTATTAAAAGAAAAATATTACTTATTAAGATAAAAAAAAGTATATTACTTGTTTAGAAGGAAAAGTATTACAAGTTTAAAAGAAAGGTACGTAGTGTACTTTTTTTTAAAAAACAAGTAAAAAATATAATTTTAATATAATTTAATTTAAATTTATATTAAAAAAAATTATTATTTTATAAAAAAGTGTGATTGAATTAATAAATAAGATACTTGAAATAAATATTTTTAAAAAAAAATTGTAAAAAAACCGAATTCTAGGACATATAGAATTAATTTCATTAAGTAAACGCAAGAAAGCTAGTGCCCGGGCGGAATTGATCCCCGCTCAGGCGCCCAAGGTCCCGTGTTCGGTCCCCCATGGGAGCGAATAATTGCCTCAATTAATTGGGAGACTTGGTGGCTTATATATGAGATGCTTGGTGGGTCCGTGCCTAAAAATCGATTTCTTGGACAACGGTTGAAAACCGCTCTCCAAGTGACCCTTGCAATGCGGTTAAAAATCGCTGTCCAAGTGCGATTTCTTGGACAATGTTTTTTATCAGTTGTCCAAGCTTGGACAGCTGTTACTTGGAGAGCGGTTATAACAGCTCTCCAAGGTCATTTTTCACAGTTGTCCAAGCCCAAATCTGTATTAGTGTTTAGCTTAATAGATTATTGAGTACACATGGTTCACTAAATGTTGCACAATTTTTTTCAAATTCTTTTAAATGCAAATAAGGATTTTCAGATTCACAACCATGAAAATTGGGAAGCAATTGAATCATACCGGATTTGAATCTAAAATTATTTATATTTTGAGGGTATACAATACATGATGGAATAGAATTACGTTGAGTCTCTAAGAAATATCGGATGTAAATTTTCATTATTTTGTCTTTCAAATCAATTTGTTTTGATCTTATATATTATCTCCATCAACACTTTCATTTCAGCCATGATTGAAGCAATACTACTTAAATTAACTATATGACTCCTTATTAAATGACCACTTATTATATCACGAGTCCAATTATGCATACAACTACGAAAAATAATAAAGTAACGAGATTAAGAGAATAAATTACCTACTTATGAAGAAAAGCCTCACAAAGGATGAATCGTTCTCTGCAAAACCTCCCCAGCAACGGCGCCAAAAACTTGATAACTCTTTAAGGTTACACACCCAAGTATAGGTTTGTCTCAAGTAATAAAATTTCTCGAGAGTCCGAGTGTCGAACCACAAGGAGGTTTGTAAGAAAAGATGTCAACTATTTGTAAGGTTTTAAGGGTCTATATAATGGTCTAAGTACTAGAGCTTTAGGGTTGAACTTTAAGTAAAACACTAGAGTTATTCTTGGTCATCTTTGGTACCTCCATTGAAATTTAACAATCAAGTGTTTCAATCGGAAGATAAAACGTTAAACACTTATTGAATTTTGAAAACTTTCATTTAGTTGATTTATAGAGTTTATGAAATCAGTTGTTGATATGTGAGACTAAGCATTCCTTGTGTAAATATATCTGCAAGAAATCAAAGTCTCAACAAAACAAATCTTTTACGTAATTCGTTAAACAACCAAAAAGATTTTAACTTTGAAGATATTTATTGCAAAGTCAAGAATAATACTAGTATCTTACTAAAACTTCATCCATAACTCTTGCAACATAGTTAGCTACTCATACTATTGCAAAAAAAATTGTGGCCTTTTTTTAGGCAGACTCGACCAGAATGGGTCTTTAGGGTTTTGGCTCAGTTTTGTCTATAAATACATGTCTGATTAGTTGTATTTGTTATCATCTAAATATTAGTAAATCTTTTGGTTTGGTAGTGCCCCCAAACATAGTCATTCCTGAGTAAGTGGGTAACCAAATTTGTGTTATTTAATTCTATTTTTTCTCAATTTCTCTATAATTGCAACAACTGGTATCTAGAGCATCGGGTTCAGAAGATCTGGTGGGAGCAATTATGATGGCTGAAGGAAAATCGTCTGTTGAGAATCCTCACACAAGCATATTATCAAACACCTTGAGTGCATCAATTGTTCATCTCTAAAAATAGCATAAAAAATTCAAGTCAAGCAACACAATATATATATTCATCTCTAACAAATTGTTCATCTCTAACACTAACAATTAATCCCAAATATATATATATCCTAACAATTAATCCCAAACATATATATAAACACATTTATATATATATCCTAACAATTAATCCCAAACATATATATCTATATCCTAACAATTAATCTCAAACATATATATATAAACACATTTATATATAGATCCTAACAATTAATCCCAAACATATATATAAACACATTTATATAAATGTGTTTATATAAACAATTAATCATAATATATATATATATATACTAATTAACATACATATACATATATATATATATAAAAGAAAAAACACCTAAGGTGGCGACGGCGGTGGCGGTGGCGGTGGCGGTAGGGGAGGACGGCGAAGGCGGGGGCGGTAGGGGAGGGCGGCGATGGCGGGGATTTGGACGATGTGGGTTGGAGGAGGAGGGCGAAGGCGGCGATTTGGGGGAGAGAGAGGAGCTAGGATGGCGACGGCGGCAATTTGGGGTAGAGGGGGGAGGAAGACGAATTGGGGGAGAAAAAAGAAATGAGGGTTTCTGGACGCGCTTTGCGTCTGATAAAAATTCGGGATGGGATTGGACAGCGGTTAGAAACCGCTGTCCAAGTGAGTTTGCATAGCGGTTTGAAACCGCTTTTCAAGTTTTATTCTTGGACAGCGGTTTCAAACCGCTGTCTATTTTTTTTTTTTTTAATAAAACCGCTCTCCAAGCTATATCTTAGAGAGCTATTTGAAAAAAGAGTTGTCCAAATGCAGTCGTGCAAGCTTAAATGTGTAGTAGTGAACCAAGGGAGAGAATTAGCCAATACACCCATTGTTCAGTCAATTAATCATAAACGCAAAGATGTATTATTCATGAAATTATGTCAGTAAACCAAATGGCCAAAAAGTACTGTTTAAGAATCAAATACGAAAACTTCAATTAAAAATTCACAAAGGAAAGGAGTGTGAATTAATCTTACCTGATCATCTCCAATTGTTAATATAAAAATGATCTTAAGAATGTTGGAACTTTTATAGCGTCAGCCTAATGCACCTACTAAAAACTTTTGAGATACTAAAGTTGTGGAAATAATGTGAAAGACAAGAACAAATTCGGATTTAATTTAAATCCTAGACAAGGCAGCGACAAACCACTTGCCGTTAAGCTCAATTTGCTAGCAATGAGCTTCTAAGGTACAACGTCCAATTACACTGCTTTCGGAAGTAACGATAAGCAGTACTTTCGAACTTTTCGTAGCTAGAACCTCTTGTATAATGACTCATTATGCAAATATGAATGAGATGAGAGGAGATGAAACTTATGTGTACAAATTAGGGAAAGGAATGAGTCTTTATATAATTGTGGAGAAACAACCGAAGAGTCTTCATATAATTGCTCTAATAAATAGTGTTCATGAAGATGTTCACTACGCGGTGAATTTAAAAACACAAAAAAAAAGGGGCGGTGTAGCCACAAAAATATAGCTCAAAGATTTTCACTTAACATTTTAATTTAATTAAACTGTACAAAAATTTGTTTGAAATGGACCAAGCCATTTTCCACTTGGGTCAAACCCAATTCTCCAACATCGACAATATATTACACACAATGTACCAAAAGGAAAATAAGATTTTAATCAAGCAGAAATGTATTTCTTGGATGCAATTTTTGAATAAAACATTCCAGGTGGGTAACAAACCAATCAATTTATAATCTGAAGCTCCATGTATCAAAACAGAGTGTAATAAATATAATATTTGTGTTAGTTCTACCTTCCTTCAACCATTGAAACTGTGGCAGTGTTGACAGAATATTTTGTTAACGAATTCTTTGGAGAATTTCCTGATTTTAAATATCTTGGAATCCCAACAAATGCAGGTTGCTTAGGGGAAGGGAGCTGTACAATCTCACAATTAAGCATCAACAAGACTGTAGTCACATTAGGCCTCTCTGCTGCTATTTCTTGCACACACAACAGACCTATATTTGCATATCTTATTATATCACTTTCCATTTTAGGATCATATATTGATGGGTCCATCAAATCTATTATCTTTCCATCGTTCCACAATTTCCACACCTATACATTCACAAGATGGAAAGAGATTAAATTTTGAAAGAATTAAGGCAAATACTTTTATGCACCGATGCATTTTAATTTAAATGGTATTAGTTGTTGCACTAAAAAATATTAGTTGATCAATTACTACTGCGTGTTATCACTTAACGGTATTATTTTATTCCATTGAACATGAATTACATGATTAGTTGTGTGCATCCAAGTGTTTCAGTTGAAAAAAGGCACTTATTTGTTCTATCTTGGTATTAGTCATTTTAACTATATCGAAAATTGAATTTGATCATGTTACTTTTACAAATTTGATGTTTTTGTCCGACAAAACACATTGAATTTGTAAAAGTTACAATGAAAAAAAATAAATTATCGAGAGACCAACGATGAAATCGAAATAAGACAATTTTACCTCACTAAAATGAACAGGGAAAGTTACTAGCAAATACAAATCTTTTATGCAAATTACTAATACATACAAATAAGATTGCATATATAGTCAAAGTCGTACAAGTGCAATCGTACCTACGCATATACAACCATTTTGTACTTAGTAGTAAGTTGCAATTCTAAAATGTATTTATTAGTAAGTTTCCCTATTTCACCGCACATATTTATATAATATAGAGAGTAACTTACATATGCTATTAGGAAGAGTTGGTGATCTTCATCATAAAAGTGAGAATTCCTCCTTCCACTCAAAGTCTCTAATAACAACACCCCCGAAACTATAAATATTTGATTTTTCAGAAAATATTCCATGCAATGCATATTCCGGGGACATATAGCCACTGCAAACGATGATTTGATCAGCATCAGAAATACATCAAATAATAAAAAGAAATATAGACAACACCTTACTTGAACGAGGTAATTTATTAATATGTACTCACTATGTTCCGACAACTCTTTTCGTATTCGCTTCATCATCATTACCACAAAAAATCCTTGCCATACCAAAGTCGGAAATCTTTGGATTTAGGTCCTCATCCAACAAGATGTTACTAGCCTTGAGATCTCTATGAATAATCCTTAACCTCAAATCCCTGTGAAGATAAAGGAGGCCTCGACAAATACCCTCGATGATCATCACACGCGTTTTCCAATCAAGAACCCCTCTTTCATGCGAATCTAGTTAAACACGAGTAGGAAAATTATGAACATGTACATTGCATTTATCGCTTTTATTATGTTCCATTTTATTGTTTAATCGAGTAGATCCATGATAATCGTATTACGAGTATGAATTCTGTGTCAATCAGGTTAACGTTAAAGTAATACCTTTTAGGATACAAAGTAATACTATTTTAAAATATTTTATTTCATGAGTTATTCTTCAAAACTACTAGACAGTGATAATCGTACATTAAACAAAGTATCGGTTTGTATGCTAAATAGTACAACTGACTTCCCCATAAAACTTCTATGAACCAAATCCATAGAAGTGTTTGTTTTGTATTATTCGTATTAGGAATTCAGATAATGAAATGGAGGATATGGCTCATGAGTTACCAAAGAGATAAGAATCCAAGCTTCCATTAGGCATGTATTCGTAAACCAACATTTTTTCTTCACACTCCACACAACAACCGAGCAGTCTGACAAGGTTGCGAATGTTGTAGCCTCGATATTACTTCAACCTCGTTCATGAACTTCTCTAACCCTTGGTTCGACGATCTTGCTAATATTTTCACCGCTATTTCTTGTCCATTTCCTAATTTTCCCTGAATCAATATCAATATATATTTCTCATAATTTTACACCAAATTTATGAATCTTGAAGCTTTGGAACAAGATAAGTTACCTTATAGACTGGACCGAAGCCGCCCTGTCCGAGCTTATTGATAAAACTAAAATTTTCTGTTGCTTTAGAGATCATCTGAAATTTGTATAAAAACAATTCTTGTATATGTTGGAGGTTGCTTTCTTCTGAATATCTTGTATATTTTCTCGTCTGTGTCGCCTCAATTTTTTGCTTCCGTGCTGCAATAAAAAGAAAAACAGAGAATGTCAAGACTCAGTGTGCATGAATATATAATAATACTGCTTCGCCTTTTGTGGATGGCCTTACTAAGTTCTCACATTCATTAATATATGGTTCTGTTTATGTTCACTACAAAAAAACGCTGATTTAACGAGGGAAATTAAAGAGGGGCGGAAAACCCTCGTTAATTAGCGAGGGTTTTAACGAGGGCAAAGATTAACGAGGGTTTTTGGTTCACGGTAATTAACGAGGGTTTTGCCAAGGGTTATGCCCTCGCCAATTTTTCCCGAGGGCAGATTCCCTCGGCAATTTGTGTCAGACATTTTACGAGGGATGTCATCCCTCGCCAATTTAAAATTGACAGACAGCGAGGGTTGAAAGCCCTCGGCAATTAATGCCTTAATCTTTAATATATTTTACATCAAAGGATAGTGAAGTCAAGTGAATTAGTGATGTTATCTTAGTGATGTTATATGTAATAATTATTTGGCAAAAATAAGGTCCATGACGGCCTTCGAACAATTAATATATGTAGATCCACCACTGTTTGGATAGTATAGCATATCATTTGTCATAAATTCATATAAAATATTATATGCATGCACATGATACAAATTTTATTTGTATATAAATATGTATGGATTCAAATCGATTTTTTTTCTGGTTTTTTCAAATCTCAACCAGTAATTTTATTTTGATTATAGCGACATGAACATAAATGCATTGAGCACTACAAAAAACGCGTGTTTTACCAACGGAATTTAGCGACAGTTACAAGAACCGTCGCAAATAGCGACGGTTTTTACGATGGTAATGGTCAAATGGTCAAAGTCAACAGTTTTAGCGACGGTCAAGAGAGCCGTCGCAAATGAAAAGTAGTACTTGTTTAAATGAAAAGTAGTACTTGTTTAAATGAAAAGTATTACTTGTTTAAATAGAAAAGTAGTACTTGATTAAATGAAAAATATTACTTGTTTAAATTAAAAGTATTGTTTAAATAATAGAAAGTATTACTTGTTTAAATAAAAGGTATTACTTGTTTAAATGAAAAGTATTACTTGTTAAATGAGAAGTATTACTTGTTTAAATAGAAAAGTAGTAGTTGTTTAAATAGAAAAGTAGTACTTGTTTAAATGAAAAGTAGTACTTGTTTAAATGAAAAGTATTACTTGTTTAAATAGAAAACTAGTACTTGTTTAAATAGAAAAGTAGTACTTGTTTAAATGAAAAGTAGTACTTGTTTACATGAAAAGTAATACTTGTTTAAATGCAAAGTAGTACTGGTTTAAATGGAAAGTAGTACTTGTTTAAATGAAAATTATTACTTGTTTAAATAGAAAAGTATTACTTATTTAAATAAAAAAGTAGTACTTGGTTAAATGAGAAGTATTACTTGTTTAAATTAAAAGTATTACTTGTTTAAATAATAGAAAGTATTACTTGTTTAAATGAAAGGTATTACTTGTTTAAATGAAAAAGTTATATTTGTTTAAAAATGAAAAGTAGTACTTGTTTAAATGAAAAGTAGTACTTGTTTAAATGCAAAGTAATACTTGTATAAATAGAAAAGTATTACTTATTTAAATAAAAAAGTAATACTTGGTTAAATGAAAAGTAATACTTGTTTAAGTGAAAGGTAATATTTATTTAAATGAAAGGTATTACTTGTTTAAATGAGAAATATTACAATTGTTAAAATGAAAAGAAATACATGTTTAAATAAAAAGTAATACTTGTTTAAATTAAAAGTATTACTTGTTTAAATAATAGAAAGTATTACTTGTTTAAATGAAAGGTATTACTTGTTTAAATAGAAAAGTTATAGTTGTTTAAAAATGAAAAGTAGTTCTTGTTTAAATGAAAAGTAGTACTTGTTTAAATAGAAAAGTATTACTTATTTAAATAAAAAAGTAATACTTGGTTAAATGAAAAGTAATACTTGTTTAAGTGAAAGGTATTATTTATTTAAATGAAAGTTATTACTTGTTTAAATGAGAAATAGTACAATTGTTAAAATGAAAAGAAATACTTGTTTAAATGAAAAGTAGTACTTGTTTAAATAGAAAGTATCACTTGCTTAAATGAAAAGTAGTACTTGTTTAAATAGAAAAGTTGTACTTGTTTAAATGAAAGGTATTATTTATTTAAATTGAAGGTATTACTTGTTAAATAAAAAGTATTACTTGTTTAAATAGAAAAGTAGTAGTTGTTTAAATAGAAATGTAGTACTTGTTTAAATGAAAAGTAGTACTTGTTTAAATTAAAAGTATTACTTGTTTAAATAGAAAGTATTACTTGTTTAAATGAAAAGTAATACTTGTTTAAATAGAAAGTAGTATTTGTTTAAATAGAAAGTAGTACTTGTTTAAATAGAAAGTAGTAATTGTTTAAAAAAAATGAATTTTTAGGACATATACAATTTTAAAAGAATATAATAATTTATTTATGATTATTTGTTATGAATATTGTTGATTAATCTCTACTATTAGTTTATGAGAATGGTTTAAAATATTTATTTAAAAAAAAAATTATTATAGGTGTGTATATATATGTACACGTGTTAGTAAATAGTGAAAAATAATACAAAAGTAATAATTTTCCAATTTTATTGAAAATATTTAAAAAATAATGATCATGTACATGTGTTAGAAAATACTATGTAAGGATGATTATTTACTATAAGAATAATAATTAATATAAGTATATATATATATGTGTATTCATAATAATAAATGGTGAAAAAGAATATAAAACTAATTATTTGAAAATTTCATTGAAAATATTTTAGTAAAAATAATTAATATAAGTATATATATAAATGTATTCATGATAATAAATAGTGAAAAAAAATATAAAATTAATTATTTAAAAATTTTATTAAAAATATTTTAATAAAAATAATTAATATAAGTATATATATAAATGTATTCATAATAATAAATGATGCAAAAGAATATATAAATTATTTATTTCACAATTTTATTATAAGCATTTTAACTAAATCAAAGTATATATACATGACAAACAATTTAATTAAATGATAGAAGAAATCAAATTAATAAAACATAATATATGATACATATACAATTAAAAAGACTTACCTAACGAATAACTCGTCTTGCCCAAACGGTTTGACGGAACACATAAGGCCTTCATATACCGGGAGGTCGCGTGTTCGAATCAGAAGGGGGGCGAAATTTCGCTCAATTATGCTGCTACAGTGGGGGGCTCGCGTGTCCCAGTGGTTCCGTGGGTGCACTCTGAGCCTCGCAGCCCGAGCTCGAAACTTGGAAATTACAATTTTAATACCTGAATTAATTTAGCGAGGGCCTATATCCTTCGGCAAAGTGCTCGCCAAATTGGCGAGGGCCACGTAGCCCTCGGTTAAAGGACGGTGTCAGAAGGCGAGGGCTGCAGGCCCTCGGTAAACTGACATGTGTCAGTCCCTCGGGATATCCCTCGCTATTTGCCGAGGGATTTTTTTTCCCTCGTTAAATATTTACCGACGAGCATTTTAACGAGGGATTTATTCCCTCGTTAAAACCCTCCCTAAATTCATTTCCCTGGTTAAAGCCCTCTTTAAATAAGATGTATTTTGTGGTGGTTAAAAAAAAAAACAAGGTGACGATACCTTTGTACTTGAGCAGAAACTTGTACAAAAAGAATGTGGAAACAGCTATTGTTGTAAACCCCAAAACCAGTGCTGCAACAATAATTGCTTTTCTTTGTTTTTTGCTCCCTGCAAGAATTTAGGAATAATATGATAACACAAAAAACACGACCAGATTACACTATAATACCAGACACATGTAAGGCTGTTCCAGTATGATACAAATACCGTATGTCATACATCTTATTAAAATTTTCGGCATATATTTTAAACATTAAATCAACACGTACGTATTTAAAAAATGCATAACGTTTCATATTTGAAATTCGGTATGTACCAAATTTTCAACATGTACCCATTTCTTGCCGGAAATTTTGTATGTAGTTCCATATTGTTCATACCAAAATAGTTATAATTTTGCAGAATATTTATGACCTTAAACAGAAATGACAATTTTCGAAATATATATCGAAATACCGACTTATATTCGATATTTCAGTATATACCCAATTATCAATTTTTTGGGGTATTTCATATATATACGGGAATACCAACTTCTATTGGATATTTCAATAAATATTGAAATATTAAGAATTGTTATTACTACTACCTCCGTCCCAAATCAGTTTTTCGTGTTTTTACGAGCGAGTTTTGTATTAATAATTAAAATGATAAAGTGATTTTTAAGAAGGGGTATAACAAATGAGGGGCTCATCTATCATATCCCTCCTTAAAAATCATTTTATCATTTTAATTACTAATATAAAAATCGCTCGCAAAAACGTGTATAAAAGTCAACTATGAAAACTGATATGGGACAGAAGTGGTATAACCTTATCCTAACAAAAATTTACGTAATTTGGTAGTTTGACTACGTCTTGTATGCACCAGGTGCAGCGTGCACATCATAGTGTATTTTGGAAACTTCCAACTTGTTACGCTGAAACTTGCGACTTCTTACCCTAAAACATGCAATCTGTGTTCGCAGTTGGGGATTTAAATTGAAATGGTCCTGTAACTTTGCACCTTTATTGAAAAGGTCACGTATATATCACATGTTTCAATTTAGTCCCGTATGTTTTCAATTTGTGCCGATTTCGTCCTAAATAGCCGAAAATCGGTCAAACTACCCAAAAACGACGTCGTTTTAGGGGCGTGTGATACACGCGCCCCTAATTTCGGCCGGGAATTTATCATAAACGACGTCGTTTTTGGGTAGTTTGACCGGTCTCCGGCGATTTGAGACTAAATCGGCACAAATTAAAAACATGCGAGACTAAATTGAAACATGTAATATATACGGGACTTTTTCAATAAATGTGGAAAGTTACGGGACCATTTCGATTTAAATCCCTTCGCAGTTGCATGCTTCAGTGTAATAAAACACAAATTTTAATGCAATAAATTGCAAGTTTTCAAAATCCACTATAAATAAGTGCACGATGTACCTGGATACTTTTATACAATAATATATTAAAAGTTTTGGTATTTTTTTAATAATAAGCATTTCAAAGCTTACCTAATTCCGAATGTGCCAAACGAATGTAGAGATCAACTCCACCACCATCAGACAACTTGTATACATCAATCAACTTCTCCGCCCACTACATACACCCCTCTCCCGTTAAAAACGCGTACGCCACACAAGTACAATTCCGCAAGCAAAACTCCCTGCACTCATCTTCTAAAGCCACTAACCATACGTAAGGATAGGGCGGTTTTACTCCGCTCGTCTTCACAAACCCATCCGAATCGCACTGGAGCCCCGTTCGTCTCCTGCATCCACCACTCCAGTTCCTGGCTCTCCACTCGTCTTCCGTTGTTGCCACGAAACCCGACAGACAGCTGCATATCGGCTTATCCTGGCCGTTGCAGATTCCGTAGGGCCCACATTTACCGTACGTATCAATCTCGCTATCCATGGACGTCCACGTGGCCTCCCAATTATCTCCCTCACTAGACCACATGCCGGACCACATATTTTGCACTAGTTTCCCTGATGGTTCCAACACATAACTTAATGACAAATTGAAATAAGAGAAGGACATATATGCAGATGTACAAGAAGTCCTGACAACTTCAAATCCGTATTTATAGAGAGGAACCATGTCCGATATCCCAGTGAATTTCTGATTGTTCCACGGGCCACTGTGCCAATAAGGAATATTCCCGTCTTTCCAGATGAAAAATTCCGGGATCTGTAGAGGCTCAATGGTACCTGATGAATATACAAAAAACACAAGAAGACATAATATCCGAAAAAATGGATATGCAAAAGAGATATTGAGATAAAGAAAAATTGATATGAGTCTATAGTGTATTTGGGTCTAATGCACCACAACATTGTGCTATACATCTAAAAGATACACTATAAACCCATATGAATTTAGTGCACAACGTGGTATTATACAACACATGATCCAAATCCGAGATAAAACTCCCGTTGTTTAATTTATCAAAATCGACTTCCTAGTTTATAAGTTTAATAGTATCAATTTTATAGTATTAACAAGTTTCACAAGAAAGTTTGTGTAGATATTGCGATATGAACTAACTTAGTGAACAAAAAACGTATACAAATTCTGTTATAAGTGTAGCTTCAAACTGATTAGTTAAGATTAGTTGGCTCAGATTGTGCATAGAGAACAAGTGGGATCAACTGGAAATCAGTTATAACTGATTTCGGTTACAACAGAAATCTATTCAGTTGGTGCAACTTCAAGGCACTTGGAAAACAGTTTGATTGAACCACTATAATTCTCACAAAGTGGGTGTAGATCGGTTATGATTGAACCACTATAATTCTCTTGCGCTTTTCGGTTTTTGCACGTTTACTGAACTAAGACTGTTTCTCAGAGGAGCTAATAGTTTTCTGTAGATTAAGTAATACTGTATCTAGTTTTGATTCTATTCCATTGTCGAGTCTTCGGGATCTAATTCACAACAAATTCTAGATATAATAAAACAAAGGAAAAATGCATTTTTAGATTCCTAAATTAATACTTTTTGTTTCAAAGGTCCCTAAATTATTTTTTTATTTTAATAAGTCCTTCAACTATTAAATTTTGTTTCGAAAGGTCCCTAAATTATTTCTATACAAAAAGCATCAGATTTAACGAGGGAGTTTAAGGAGGGTATTTAAAACCCTCGTCATTAAAGAGGGTTTTAACGAGGGACAAGATTTAACGAGGGATTCAAAGAGGGTACACTGCGCTCGTAAAATGACGAGGAATTTCACGAGGGAAATTCCCTCGTCAAATTACTCACGAGGGCGGTCCCCCTCGGTAAATTAAACTGACAATTTCACGAGGGATAACATCCCTCGGCAAACTTGAACGGAAATTTAACGAGGGCAGCCCCACCCTCGCCAACTTTTCCAGAGGGCCCTCCCCCTCGTTATATTCAAAATCAGGTCAAACCTGCACCACCTCTGCCCACGCCGCTGCATATATTCCCCAACATCACTCCCAATCTGCCCATTTCTCATTTCTACAAAAGGAAGAAGTGTTGCTCATTTTTACATACGGAAGAAGAGGAAGCAACGCAGCCGCAGCCTCTCCACCGTCCGGCCACCGTCCAGCGCCCCGTTAATAAAGGGAGCTCAGATTTGCGAGATATTTTTTCCAATTTTTAAATTTTGGGGTTGAGAAAAAAGGGAAAGAGGAAGCCATGGATGCTAATTCTTGGGCTGCGAGTTTGTCTTCTGCCTCTCCAATTTTGTTGTTCGCATTTTTTTAGTGTGTGATTTTTTGTATTTGGGTTTGTTTTGGATATTGAATTAATTAAAGATTGTGGATTTGAATTTTTTATGCGCTCTTGCGTTTATAATTTGTTGACAATTGGGGAATTTGTTATAGGGTTGTCGAAATGATTCAAATTTTGGTTTTTATGGATCTGGTGAATGTTTGGGTTTGTAGATGTGAGAACGATTCAAATTGTCAAAGAATGATTCAAATTGATTTGTCTATTTCTATGTGAAGATTCAAATTATCAAAGAACTATTCAAATTGGGATTTCTATTGGGGGTGGAGGGGCGATATATTTTGGGTTTGATGGATATCTTAGCGAGGGCTTAGGCGAGGGAATCTGCGTCAGAATTGGCAAGGGTCTAACAACCCTCGTTAATTTCGACATATTATCGAACGACACGTTAAATCCCGTCGTTTTAATACCAATTATTCCTCGTTAATCGATTCCATCGATTTTAAAAGATTTTAAAGAGAGAATTTTCCCTCGTTAAAGCCCTCGCCAAATCAAATTTCCTCGTTAAAATCGTTAAAATCTCTTTAAATGACCACTATTTTCTAGTGTTTCTTTGTTTAATGAAGTCTCTAAACTATTGATTTTATTTTCAGCAGTCCTTCTTGACAGAATTTTATAAATAATCTAACAGAACAATTAAGTAAAACAATGATCAATATTGACAATTTTGAGAATGATGATATGCGTATTTACTTAACGGTTATGTTAGATGATTAAAAAAATAGTCAAGAGGCACTACGTGAAATAAAAATTTATAGTTTAAGGACTTCATTAAAAAAAATTAGTTTAAGGACCTTTCGAGAAAAAATTAATAGTTTAGGGACTTCGTAAAAAAAAAAAAAAAAAATAGTTTAGGAATCTTTTGAAACAAAAAATAATAATTTAAGGAGCTTAAGATGTATTTTGCCTAAAACAAAACTAAACCTTAAACATAAATATAAAGATAAAATTTTTATCATTGATCTTCATCAATATCTCCATCATTCGTACCTGTGAACCTTCCCGGTGCTGGATCGGAGGCACTTCTCCACGACGTCAGTGCATTCCTCTCGTTCGTATCCAAATCCGTAAAAACTCTCTCTCCACAATCGAGTCTTAGGCATGTCGGAAGCTCTCCCATATATACGTATCATTCGAGCTATCTCGTAACACCAGATCCCCTGTATCCAAAAGCAGAGCACTAGTATTCACCGAGGAATCTGTAACATTTGTAGACCAAAATACCCCCTTCCGTCCATCCAATATTACAAGATTCCCGTCTTCTGATATCTGCAACGACCCCGTTGAATCGTTGAGAGGCTTTTCTCTGTTAGCTACCCATATAACAGTCATCACTGGAAGATTGTACATCACTCCCACGTAACGGTTGCTGTTATTTGGAGGGCTGAAAATCCAAGTCTGAATTTTCCGGCGGACGATAATAAATAATTAGGATCATGGACTGATTGATTGGCAGTTATGGTGTCAATGGAAGTAGTGAGTGTTGAGAAACAAGAATATATGAGCAAAAACTGCAGAGAATATGACGTGATATGGTGATGGATCATTGATTTTTTTTTCTTTTTTTTTCTTGATCTGAAACTTGCTGTGGTATGATGTTTATGAAGTGAAAAAAAGTCTTAATTTTCATTATCAATATCAGTATATATATCACGAGTCTTTTCTTTGACCTGATTCTTATATATTTATAAAAGAAAAGGTCTTTGAGGAAGATAACATTTTCTTTCTTGACTCAAGTAACAGAAAAGGCCTTCGCCACGAGATAATATGCACCCAAAAATAGGCACAAAGATTAAGAAAATATAATGATAAATGGAGTTTTGAGTGGTAATTTTATAAATTTTTATGTATAAAATAAAGAAAAGAGTTGAATTGTGTGTATCTGTGGACCAAAAGTAATGACATTTTGTATAATATTGTGGATATTGTAAAGATGATTATTATTGAGGGTTTTCTATTTTGAGGGTATGCATGTTATTGTAAAATAGATCGAAAATGAAAGTGTGCATATTATCTTGGGACCCTTGGGTGCAGGGAGTAATTTTTTTATTACAAAAGAGAACTCGCAGTAAGATTGGTGGCTGGGTCAATAAAATAATCGTCGATGTGCCAATCAGACCTTTTTTCCAAGTAATCTTCATTTCCATGTTTTTTGTTCAGAATTAATTTTGATTAGATTTTGTTACTTTTGAATAAATTAGATTAATGTTTGAATGTGAAAATAAATGTGAGAAGCCAAAGTTTATTAGGAAATGAAAGTTTATTTATACCTGGTAAATATATGGAAAAAAAATCATGTTTAAGTGCGGTAGGATTCCCCTGTTCCACTTTTCGTATTTCATTGGTATTTCATCATTCTGTATTTTTAACACATGAACTCAGGGTATGGTGGTTCGTTGGATATTTTTTATTATTATACGTGTCGTTCATTCATATTATGGAATACAAAGTGAAACACCAATTATAAAATAGTTGATCTCAGTTTAAGTGTATATATTTTTTGACACTAATAAGGAAATCGAAGAGAGGTGAAAATTTATCAACACAAGTTATTTAAAGGTAGTTGGCTTTATTTAATATTTTTGTTTTCTCTAAATTAAATAGTTTCGGGGCCAGCTAGGACTTATTAGACAGTTCTAATTGGCCTCTATCGACTTTTTTAATCTATTAAGAGGGTGTTTTGAAACTGATGGAGATATATATGGATGATATTGATGATCATATTTTATGTACAATTTAGATTTAAATATTTATGTTTAAGATTTGATTTGATTATATTTAAGATTTATTTACTTTTCTTGTTTTTTAAGTTTTAATATTATAAATAGGTGTTCTTATTATTGTAAAATGGAGTTGAATTGATTAATGAAAAAATGAGTTTTATCTCATATATTTCTTTTACGGTATTCTTGTGAGAAATCTCATATATCTCTTTTACGGTATTCTTGTGAGAATCAACGTATTTGAGTTTGCCACTTTTCCGGATATTCTAGGAATCAACGGAATTAGTGTGTTCTTGTGTTCTTCGTATATCTTCTTTATTATACTCTCTCGCTGCCTACATCAGAAACACGTAAAACAGCTTCTAGAAGCATTTATTTTTAAAATTATCTCTCAAAACTTTTGAAAATAAGTGCTTCTGGAAACTGTTTTATAGTGTTTCAAAACACACCCTAGAGCTTTTTTCCTATTTGATTTTATTGATAAAATGCGATTAATATGGTAAATGATAATTCTGCCCCTTCATTCAATTTCGGTTTTTAAGTTAAAGAACGAGGGTACAATATGATAAAAATGTACCTGGGACAACTTTATCCCACCTTTCCCCCTGGACTAACTTGTCTTAGATCTGGGAATAAAGATGGACCTTACAAAAATTTGTCTTTCAATGAACTTACCATTTTTTTCTAAGTATCTTCTTGCTCTAAACCTATGTTTTATAAACCGGAACCGAAAGTTGAGCCGGACGGCCCCCAAAAAAAGGCTGGATTGGAGTCGGATCGGTTGGATCGGATTGAGCCGGATAGAGCCGGTGTGACGTCATAATAAATATAATATATATATATATATATACAGTTCTGATATGGAGACCACGAGTGGTCACCTTATGGAGCCCAATTGATGATTTGACTTTCCACCTCAGCTTATTATCTAATTAAATAATTTAAATTAGTTTTGAAAAAAAATCCTACAACCTAAAATCTAAATCATGAACCCTAAACCATGACTCATTCGGGCCGGGTGAACCATGAACCACTCGGGCAGAGTGAACCATGAATCATGAACCATTCGGGGTCGGGTTCTCCTTAATTTAATTTACTCATTTAAATAATTTAAATTAAAATTTGAAAAAAATATCACTTTGCACTAATTAAATAATTTAAATTAAATTACCGATCCAAACCCGACCCGAGTGGTTCATGGTTCACTCTGCCCGAGTAGTTCATGGTTCACCCGGCCCGAATGAGTCATGGTTTAGGGTTCATGATTTAGGTTTTAGGGTGTAGGATTTTTTTTAAATTAATTTAAATTATTTAATTAGATAATAAGTTGAGGTGAAAAGTCAAATCATCAATTGGGCTTCATAAGGTGACCACTCGTTGTCTCCATATCAAAACTGTATATATATATTATATAAGTCCACCGCCCTTCCCAAAGCAAATTTTCATATAAGCCAAATTTACAGCCCAACTGTGAATTAGCTAGGCCCAACTTATAAGTATTTATCGGCCCAAATTGAATAGGCTCAATCAAGAACATATAATTGAATTTGGACTAGGGTTTTGCTTCCTGGAATTCCACAACTCTCAGACACACGAGTGAGAGGGGTAGAGAGTGAAGAGAGGAGGCTCCGCCGTTTTTGAACCATTCTCGTTTTCTAATTTGATATGCTGATGAATTTAATCTATTTTGTTTTGATAAGATGTTTGTTTATTTGATTGTGTGTTGGTTAAGAGTTAGGGAATTGCTTCTAAATCTTCTTTCCGTTGATTTTTCTTCTTGATTTGTCTTCCCAAGGTCGTAAACCTTCATCCCCGTTCGATTTGAGATTGATTTTGTGGATCTTCATTTTGTAATTTGTTTGTGCTTATATTCAGTACGCCAAAACATGTTCAATTTCTGAATTTCTTTTGGCACGGCTCCTCCTCCGCCGGCGACGCCTCTGTCTCCACCTCCACCTCCGCATGTCCGCCGGCGAGCTCCTACGCCTCCGACTGCTTCACCGATTTCCCTCCCTCTTTTTTTCTTTTTTTTTTGTTTTTTTGGTGAAAACCATTGAAAACCGCCGTTTCACCGGTTTCCGAATTTTACCGGTTTTCACCCGATTTTTCCGGTTTTTTGGAGAGCGGCTCAATAGCGGTTCTAGGTACCCCTATTGGGCCGCCCAACACCGGTTCGACAGGTCGGACCTGAATTTTAAAACATAGCTCTAAACTAACATATATCTCTCTTAGTAAAACTAAAGACCTAGTTATAGTACGAAATTGGTCGCCGAACCAACATATTTTAGTTTTGTGTGTGACCTATGTTTTAAAAAGTGGAAGCAGATGCTGACCGTTTATTAAAGCGATTGATTGATGTCATAATTACATAATATAAAATTAAATATATAAATTATATATTATCATCAGAAGGAGGGGAGGATCGAGATGAAAGAAGAACATAAATTAATGTAAATGAGAAATAAGCCTAGTACTGCAATATGTAATAAAAAATTGAAAATAGTCCCTCAATTTTTTTTTTTACATACTATGTTGGACAGGTAAGTTTGACCGACTCAATCAGTCAACGGTTCGTGCCGCTTTTCCATATTTGAGCGGTCCTATATCTTCGAGTGATCCGTTATGCATGCTGATTGAACTGGTTGGACTAACCGGTTCATCCTACTTTCTAAAACATAGCTTGTGATGCGTCACTAGGATGGTGGCCGCTTGGATGAGTTGGAGAGCAGTTATAAGTGTTGGTCTTTATATTGGTATGATATTGTCTGCTTCGAGTCGAGTCCGCAAGAGTTTTTTTTTTTTTAGCATCCTTAAAAGCTTCATGTTCATTCCAATAAACCCCAGCATTGTTTAACACTCCAGCATTGAGTTGACAGTATCCACAAAGGGACGACCAGCTGTTAGTTTTGAATTTCCATACTGGTTGCTAATTTTATGTTCTTATTTATTTCACTATGCAATTCAAGTTACCTTGTTTTTTCTTTGTGTAACAGCTAAACTAAACATTGACTTGGTTAGTCTTTTAGAAATACAATTCGTCCGTTTAGTTGGGGGTGATGGAAGGGGTTAACGAGAATATTTTTTATTAATACTGCTTAAAAAATTTGATACACCGTGATGGGAATAGAAGTAATTGATTATTCTACTTTTATTACCTAATTTTACTCATGTAATCACTCACTCAAGTTGATACTCATTGTTGATATGTTAACCAAACAATCAAAATGCAATCAAGAACCCCACGGTGATGATTAAGTCTTGTATTGTATGCATCAGGTGCACCATGCATTTCACAGTGTATATTAGAACCAAGCGACTCGTTGCATATTTTATTACAACAAGTTGCATGTTTCTAAAGTACACTATGAAATACACGGTGCACCAATTGCACATGAGACCCACTCTATAGTGATTGACCCCTTAATAATACTCATTACTATTACCATTCCAACTCACACCGACTCTTGTGTAAGTATGAGAAGATAAAAAAAATATTACTCCTGGAAATGGTGAAAATTAAGTATTCTTTAGTAGTATTCTTTTTTCTTTTATTGGGATGTTGAAATTTCTATAGATATTATAAACGGAATAACACCTGACCAGCCCTGGAAATGGTGGATATGATTCAGATGGTTGAACGGACTTTTTGTCGTATTTTCGTTATTTCAAGAAAATTATTATATATATTGAACTTTTCAAATCAGCTGACCTATAATAAGTTAGTCGATCGGATCTGTTATAACTGGAAAGATGTTTTAATATTTCTAGTACTTTTCTCTTCTTAATATGCATTATGCTAAGTTGGTTCACTAATACACATTTGGGCTTGGACAACTGTGAAAAATGACCTTGGAGAGCGGTTATAACCGCTCTCCAAGCATCAGCTGTCCAAGCTTGGACAGCTGATAAAAAACCGTTGTCCAAGAAAAGCACTTGGACAGCGGTTTTTAACCGCTTTTCAAGTTTAAGATTGGACAACGGTTGATAACCGCTGTCCAAGCTGATATTTTTTTTAATTCATTTATTATTTTACATAGACAGCGGTTGAAAACCGCTGTCCAATCACAACTACACATTTGAGCTTGCACAGCTGCACTTGGACAGCCCTTTTTTCAAACAGCTCTCCAAGCTATAGCTTGGAGAGCGGTTTTAATAAAAAATAAAAAAAATAGAACACTTAGACAGCGGTTGACAACCGCTGTGCAAGGGGTTAGACAACGGTTTCGAACCGCTGTCCAAGGTAATAGTTTGGACAGCGGTTCCAAACCGCTGTCCAAGTGTTCTGAAAATTTTAATTCAAGCCAAATCGCGAACCAGACTTCAATTTTTCCCCAAATTAAATCAAGCTAGCGTCTCCTTCCTCTACCCTAATCGAACTCCGTCCTTTCGTCCTCCCATTCGCTTGGCCGTCGTCTTCCCATTACCTCTTATATTTCCCCAAATCTCGAACCATGCCCTAGCCTCCTCCTCCCTCTTTCTCAAATCGAACCAGAAGCCCTAGCCGTCGTCTTCCCGTCTTCGTCTTTCTCCTTCTCCCGCTGCGTCATCAGGTAAGAGCCCTAATTTATTTCAAACCAAACCACTAGCATAGTATTAACGTAGAAGTTGATAGCATAACTTGGTGTTTGATAGTATTAACGTAGAAGTTGATAGCATAACTTGGTGTTTGATAGTATTGGTGTTTGATGCACTCAAGGTGTTTGATAGTATGCTTGTGTGAGGATTTAAGCATAAATTAGTGTTAATTTATTAGGATTGATGTTGTTAGTGTTAGAGATGAACAACTTGTTAGAGATGAATATATATATGCTTGTTAGTGATAATATGCTTGTGTGAGGATTTAAGCATAAATTAGGATTAATACATTAGGATATATTTTGGTTATATTAATTTGATGATTTGGTGAATGGATAGTAGTGTGTTGCTTTAGATGATTAATGATGGTACATTAGGTTATATACATTGTTTTGAGATGCAACAAATCCTTAGATACATATGCAATATACAAACCTTAGGTACTACCACATTCTATATGCAAGTTTTATACATTAGGATTGTAATACTTTTAGGTTTAATAAATTAGGATACATGTGCATTATCTTGAGAAACACTTCATATTGTCTTTTCTATAGGCATCTCTAGTTCTATATGGATCGAAAGTGGGTTCGAGCAGATCGATTATCAGATGAGTATAGTAATGGGGTGAAAGAATTTTGTAATCATGCAATTAGACACTACACCGACCCTCGGTACATTCCATGTCCGTGTTGGAAATGTATGAATGGAAAAACCGTTAGTGGTCGAGAAAGTCTGTTTGACCACTTGATGATTCACGGTATTGATAAAACATATACCGTTTGGACATATCATGGTGAGAGAAGAGATGGATGTAGCTCAAGCAACCTAGAAACTGACTTTAGGTTTGAAGATACAGTGGATGCGGATATTTTCGATGATGTACCGACTGTCGATACATCAAGTGGGGATGAAGATGATCTGCGAGATCACCCTTATATGTCAGAGAAGTTAAGGGATTCTGCTGGATTACCAATGTGGCCCGGGTGTAAGAAGGCAACAAAACTGTCAGCTGTGTTGATATTGTTCAACCTAAAAGCAGCTCACCAGTTGTCCGATGAGTGCTTCACAAGTATGCTAGAAACAGTTAGTGGTCTATTGCCTGATGGAAATGTACTGCCTAAGATAGCATATGATGCTAAACAAATGCTCAAGTCCATCGGGTTAACACATCAGAAAATTCATGCTTGTCCGGGTGATTGTATCTTATTTCGAAAGGAATATGCAGACCTCGAGGAATGTCCCAAGTGTGGACTAAAGCGATATAAGAAAAATAAATCTCCCGCGAAGGTGATGTGGTACTTTCCAATAATACCAAGATTCAGGAGAATGAATAGCAGCGCTGTGGATTCTAGAAATTTAAGATGGCATCATGATGATAGGATCAAAGATGGAATCTTAAGACACCTGGCCGATTCACCCCGATGGAAGACATTCGATGTCAGGCATCCAGAATTTGGCACCGAGCCACGACACTTGCGTCTTGCACTCTCAACTGACGGAATGAATCCGTTCGGTATCCAAAGTACCAACCACAGTGCACGGCAGTGATTCTGTTAGTTTATAATCTTTCACACGAGTTGTGCATGAAGCGCACTTACATGATGTTGTCTATGTTGATATCGGGACCCAAACAAACCGGTAACGACATAGATGTATATCCGCTCCTTTGATAGAGGACTTGAAGCTCATGTGGGATGAGGGTGTCGATGTGTATGATGCTTTGTAGAAAGGAGAATTTCAAGTTGAAGGCCATCTTTGTTTGGAACTATCAATGACTTTCCCGCTTTACGGGAATCTATCCGATATAGTGTGAAAGGGCGATGCATGTCCTTGTTGTACCAAGAAGACACATCACATTCGCTTGAGACATTGTAGGAAGACCGTTTATATGGGACATAGGAGGTGGTTGGACCCAACCCATAAGTCTGAGAACAATGGCCGATACATTCGATGGCACAATTGAGACAGGTGAAGCACCACGTATATTGTAAGGTTCGGATGTATTGAATGAGATGAAGAATATCGACACACAGTACGGAAAGATCTTCGCAAAGAGTGTCCCCACTAGCGGTTGGAAGAAGGAATCAATTTTCTTTCAATTGCCCTATTGGAAAGAGTTGTAGGTTAGACACTTCATTGATCTAATGCACGTTGAGAAGAAACGTTTGTGCCGACTTGCTCAACACTCTCCTAGGCGATAAGAAGTCCAAGGATGGTTACAATGCAAGAATGGATATGATTGATATGGGAATAAGAGCGAAATTAAAACCTATGCCTAGAGAAAGGGTCAACCGTTCTTACCTCCTCGCCGCACACACCTTGTCCAAGAATAAGAGAAAAGAGTTACTTCAATTTGCTAAAGGATGTGAAAGTACCAGAGGGTTATTCCTCCAACATACGAGAGACTTATGTCGGATGATGGCGTGAAACCGATGAATCGAAATCGCATGACTATCATGTCATCATGGAGACTTTCTTGCCCATTGCAACACGTTCTATCTTGCCTAAAAATGTCGCATAACCATAACAAAGTTATGTTGGTTCTTCAAGGCAATGAGTAGCAAGGTCATAGATCCTAGAAAATTGCTTGGTTTTCGAGAGGCGGTGAGCTTGAGATGTATTTCCTCCATCATTTTTTGATATAATGGTTCACCTAATAGTTTATTTGGTACACGAGACAAGGATGTGTGGTCCCCTTTCGTATGCGATGGATGTATGGTGTAGAGAGATATATGAAAGTGCTCAAAGGATATGTGATGAATATGATCATGGCTATTTAGTAGAAGAAAGTTGAATTTATTCAATGTCGATGCAATTGGACTTTGTTGACACCAATAGGATGGATGGTGGTGGTCAATGGTTAGCATGGAGGTACGGATGAATACTTGTTGTCTTTTATCGGACAGCGAGAGAAATCCCACGAGAGATAGATCATGGATTGAAGTTGAGAAAGACGCTTTGTGATTTGGTTCAATGGTTATGTAGCAAATATCGGGAAGCGAATCAATGAATGAAAGAGTTAAGTGGTTATCCGAATGCACGATAGACATGTGTATTCATACAAGTGTTATCTTAGCAGCGGATACACATTTTATACCGAGAGATCATGATGCCACAAGTACTATGCGAGAATAGTGGAGTGTCCATTCTGAATCTGCAGTGGATCAATCAAATACTACTTACTTTGGACAGATTGTCAACATTTGGGAACTCGACTATGTTGTTCACCGTCAACCAATCTTCGAGTGTAGTTGGGTGAGGATCCCTAACGGGGTCCAAGTTGAAAGTTCCGGGTTAGATGCGTGTTTATTTGAAGAATGTGGGATCTGAGAGATGACCCTTACATAATGGTCGATCCAAGCTCAACAAGTTTTCTATGTCCCCGACCCAGTTAATAAGAAATGGTCCATTGTGGTTCATCAAACAAATTTAACAATAGTTTCAGATTAGCGACCATGTCGATGAAGATGTTGACATAATTGATGATCCTTTTTCAAAACTTCGCTCATTTCAGTACCATCTTTCGATGATCCCGCAAATCCACGCCCATACCGAGAGAATAATTAGAGATGATGATGAATATGGCAATCCGGATCTTGTTAACATTTATGGTCATGAGCGAGAAAGGTCAACCAAAAAACGAAAAAAAAAAAAAACAAGTGCTAAAAAGAAATGTAAGACTCTATTGAATGTTGTTTCTTCCGCTTTATATTAAATGTTGTTTCTTTTGATTTATTAAATAAAGTGAATTGTTAATCAACAGGTTCCGAGGCAACGAGATAATGAACATTGTGGACATTTTGTGTTGCTCTATTGAAGACATAATTTGCGCTTCTCTAACGAACATTCCTCTCAATGTAAGTCAATTTATCGATTTATTTAAATTATTATTAATTGAATAAAAATTCATACTATATTGATTGATTCGTTGTTTGCAGTTTGTTATGAACGTGAGCTCGATTCTTACTCTAAGAAAAGATCGGAGAAATGGAAAAACGATTGACGCTTGAGGTACCTTTTACAATCAATTCTTATATTCATACGATATTAACTGAACGTTGTTTGAAATTTTGGTAGCCTGTAATTTCTTTTATATATTTGTGATGATATATATTTCATGTTTTTGGTGTATTGGACGTATATATGTTTATGATTGTATGTTTATTTATTTCATGATGTGTATGTTTATTAATTTATTTGATATGTTTTGGTATATATATGTGGTATAAGTTTTGGTTTATGGTTTTATTATAGGATTTTTGGTTTATGGTTTATGGTATTGGACGTATATATAAGTTTTGGTTTATAGTTTTATTACAGGAATTTTAAAATATAAATTAATAATTAAAAAAAAAATATATTGGACAACGGTTTTCAACCGCTGTCTATTTAAAATAATAAACGAATTTAAAAAAAAAATTCACTTAGACAGCAGTTGATAACCGCTGTCCAAGACAAAGGCTTGGACAACGGTTATCAACCGCTGTCCAAGATTAAACTTGCAAAGCGGTTAGAAACCATTTGTCCAAGTCTTCTTCTTTGACAACGGTTTTTTATCAGCTGTCCAAGCTTGGACGGCTGATGCTTGGAGAGCGGTTAAACCGCTCTCCAAGGTCATTTTTCACAGCTGTCCAAGCCCAAATGTGTATTAGTGAATATCTTTTTTTTTTAATTATTAATTTACATTTTAAAAATCCTATAATAAAACTATAAACCAAAACTTATATATACGTCCAATACCATATAACATAAACCAAAAATCCTATAATAAAACCATAAACCACATATATATACCAAAACATCGAAATATATAAACATACAATCATAAACATACGTCCAATACACCAAAAACATGAAATATATATCATCACAAATATATAATTTAATTACATGCTACCAATATTTCAAATAACATTCTCTCAATATTGATCGTATGAATATAAGAAACGATTGTAAAAGGTACCCTCATTCAATTGTTTTTTCCATTTCTCCGTCTTTTTCTTAGATTAAGACTTGAGCTCACGTTCATAGACAAACTGCAAACAACGAATCAATCAATATAGTATGAATTTTTATTCAATCAATAATAATTTAAATAAATCAATAATTGACTTACATTGGGAGGAATGTTCGTTATAGAAACGCGGATTATATCTTCTATAAAGCAACAAACAAAATGTCCACAATGGTCATTATTCCCACTGTTTCTACCAGGCACAATAATCATGCATCACATGGAAACGAAAAAAGAACCGTGAATTACTTCATAGCAGAAAGCATTCTAGGCCATAGACCTAAAGAACATTAACACTTTCCGATAAGAACTATCTATGCATGCATACATGATACATCTACTTTAAGTTACATCTGCATCATCATAGTCGTGGGAGAGGTACGTGAGGTGGTAAATTAAAATTTCAGTTGATAGCAGACTCTTATACTATGAACACATGTGTATTAGACTTGAATGACATTGTCTTCTGAAGTAGATCGACCAGTAAATTAATTCTTATACCATGAAAGACACAGTTCAGAAATGATACCAATGCACTGTAAAAAACAACAAGAGCAACATAATATAAACAAAATAACAACAAGAGCAACATATATAATATAAACAAAACTAAGATTGAAGCAAAATATATAATTTCAAATTTAAAAAAATAACGGACAAATAAAAAAAAATGAACACATGAATACCGATATTATCGATATTACTAAGATTGAAGCAAAAATGAAAAATGAACACATGAATACATAAAAATAACGGACAAATAAGAAAAAAATGAACACATGAAATCCGATAATACTAAGTGTTATGGAGGTGTTATGGGGGCGAGGGGGGAGGATGGCGACGGCGGGGGGCGGTAGGGCGGAGAGCAACAAGGGCGATAGGAGAGGGAGGGAGGAGGGGACGATTTGGGGGAGAGAGAAGCCGACGACTGACGGCTAAAGCAGTCAATCGGTGATTTGGCCGATTTGGTTGAAGGGAAACCGGACGGCGGCGATTTGGGGGGAGAGGAAATTGTGGAGAGAAAGAAATGAAAGAAATCTGAGTGCTAGGTCTCGGTTCTGGATTGATATATATAAAAAAAAAAAAAAAGACAGCGGTTATTAATCGCTGTCCAAGTGTTTACTTAGACAGCGGTTGATAACCGTTGTGCAAGTGATCTTAGACAGCGGTTTGAAACCGTTGTCCAAGATTTATTCTTGGACAGCCGTTTCAAAACCGCCATCTTCTTTTTTTTTTTTTTTTAAAACCGCTCTCAAGTATCAAGTATTGGAGATTTGTTTGAAACACGGCTGTTTGTCAAGTCTTGTTGTCAAGTTTCAAATGTGTAGTAGTGGTTACGTTGTACAACATATAGGAATAATATAACAGTACGTAAAAGACAAAGATGTGCTTTTTTTTTTTCATTCTTGAAGTTAGATGATCTGTTTATTCATAAACTCAATATCTAGACAGATTCGTCGAGATAATTAATTAATGGATATAAAATTTTAAGGTTAATAGGTTATCACTCTTATTCAAGCTAACCGTTGAACTTTGGCAAAAATCCAAATTAATTATCATGTAATTTCGTAAGTAGAGTAAATTTATTAATTGCAAATTTCTAAGCAGATAATTGAAAATGAAACCAGGCGGCTTACAGTGGCGGGCCTATTAAGGGACAAGGGGTACTCCTATATCTTACCAATATGAATTAACTCACCCAAAGAAACTTCATTAGTTATTTTCTTGCTAGTTTACGTGAGTTGGGCCTCATGGCTTTTCGCAGATTGGGCCTTAGGCTCTTTCCCTTTACTATTCTTTATTTTTGGGCGTTAGCTCTTGTTGGACACTGTTTTCAATTAATTTTGTTTTATGATTCTTTAGTTAATTGATAGGATTATTTAATTTATGTCGAGAATTTTAATTAAATTCAATGCAAGATTTATTCTGTTGAATATCTATAGTTTCTTGGTGGTTTACCCAAAATACGAATGCAACACTCTCAAATTTAAATATAAATGCATATAATGTATATATAAAATTATACGGTTTCTATATTAGTGTATATGTATAATATCATTTTTATATTAGTGTATATGTGTAATATCTGATTAAAATTATGAAAATATTGGATGGCTTTAATTTTTATGTATTTATTTTTTCTCTCATATTCCCTATGGACAAAAACTTGTGTGAACTCAGGTTCACCGCAAATTTGATTTTTTAGTATCACTATTATGTATAAAAATTATTATTGTTATGCATAAAAATCATAATCGTTATGCACAAAAATTATTATTGTTTAAAAAATATTTTATGTTTTTAAACGGTGAAATTTTTTAATGCATAATAGTGATAATTTTTTGCACATCATAATGATAAAAATCATTTATCTACCTGGTTTACCGGAGTGTTACTCTTCCTTATGACATTTGTTGGGTTTTTTTGTATATATGGCTTATTTTTCTCAAGGTGTTTTTTTGTGACTTTTGCTCTCCTTTGGTCCTTCCAATATTAGTGAGTCTCCTTTTAGAGTAACACTCATGTGAATCAGGTTCACACATGAACTCTATCACTGTTATGCACAAAAACTTTCATTGTTTAAAAATATAAATCATTTTCTAAACAGTGATTATTTTTGTTCATAACAGTGATAGTTTTTATACATAACAATGAGAGTTTTTATATGTAACTGGAATACTTAAATAACTGAGTTCATAGCATGAACCAGGTCTATACAAGTTTTTGTCCTCCTTTTAATATTATCTTATGATTTTCATTTATCCTAATAATTTGTTTTCCTTTGATGGTATGTATCTATTTATAAAATAATATTCTTAAATTATTTATTGTTTGAACCCCCAATCTCAAAATCCTGAGTCCACCGCTGGCGGCCGCTTACGATACAAAGTATTATGTGAACCAATTCATGGATTAAGATCTGCGAAGTTGAATCCAATAGACTGACCCTATCCGCTTCATTTTTCTTATTTCCCCCTTTTTTTCTCCTTTTCCCACTTTAGTTTTTAGCGATTCCCTTTTTCTCTTTTTAGTTCTCTTCTTTTCTTTCTTCTCCTTTTCGACAACTCTCTCCCCTTCTCCTCACCACTTCTTACCAATTTCTTCTCTCTTCACGAATGATTGGTTTTTTAGATTTAACCATTTCAAGTTAAAATGAGAGTATTATTTAGATTCTTTTTTTTTTTTTTTCACGAACCATAGCCTTTGTTGGTAAAATAGAGGAAGATGATTGAGAGGGTAGAATTAGAAAGATTGTTAAGGGTAAAATTGAAAGAACGGGCTGGGATGAGGCCTTCATTTGGTTGTATTTTATGCAACAATTATTTATAATCAATGATGTAACCCAATTTATTCTATATGAAGAGTCTTGTTTATCTATTTATTTATTTATTTATTTTTTTGACAGGAAATAGAAATGATATATTAGACAACCGAAACATCGGCGTTTACAATGTGTACAATAGCTTCAGGCATCGAAGCAGAGATAAAACATGAAGAACAATTGAAAGCATAACTAGCCATGAAATGGGCCGCTTTATTAGCAGAACGGCGAACCCAATTGAAACTAATACACTCGAACTCGCTACACCAGCAACGTATGTCATTAACAATTCCTCCCAAGTAAAAAAGATCCGGCCTGGTATTCTTCAATGCAAAGAACACAACCTGGGAGTCCATTTCTACAAGTACATTTCTCAATCCTTTTTCCTTAGTTATCTTCACACCAAGTCGTACTGCATTCGCTTCGCTACATCAACCGAAATCGAGTTTTCCACGTGATCTGCAAATACCCAACACACTTGACCATTGTTATCTCGCATTTTATACCACCAACACCCGTTCCCCATCCCTCACGACAAGAAGCATCTGTGTTTATTTTGATTGTACCCATCTCTGGAGGAGACCACTTGTCACCTGTTTCACGACGTAGTACAGGCAGTCGGCTGTGAGCAGCAACTTTGTAATCTGAAAGATGATGTTGAGCTATTTCTGCAATTCTGTGTGGGGTAATAACAATATTATCGAACAACAACTGACTTCTGGCGAACCATAAAGCCCATAAGACACAAGCTAAGAGACATTGGTCCTCTTTTGGCAATCCCTGACTAACTCTCCACACCCACTCTTCTAATGACTCATCAGGCTGGCTCTACAAGTTCCCCAAGGACAAATGATTCCAAACTTCCACAGCAGCTGGACAATCTCGCAAGGCATGCTCAGTAGATTCGATCGGTTCACCACATCTCCGACATTCAGGCGGCACATTTACATAACGAGAGATAAGGTTCAGACAAGACGACACAATTCCATGTAGAATTTTCCAGAGAAATATGCGAATCTTAGGAGTAATGTCCATGCACCAAATCCACTTCCATCTCCAGGTATTCTCTCCATGCACAGTCGAGTATCCCATATCAGCCTCCTTTATCATCTCAATGTAACCTGATTTGGTCGAATAAATCCCAGTCTTCTCATGCTTCCATGTCAACTTATCCGCCCGAGAGATGGAGAATGGAATAGCCAGAATGTTCAAAGCATCCACTTTATTGAATTTTTGTTGCACAAGAGTGTTATTCCAATCTGAATAATCATCAAGCATAATCATCATGGATCGAACAAAGGTTATGCACACATAAGAGAAAATCTGGTGAGATCAAAATCCTAACATTTAATTTTGTTTATATATTCACTTTTAATATATCTAATTACGGGACACGTTAATGACTATCGTAGAAAGAAGAAAAAAAGAAAGCTGGAGAGAGTGAGCCTGTTGTTACCCATTTCGAGTTATTTCAAACTACTAGAAAGACTCGATTCGGGGATATTCCCGATTCCAGTGCACAGCGTATCATCGAAGAAGGGGTAAGCTATCCATTAATTTATCTTTGAATTACAAACTATTATTTCTAAACAAATGATTAAATAATAATCTTTTGTAATTCAGAAGCATATGTCTCAGAACATGACGCCCAAAGACATCCGCTTTGTCGGTCCCGATGATCTACTTGGACGGGCTATAGGTCGTCAGGAGCATCTCGGCCGCTTACGCAGTGTTGGATATGGCGTGATGAAGTCATCATTGGCCATGTTACTTGCTTTTCAAGCCATGAATCAACATGTGGGTATACTAACGGAACAGGTTGCCCAGATGGCTAAAGAGTTGGAACAGATAAGGTCCGAGAGACGGTCGCATCACGGAATGTCCTCGAGTGGAGCAAGCTGTGAAAATAGTGTCGCTGATGCTATGTTTTCGGCTAATGCTAGGGACGATTTTATTGAGGCACTTCGAAACGACGTCCCGCAGGTATCAGATGTGTCTCACATTTATTTTAATTAAAGACTAGTATATATATTAAAACTTTCTAACTAAATATCTTATTCGAACAGTCATCGACCCCATGCTACCTTTATTTGGAGGATCCTACTCGGTTGGTGGCTACATGAACGTTGCTCAATAACTCCGATGGAGTTATTCATGGTAGTCCCATCACTCCTGGTTTCGTGAGGGTCACGCTCGATGTACCCATGATCGGAGAAGAGGATTCACCGGTGCCTAAACCAATTGATGATGTTGTCACAGTTGGAACAACGGTCGGGCACTTCATCGAATGGCCGACCAACTTGGTCTCTCTCACCATGAAGGTAAATTTAATATATGTTATTAAAGTTCATTATCTTATTTGTCGTTCTAAATAATATTGCAAATTGATTGTAGAAACTGCCGACACCACAAAAGCCTAAACAGAAATCAAAGGGTGTCGCAGCCAGTCAGAGGGAGATAACGAGGGACTCCACTATTGGTGATCGCAGACTACTTGGTTATCCCTTGCCTGGAGACTTAGATCACGACTACACCATACAGAATACGGTGCAAGTGATAGTGGAGTCCTCTGATTTCAATATGATCATAGTTCCTATGAATGCTTACTTTCATCGGAATTCTATTGACGAATACATCGCTCGGGAGCATGTGATTGAAGTCGTGAACGACCAGTGGTTGAGTGCAACGAGGATAGCCTTTTACCTCAGGTATGTGTTTACTAATTAATTCTCAGTATTTACTTTCTATATAGTTTAATTTTCAAATTAAATATTAATTAGCGTATATATGTTGGTTAAAGATATTTGAGTGAGGTATATCTCTCCAGAGATCCTGGAGCATGTGGAATGTATTCCTTCGTCTCCCCCCAAGTGTCTTGCTTAATGGCTGATAGGGCACATACCATGGAGTGGTTAGTTTCTCATATGTTGAGTTATACTGACAGAGATCATCTCATATTTTGGCCAACAAATGTGGGGTGAGTACAATAAACATTTCGTTAAAATTTATATTCATAATATATATGATATTTGCACATAT
Source organism: Stenogyne calaminthoides (assembly GCA_037126765.1). Taxonomy (NCBI): domain Eukaryota; kingdom Viridiplantae; phylum Streptophyta; class Magnoliopsida; order Lamiales; family Lamiaceae; genus Stenogyne; species Stenogyne calaminthoides. Next base: position 10,112,367 of record JBBCBC010000026.1, read on the forward strand.
GCTAAATTTACAGTTAATTTTAATATTCTTAATATAATATAGGAATCATTGGATGCTGGTCGCCATAAATATGATCACATTAAGTGTGTATTTTATGGATCCAGCTGCGAATGGGTTGACTTCAAATCGACCTGATCTCACTTCGTACATGGAAGCGTAAGTTCATTTTTAATATTATAATATAATGATTTGTTTTACTTATTAAAATTATGCATATTTAATCTAACTTAATTTTTTAATTCTAATAATAATAGTGTGATGACGATGTATCGGAGTCGCCTTCCTAATCAAGGCTCAAGAGCTAATTTCAATAAAGTGAGCTGAAATAATGTTAAGGTAAATTTAATTTATTAAGTTATCAAATTAATATAAAATAATTATAATTGTAATACATGATTATAATTGCTAATCAACAGGTACCGAGGCAACGAGATAGTGATCACTGTGGACATTTTGTGTGCTGTTATATTGAAGACATAATATGCGCTTCTCAAATGACGGTTCCTATCAACGTAAGTCAATTTAATGATTTATTTAAATTATTATTAATTGAATAAAAATTCATACTGTATATCTAACTATATTGATTAATTGATCGTTGTTTGCAGTTTGTCTATGATCGTCCGGTCAAGTCTTACTCCAAACAAAGAATGAACAAATGGAAAATGGATTGGACAGGGTACCTTTACAATCGATTCTTGTATAATTATAGATAGAGTGTGATAACTTTTGGTAGCATATTACTTATATATATATTTGTATTGATATACTTCATGCATGTTTTAATTTGTTGTATTGGACGGATATTTATTTCATGATGTGTATGCGTTTATTAATTTATTTGATGTTTTGGTATTAATTGGACGTACGCATATATATTATCGTGTGGTATAAAATTTGGTTTTTAGTTTTGGTTTTGGTTTTATATAAACAGGATTTTAAAAATATAAATTAAAATTAAAAAATATATATATATAAAAAAAGGGGGTAAGAGAGCGGTTTGTAACCGCTGTCCAAGTGAATATTCTTGGACAGCGGTTACAAACCGTTGTCTAAGTGGTTAACTTGCAATGCCGTTAAAAACCGCTGTCTTAGTGCAATATCTTGGACAACGGTTTTTTATCAGCTGTCCAAGCTTGGACAGCTGTTACTTGGAGAGCAGTTATAACCGCTCTCCAAGGTCATTTTTAACAGCTCTCCAAGCCCAAATCTGTATTAGTGATGGCCACAGATACTAGAATAACTGTTGCTATAATAATTCCTTTTCACTTTTTCTTGTTACCCGCTAAAGTGACACAGGGGTGCAAGCATAATGATAATATGAGAAAATATTCAAGTATATGATGAGGTCATAGCAAAAACCTTGAAAAGTATTGATTTTTTTTACTAAAAGGTATTAGTTTAATAAAATTAATTACGCTGAAAAGTATTCAGTTACACTGTACAATTGGTGTATAAGAGTATTATGCCTCAACACCACTTAAGGTCTTTGCTTAACTCGACACCATTTAAGGTCTTTGCTTAACTCGACACCACTTAAGGCCTTTGCTTAACTTGACGCCACTTAAGGCATTTGCTTAACTCGACACCACTTAAGACCTTTGTTTAACTCGACACCACTTAATACCTTGTTTATCTCGAGATCTTGAGTAGTATCTCGAAGTCCAGAGGTGGGATTTGAGCGGTGGTACCTCGAGATCACCGACGAGCGGCATGATCTTGAGTAGTACCTCAAGGATCAACAATGAGAGGCATGACCTTAAATAGTACCAGCTCAGGATACTAGACTTCACCAGTTTCTCTAGGCCTAGGTTTTTTATTTAGTAACCATTAATGCTGGCTACACGGTACTAGACTTCACCAACTTCTCTAGGCGTAGGTTTTTGATTTAGTAATCTTTAATACCGGTTACAGGGTACTAGACTTCACCAGCTCCTCTGGGCCTAGGTTTTTTCTTTAGTAACCGTTAATACCAGCTACAGGATACTAGACTTCACCAGTTTCCCTGGGCCTAGGTTTTTCTTGTGTAACCATTAATACTGGCTAAATGATACTAGACTTCACCAGTTTCCCCAGGTCTGGGTTTTTTCTTTATTAACCGTTAATGTCGGCTACAGAGTACTAGACTTCATCAGCTCCTCTGGTCCTTGGTTTTTTCTGACCATTAAGGTTTGCACTTGTTCATCTCCAAAGTTTGCATTTCTTTATCTCACCTCCTCTCTATGCATTTTTACATCCTTGGAGTCTAAATTTCTTCTTCTCATCTCCTCTGTATGCATTTGTGCAATCTCGAAGTCTGGATTTCTTTTTCTCATCTCCTTTCTATCCCTGCAATGATTCCAATATCATCTCCATTCAAATTTACTCAGAACAAGAATGCAACACAAATCAACAAAAGAACTTTCCGTTAATCATGAAGAACATTTCATTGATCATAAAGGGAATCGATATAGAACACAAGCAATGGTGACCTATGTAAACTTAATCAAAACCTACTTATAGTAACACCCAATAAGAGTCCTATAGGTAGGGAAAAAAGCACTGGTGAAGCTAAGTACAACTTCTAAACAATATCTTCTAAGCAATCAAAATCTAGGAAACTCATGTTCTATAGGCAAAGGAAATCTTTATCGAATTTCATGCTCATCTCTTATCACATACTTCGTCATAAATTCAGACCACACGACTCTTATGCTAGCTTTACGAAATTCTAAATTCGATATACATTAAGGTACTCGAATCATTTCTTTCAAGTTTCTATCTTTTACCAGACCTTGAGGTCCTTGAATTAGCTTTTACGAGCATGTCATCTATATCTTCTAATATTAAGTCTAAAATATCAACACAAGACAATCATAAACATTTAAAAGACATGTCTTCTGGCCTTATGTTCTAAATTTATGCTCCTACGGGTTTATAATCATCTATCACTCGTGAAAGTAGAGCGTCAAAATAGAATCACCACACAAACTTAACAGGTAGGTTTCCCAACAATGTGAAAAATAGGCTGTCCTACATCGATCGTAGTAAAACATGCTCATACAAAAAGCTCATACCAATGACAAAGAGTTAATGCTCAAATCCCATCAAATATTCATACAAGCATGCAATTTATGTTGTACTCACAGTGTTAGGGCTTCAGCACCCATCGCCATGTAACATATCTCTGACCCATCTACTCGTTTGAGAAGCTCTGACTCTACCTTTCTCGTGGTTTGCTCTGAGGAGCTTTTATATCTAATAGACCTAGCAATCCTTAATCTAGCTGTAGCCAATTTTTCTCCTTGACGAACCTCAAGGTCCCAAATACAGATTTTTGGTTCCCTCGCACCCAACTGTTCATTTTACACCATCTGGTCTTCTTGTGTTCTTCTCCCTCGATGGAGGAAATCGTTCATCATTTCCTTATCCATTATTTGCTCCTACCTTTCATAGACCTCGTGGTCTCAATAGTTAGTTGAATCACTAGATGATGGACCGACTCTCCCCATATTTTCTACACTGCCCACCTGAATGGATGGACATACCTTCATGTTTGCTTCTATACTGCTCATCTCCAGGTTTGCTTCTACAATTTCCACCTGGATTGACGAACTTACCTCCAAGTTTACTTCTACACCCACCTAGATGGATGGACGAACTTACCTCCAAGTTTACTTCTACACCCACCTAGATGGATGGACGAACTTACCTCCAAGTTTACTTCTACACCCACCTAGATGGATGGACATACCTCCATGTTTGCTTCTACACGACCCACCTGGATGGACATACATACCTCCAAGTTTGCATTTATGTTGTATCGTCGAGGTTACTTCTCCAAGGCATTATCTCAAACACACAGTGCAAATCAAGTAAGAATCACATACAATTAACTGTCATGTCAAATTAAAAATCATAAGCTATGATTCATCATAAAAGATGAGCTTCTAAGTCCATTAAACATATATAGGCATATACATGCGAATATACATATATATATTCAGTGTGATTGGCCTCCCTAGGTAAAAGAAAATATCTCTCTCCGACCTTAAATCATTACTCCATAATTTATTTAACAAAACATTTTAAAACTCAATCTCCATTTTCTCACACATATACATACGAATATACATTTAGCAGTTTTTCAAATATATTTCCAAAAAAATATTAACAAAGAAACAACAATTCTCTGGAGTATTAATGTGTTCCATGAGACGTCATAATCCATATATCAAAATTCACACACAACATACACATAATCAAGATAAGAAGAGAATGACTAACACTGATCATAATCTCACTTTAACTTCTCAACTTAGCATTTATCTAGAATAAATCTACATTTACCTCACAAATGAATTCTACAGAAACGTTTATATTCAAACATAGGAACAAGTATTTCTTTCATCAAGATTAAAATCAGAACCCAACTAAGAAAATTTAATGCTCGTAGGTAAAATAATTCGTTAGATTAAATACACCATTATTGATTCTCCTCAAATATATCCTCCACCTCTCCATCTTTCTCTAGAGCGTATTAATTTACTTAGTGCGTGTTTTGAAACAATTATTTTAGCTTAAAAGCACTTTTTTTTTGAAAAAGTTGGGTGACACCAACTTCAAAAAAAAGTGCTTCTAACTATTCATTTAGAGTTTCAAAACAAGCCCTTAATTGGCATGAAAAGACTCATATTAAATCTCACAAGAACACACCTAAACACATTAAAAATCCCGTAACACGAGGAAAACAAATCGGTAAAGGATGCGATTCTCATAACTCCCACTCAAAAATCATAATGATCAGGAATTTGGAGAATTTTACCTGAATATGTGGAGGAAATTTCCAACACAAAATTAAATTAGAAAACAACTCACGTATTCACTCAATATTTCCACAAACAGCGCCAATTTAATGTATAAAAAACATAGCTAAACGTGGGATGTAGGTCAAAATTTTCCACCTGGACCGAAGATGCACAGCACTGCGCAAATCCTAAGCAAAGCCACCAGAAAAACATGTTGGGAGGTTCTCGGTGCGGGGACTTCGACGCTCAAAGTCAGAAAACCGAATATAAACCTCAAATCAAAATCAAAGTACTCGATAAACGAGCTCTTATAGAAAGAAATATGTAAAATGAAAGCGTACTTCTTACTTATAGCAAGAAATGGTAACAAACTTACAGAGGTTTGTTTGTCATACTCTCACATTGCCAGGAGTTTATCCGCCCACTTTCAACAACTTGACTCATTCTCCAATTAACCCACGTCATTTCAGATCTTCCTGGTCAGGTCATGAGGTTTTCCCATGAACTTACTCACTTCTCAAGGGAGATTTGTTCCTTAATTCTCCCTCTTCCAGAAACGCGGCTCGATCAGTCTCCCACTTCTTCTAGTAAGCGGATTCCTAACTTATCTCCTACTTATCCAAGAACCGCCATTATGTTAGTGGGTGAAGTCGTCTGACTTCCACAACTCATGTCCAGGTTCAGATTTATCATAACCGAGTTCTGAGCTTCTCTCCTCTAAGGCGACCTTCAGATAGACATAATGTAAATGTACAAGTAATCCCTTGATTATAGTTAATCCCTTAATCATAGTAATCCCTTAATCATGGTATCACGAGTAAAAGTTCTAAAATTGTCCTCTCCCTTCTTCTTCTTCACCTTCCGCCCTCGCTTTCTATACTCCATGGCTGAAGCAAATTTTCACCTCTCTTGTAGTACCAATATCAAGAATGCCATTCCAATCATTCTTGAGATGGAAAAATGGCAATATTCCTCCTAGGCCGAGCTTTTTAAAATCCATTGTCGTTCATGTCCACCAAGTTCTTCATCACATCATCCCACAACCGGAACAAGAAAAGGACATACAACCTGCTATAGATATAGTTGTTCGGTCTTGTTTGGACGCAACTGTTCTTCAGTGGATCTACGGAACCATTTCTAATGATCTGCTTCACACGATCATTGAACCGGATTCCATGGCTTATAAAGCATGGGAAAACTTGAAAAAGGTTTTCAAGATAACAAAAACTCTCGGGCAGTCATCATCGCCGCTCTAATTTATGAGGCTAGATCATGACTCATCCTTGAAGAGACGCAAAAGTCCAAGCAAGCCATCATCGCCGCTCACAACCACCAATGAATCAACGGACCACACTCCATCCTCCGGTAGGTATGGTCGAGGTAATCAGAATCATGGTCGTGGTGGAGATCCTAGTAAGAGTGAACGCGGTAGAGGAGGAGGTCGTAGTGGATCTGGATGTCGAGGAAGTAATCAACAACGACAACAAGGCCAAACAATGCCACCATCGTGGTTCAATCCATGGGTGTATCCCCCAACTTGGGGAAATTGGCAGCACCAGGGTTGGGGTTATCCCCCTTGTCCGTATCCAACAGCGCAATGGCCACGTCCACCTGGTCCGAGACAAACTCTTGTCCCGCCCAGCTGCAGCAGCAGGCGTATCATAGCCAGGGTCCATCTCCATGCACTTCACACGATGACCCTTAACCAACCCGATGAGAACTGGTATATGGATACAGGCGCCACATCTCACATGACCACAGATCAAGCTACTCTTACGTCTTATCTTAATTTGCGCAGTAATCGTAATATTATAGTTGTGGACAAAAATCCTTATCCCCTCTGAATCCACCCTTACGCCTAAATAACATCTTACATGCTCCCAAACTTATTAAAAATCTAATCTATGTTCGTTGTTTTACTGCTGATAATAATGTCTCCATCGAGTTTGATCCGTTTGGGTTTTCTGTGAAGGATATACAGACGGGGATACCTCTTATGAGATGTGCAAGTAAAGGCGATCTTTACCCTCTCACAAGCACTAATATAAACCACGGTCTTCACGTTTAAGCCATTTCTTCCTCCTTATGGCACAATCGTCTGGGTCACCCGGGGGTCTCTATCTTAGATTCTCTTAAAACAAATAAATTCATTGAATGTAATAAGCCATTGTCTCGTACACTTTGTCAATCTTGTGTTTTTGGCAAGCATGTTAAGTTGCCTTTTTATACTTCTATATCTTCCACTTATTTGCCTTTTGATATAATTCATAGTGATATTTGGACATCCCCGACCCTCAGTGCACCTGGTCACAAATAATTATATATTATTTCTGGATGATTTCTCTAACTTCTTATGGACTTTTCCCTTGGGAGCTAAGTCACAAGTTTTCTCTATCTTTCTTTCTTTTAGCAAATATATACAAACTCAATTTGCTATGAACATAAGATATTTCGCTTCTCCTTCCCCTATACCTCTTGTCAAGATGGTAAGGCCGAACGAAAAATTTGTGCCATAAATAATCTATTACGCACACTTCTCACAACCCAACCCCATCATGAAACACAGACTCTACCCAAAAAATAAATATTAAATTCTTGCAATTTACACAAAAAGAGAGTTGAGAAAATTACAAGCAACATGCTGAAGGGAAGGCCTGAGAGGCATAGAAATTGCCAGCGCGAGTCATAGAACAGAGCGGAGATGAGGGCGGAGACGGAGACGCACTTCGTCAGCAGATCGGAGATCTGTATGGCGGGGAGGACAATGACAACGAGTATTGAAGGAAAAAAAGCGCGGAGAAAGAGAGAGGAAGAAGACGGTCTAATTGGGATTCGGGTTTGTGCCATCTTTTAGATGCCTCGTATTACGAAATTTACATAATATAATTATCAATGCTATCACGCATCGCACGATAGGAGAAATTGTAGTAGGATTTAAAAGTTAATTTCCATGTACATCCAATGAAAACGATATATTGGGGAAATGATTGTTCCAATGGTGGTCACATTGCTAGTGCATTGCTCTTATTTTGAAATAAAGTGGACAACAAATGGTTGCTTGTTGCCAGAGAGGGGAATGACTATAGGAATAGATATAATTAATCAAAATTGGGTAATGATTACCATATTTAGGAAAGGATAGTATGTTATGATTTTGCTCTCATGAACCATCATAATTACTCTAAACTCATTCTCGCTCCTATTACCATCGTAAAAATTCTAACCAAACGCCCCCTAATCTTGTGATAATAAGTTCTATAGGCTCTTTGGCTAATTGCTTATGCTATACACCCACATATAGGCCCCCTAAACACCTTTACATTTTGCAAATTAACAACCAAATCACAAAAAATATAACCAATTACATGCCTTCATCCTCTTCATCATCAATAAAAGAACTGTATTTCATATCAAATGCCACCATAATTTCATTACACAATTCCATTACATAATTTCAAAAGGCCGAATCAAATGCCCCACATAAAAGCCACCTAAATATGTTTATCTTACACAAAAACTAGCAATGCTTCACTCAAAATAGCACAAAAACCAACATCATTTGCTGTCTAAACACAAAACATAACCTTAATTACCAAAATGACTGACAAAAAGAAGACATACTCTACTTCTTTCCACTTTTTTTTTTTTTTTCTTGGATCCTTTCTCCATTGCAGCCTCCAAGTTTGTTTCATTGCTTGGTCAAAATCAGGTATTGTTGTTGCTCTAGCAGCTCTCCACAACCAATCTCTGAATGTATTACCCCTAAACCCAGCTAGTTTAATATTTCCATGTAAATGTTTCACACAGAACCTATTCTCACACCCTGGTAAAACACTCTCAAAAGCAGCTAACAACCCTTTTTGTCTATCAGACATAAAGGTATACAATTCCTCTCTCACAATGTTAAGGTTTTTTTTCAACAGACCTAGAAACCATGTCCAACTCTCAGTGTTTTCAGTAGTCACTACAACATAAGCTATGGGAAAAAGTTGGTTATTAGGATCAATAGAAACCGCAGTTAATAAGACCCCACCACTAGGACCTTTAAGAAAAGGCCCATCCACACCTATGAATGGTCTACACCCTGCTAAAAACCCAAGCTTCAAGGCTTGAAAACACACATACAATTTAGAGAATCTGTGTTTGTCATCAGGACCTTGATCAACAACAATTTTAACTGTATACCCTTGATTCCTTTCCCTAAGAGCCCCTGCATAGTCCCAAATCAAGGAGAATTGTTCCTCATTACTACCCTCAATTAATTTCTTTGCCTTATTCTTAGCTCTATAAGCTTGGTACTTAGAGACATGAACGTTATTGTCTCTAACCACAGTTCTCCTCCACCCATCTAGATCTTTTTTAGGATCTATCCTAAAATCTTCAACATATCTCTTTGAAAACCAAGTTGAGGTCATTGTTATCACATGGTAATTAGGTGCACATGTATGTTCATTTTTTAACTTTCTAATCTGAAAAGTCTCTTCATTTGTTACTTTCTGTTAGAATAATAAGTATAGATGGGCCTTTAGTGGGCCTTTATTAGAATAGTCTATTCAACTTGTATATATATGTGTGTACTCTTGACCTAATTGAATACATAGAAAATTCTCCCACACTATGTCTTTTGATTATCATAACATGGTTTGAAAACCAAACATTTAAAAATTAGGGCTTTAATTTTAAATTAGGGTTTGAGAAAATTAGGGTTTGGGCACATATTTGGGGTTTTACATGACAACATTAGGTGACATGTATGTCGTGGTGGCTCACTACACGGGCCAAGTTTTTTTTTTTTTTGGCCGGAATTTCCTCCCATGACTTCCGTTGAGCGTCTCGTCGAGCTCTTTTTTTGGTGTACTGTTTGGGTCAACATCCAAGTGGTGTGTGATTTCATTTTTGGGTCAGATTTTGTGAAATTTTGGATTTGATTTGTTGCGTTTCGAATTGTTTCTTTTGGTTGGTTTGTAGTTTTGAAGATAAAATGTCTTCTTTCATTTGTTATGGGTTTGGACATATCAAAGGAGATTGTCCAAAATTGCGAATAAATTTGACCACTTTAATCTTAAACTATTTCTACTAGTAGTAGTATGCAAAATACCGTTTCGAAGTCGTAATTCTAATGCATGTTTTTTTTCGGTGCCACAGATCATTTTAATCCAACCTTGTTCTCTACCTTTTACCCACATAAAACCGCAGATTGTTACTTTTAGATGGTTCACAATCTCGTGTTATTGGATCGGGGAACTGTTAACCCGACATCATCCCTATCCTTGTCATCTCGTTCTTAAAACTCGTTTAATTTGGTTTCGTGAGTAAACTTACTCGTAATCTTAATTGTTGTGTCTCATTCTATCCCGATCATTGCTTGCTTTGAGGATCTTAAAAAAAGAAATTATTGGTAAGGGACATGAATTGGCGGCCTCTACATCCTTTATTTAAATGTGAAGAACTTGGCCACTCCCATGGATGCACATCGTCGGTTGGGTCATCCTTCTTCCTTTTGTTGAAGAAACTGCGGTAATTTTTCTTTGTCATCTCTAGATTGTGAATCTTGTCATTTTGCTAACATCATCATATTAGTTCAATAACCGAGCAAGTGCTCCTTTTGAAAGTTAGTCCATTTCGATGTTTGGAATGTCCAAATGAAAACACGGATTTCGTTATTTTGTCACCTTTGTTGATGATCAATGGTTATATTTGATGAAAAAATCGTTAAAATTATTTACTCATTTTTCTTCACTCAATTTATTCTCGGAAAACTGATCGCTGTTGATAATGCTAAGGAGTATCTCTCGAAATATTTCATTGTTATATGTCGCATAATGGCATTCTCCATCAAACATCGTGTGTTCTCTCAAACTGAGAGAAAGAATAGACATCTTCTTGAAACAATTTAGAGCCTTGTTATTTTCCATCTCAAAACACTTCAACTTGCTTGTTTTCTTATAAATCGCATGCCTTCTCGGTTCTTGGTGGTAAAACTCCTTTTCATGTTCTATTTCCATCTAAGTCCTTGTTTCCTATTGAGCCTAGAATATTTGGTTGTACTTGTTTTTTCGGGATGTTCTCGAGTCACAAAATTAGATCCAAAATCTTCAAAAAAGAAATCATCCAGTCTCAACAAGTATCTTGTCCGATGTTGTCTTTTCTCGAGCATACACCATTCTCTCATCCTCCTCACTTTTTGATATATCTGATTCCTCTTCCGGTGATACCTCCATCGACTCCACTCGGCCACCTATCATACAAACGTATTTCGCCGTCCTCCACCTCTGTTCTATTATCGCTGATTTGGTTCCCGATATGCGGTTTCATGTCCGATGAACCAATATCTTCGTCAATGATCCTCCTCCAAGTGATGATCTTCCCATTGCTCTTGAAAAGGTAAACGTTCTTGACTTATCCCATTTCCTCTTTTTTGTTTCATATGATCACTTATCCCCTTCCTCTCGAGCTTTTGTTTCTTCTCTCGATATTGTTCCTAAAACCGTTCAAGAAGCTTTGGCCCATCCCGGTTGGCGTAATGCCATGATTGAGGAAATGAATCGTTAGATACTCTTGGCACTTGGGTTTTGGTGGACCTCCCGCAGTAAACGACCTATTGGTACGCAAATGGGTGTTTTTGTTAAAGTTAATCTGATGGTTCGTGGCTCGGTTTTCGCCTTGTTTTCGAACTTATGGTGTTGACTATTACGACACCTTTTCTCCTTGCCAAACTTACCTCGATTAGGCTCTTGATTTCGATGGCGCTACTCATCATTGGCCTTTACACCGGTTGGACATCAAGAATGCCTTTCTCCATGGTGATCTCGTTGATCTTATTTATATGGAGCAACCACCGGTTTTGTTTGCTTTCGGGGAGACTCATAAGGTATGTTATCTTGAAGTCTTTGTATGGTTTGAAACGAGTCCTCGTGCATGGTTTGGTACTTTTACGTCTTTGTTGAGAAGTTTGGCATGAAGCAAAAGCAAATCGATGATTTTTTTTTTCATATGCGTTCCGAGGGTGGTATTATCTTGATGGTTGTGTATGTGGATGATATTGTGATCTTTGGGAGTGATGTTAAAGGAATTGCATCTTTGAAAGCTTTCCTTCCTACTTTCGGTTTACTACCAAGGATTTGGGGACACTTAAGTATTTTCTTGGTGTTGAGGTGAGTAGGAGTAAGAAGGAATTTTCCTGTCTCAAAGAAAGACGTTTTTCGATTTGCTTTACGAAACAGAAAACCGGGAGCTAAACCATGTAGCTTTCTCAATGGTTCCCAATTTGCGGCTTACAAAAAGAGGGTGTGTTATTTGATGATCCCGGAAGATCTGAGAAGGTTGGTTGGAAAGTTGAATTATTTTGTAGTGAGTCAATATATGTTTTTGGAAAAGCAAAATCTTGTGTTATTTTGAAAGGAGTTTTTAGTGACCATGGTCACTTAAAAAGATTGAATGTTTTTTCTTCGACAAGGGGTCAAAGGAAGATCGAAAGGTTAATTGAGGATATTGTGTTTTCTTTGGTGGAAATTTGATTTTTTATTTTCGAAATGTAGTCAAGAATATTTTTTTTAAAAATAGTATGGGTATTAGTTTCTAAATGAAGTGGGTTTAGAGATCAAACTGTGGTGTGATAATTTTTATATAATTAAAATCAAACACATTGAGATCGATTTATCACTTTGTTCGTGAGAAGATTCAACGTGGCCTAATTTTTTGAGGATCAAGATCAATTAGGAGATATCTTTTTAAGGCTCTTAATGGGGTTAGATAACAAATGATTTAAATTATATTAAAATTTTTATTAGAATTCTATTCAACTTGTATATATATATGTTTTTTAATTGAATACATACACTATGTCTTTTGATTATAAAGATAACACTTTCAAACAATTTTGAAAACCTATATAAATCCTTCTCTTATCATTTTTTTCTATTTTGACGTTCCTCTTTTCTACTAAAGACTTAACAAAGATCTTTAAACAATTGTTTTGAGGAAAAATTTTGCCCAATCATAAAATGAGGTTTTGAAGAACTAAAAGAATTACTTGGCCCTCCAACAACATTCTCATCCCTAACCCAAATCACTATCAAAATCCTCATCTTAACTATTCTCCAAGATAATAAGAAGAAAAACTATATTACCCTTTTCAACTTTCCCTAAACCAAATAACTCAACTTTATCATCTTAAACAAGAAATCATCCATCTACTATTCCACTATTAAATAATTTATTTTCGATGAAAAAATGATCTTGGAGAAACAAGTAATAATTTTTAATTCAATAAAAAACCGTTGTACTTATTTAATGAAATTAGATTTAAATGTTCTGGAAAATCATTTTTCTTGGACAACGGTTTTTTAACCGCTCTCCAACACTTTTTTTAAAAAAAAAATTGATTTTTTATTTCAATTATCTTATTTATTTAATTCAATCACATTTTTTGAAATATATATGTAATTTTTTTTACAATATTTTTTTAAAAATCTTTATTTCAATTAATTTAAATTTATTTGTTTTTATATAATAAAATTTTTTTATATAAATTTAAATTTTTAAAATTATATTTTTTACTTGTTTTTTTAAAAAGTACACTACTACATTTCTTTTAAACTTGTAATAATTTTCATTCTAAACAAGTAATATACTTTTTTTATCTTAATAAGTAATATTTTTCTTTAAACAAGTAATACTTTTTCTTCTAAACAAGTAATATATATTTTCTTTAAACAAGTTATATCTTTCTATTTAAACAAGCTAGTAATACTTTTCTATTTAAACAAGTAATTCTTTTTTCTTTAAACAAGTAATACTTTTTCATCTAAACAAAATTTTATTTTAATGAAATTAATTTATATGTTCTAAAAATCATTTTTTCTTACAATTTTTTTATAAAATTCTTTATTTCAATTATCTTATTTATTAATTCAAAATTTTTTATATAATAATTTTTTTATATAAATTTAAATTAAATTATATTAAAATTTATTTTTTTACTTGTACTTTTTTTTAAAAAAAAGTACTACATTTTTTTTAAACTTGTAATAATTTTCCTTCTAAACAAGTAATACTTTTCATCTAAATAAGTAATATTTTCCTTTAAAAAGTAAAAATTTTTCATCTAAACAAGTAATATTTTTCTTTAAACAAGTTATACCTTTCTATCTAAACAAGTAATACTTTTCTATTTAAACAAGTAATATTATGAACAAATTTTTACATAAGAGTTTGTGTTAATCTCATTATATCTGATTTAATATTAAAAAGAAATAACACGAGAATTTAAAGAATAAAAAATTTGAACTGTACCTAAAAAGAATTTACAAATTAAAACAAAAAAATAAAAGCTTTACAAAAAATAAAAAAAAATAAAAATTCACTTGGGGAGCGGTTATGACCCCATTGTTTTTTTTGATAGATCTTGGGTTCAAAGCGGCTCTCAATTACCCAGACAAATGATTTATGAACCATTGTCTAAGTTTTGATCTTGGATAGCGGTTTTTAACCGTTTTTTTTTTTTTAATAGAATCGCTCTCCAAGGAACCACTTGGAGAGTTGTTCGAAAAAAGGTTGTTCAAGTGGAGCTCTCCAAGCTCAAATGTGTAGTAGTGTCTTATAATCAGTGTCATTTTCACTAGACTCCCACTCATAATTATCTAAATTATTAATAATATCTTCGGTTGACTTATCAGGTACATTTTTTCCCTTATCCCCATCACAAACCTTTTCTTTCCCCTTCCCTTCACTAGGCTTCTCTCTCCCATCATCATCAAGATTCTCTTTCTCCTTCCCATCATCACTAACCTTCTCTTTACCCTTTCCCTTAACACTAAGTCTCTCACCTTCAACATACAAATGAGCATCAAGGGTCTTAACATTAAGACTTAAATACACTTCTGTGGCACAGAGGATTGGACACAATTGATTAGAATCATTTTTCCTATAAAACTTTTTAGGCCCCTTATACCCTAGTTGTGGAATTAAATTGTTAAGTACTTCGTTTGTAATGCCAATCACATTAATATAGTCAAAGATACTCACTGTACCCCCCATCATATTTAATGTGGTCACCAACCTCTTCAACTTTACCCCCATGATGCAAATGAAAGGTGTAAAACACCTCATTACCACCTGCAAAAGAAAACTTCCATCAAAAATTGGGGACCACCTCAAATTAGTGTAATGCAAAATTATTAAACAAATGTGGGTGTGAAATCTGCAGAATTATTAAACAAATGTGCGTGTAAAATTGATAAATAGCTCAACTTGCATTAAAAATGGGGGACCACCTCAACTTGCATTTAACAATCACTTGTCGTAGCATCTTTTTCCAAAATCCAATGAAGATGTGAAATTGATATATAACTCTATTTACATTTATAAAGCCATTCACAAGTCTTGCAAAAAAACTCTCTTATGTCGTAGCATCCACAATTTTGGAAAAAAACTCTCAATCGTAGCAATTCTACAAGTTTCATCCAACAACAACTAGAATTCGCGACATTCTACGAAAAAACTCTCTTATGTCTTGCAATTGCAATTTTGGAAGAAAAAAAAAAAACCAGCGAATCACCGTCGCGAATTGGGCGACGTGTGATTTTCAGAAATTTATAAACTTACAAGGTGGAGGGGCAGCTTTAGTATTTCCTTGTCGCAGCATTTCATTCACCGCCGCGACGTGGGCGATTTCAGTTCGTGTGTTTTGTTGGGATGATTTCTTGAGAGCATTCGCGATGGAAGATTTCTTGAGGAGCGATTTCTAGGGTTTAGAGATTGGGGATGTGGTTTTTTTGCAGCGTGTTAGGGTTTAGAGATTGTCCCTTGTGATTTAAAGGGCAGGTGTGTTTCACGCGTTTTAATCCGTTAAAATGTAGCGGAAATTTTGGTCATTTTAACAGAAATTTTATTTGGGACCAAAAGTGCTTAAATTGGGACTAAAAGTGCTTTGAAAATATTCCTATGGGACCAAAAGTGCAATTTTCCCGTTCAAGATTTATATTCCTTGGGAAGCAATTTTTTTAATTGAAACATTCCAGTTGGGTAACTAAACTACTAAAGCAATTAATAATCCCAAGTCCCATTTATCAAATATAATATATACAAGATAACTGAACAACTATCTGTGTTAGTTCTACCTTCCTTCAACTATTGAAACAGTGATAGTGTTTCTGGATATCTTGGAATGCCAACATATGCAGGTTGCTTAGGGGAAGGGAGCTGTACAATCTCACAATTACGCATCAACAGGACTGTAGTCGTATTAGGCCTCTCTGCTGCTATTTCTTGCACACACAACAGACCTGTATTTGCATATCTTGTTATATAACTTTCCATTTTAGGATCATATATTGATGGGTCCATCAATTCTATGATCTTTCCATCGTTCCACTATTTCCAGGCCTGCATATGTACTAACTGTATACTGAATTATAATTTTGTATTAATTTGATTAATAACCCTTACCAAATAAGAGTTAAATTTGATTCATAGTTTATGCACCGAAAAGAGTAAAATTCACTTTTGGTCCCACGGGACATGGGGCCCCACGATTGTGGTCCCGACACTCAGCACTTTGGTCACAAAATAATTGTTCATGCAGTTTTGATTCTTTCATTACGGAATCTATTAAGTTCAACTGCAGCTTTGGTCCTAAAGCTTTTTTAACAGGATCAAAATTAAAATGGGTGTAAATTACTAGACACAAATATCATTTTTTCCCTTATTTTTATATTATGAATTAAGATTAAAAAAAAAAAAAACTCCGAAAGTATCAAAAAATTTATAATAGCTAAATAAAATAGGCTAATTACATCTTCTTCGAATAATTTTTAAGATGTTTGAACTTAACTATATACTAACATATTTAAAATAAATTTAGCCAAGTGGACTAAGGTTGAGTCTTGTATGCACCCGGACACACCGTGCACTCATAGTGCATTTTAAAAGCATGCAACTTATTTTGCTGAATAACGTCACTTATTTACACAAAAAAGTGCAACTGTTAATATAGGAACATAGTTGTATGTTTTTGTTTGGAATAGTTGCACGTTTCTATTTTGTATAGTTGCACGCTTCTAAAATGCACTATGAGTGCACGGTGCACCCGCACTACTACACATTTAAGCTTGCACAGCTCCACTTGGATAGCCTTTTTTTCAAACAACTCTCCAAAATATAGCTTGGAGAGCGGTTTTAATTAAAAAAAAATAGACAACAGTTCAAAATCGTTGTCCAAGAATAAAACTTAGAAAGCGGTTTCAAACCGCTATGCAAATGCCCTTAGACAGCGGTTTCGAACTGGTGTCCAAGAAACCACCTTGGACAGCGGTTTCAAACCGCTGTACAATAGTTAGACCTATTTACACCCCCAAATCGAACACAACAGCCATTTTATCCATCTCCTCCCTCTCCCTCTGCCCATCGAGTTGTCGCCCTCCTCCTCCCTCTCGCGTCGTCGCCTCCTCTGCATGTGTGCGGATTTAAGCATAAATTAGGATTGAGATATATTTTTGAGTTGGTTGGTGATTTTTTATGCTAATTTAGAATGAGATGTTTTGAAATTACTCGATTTAATTTTGGGTGTACGTGGAATGGGGTATTAATGCTCCAACCATATTGTGATATTTGGTTGGGTGTTTGAGGTGGATAAATTTTAATCATTTAAGAGGGTGTTTGGAGTCGGCTACATTAGGTATGAAATTTTTTTACTTTAATTAAAATATACTTGCGTTGGATATTGAAGAATATTGATGAAAAATGAAATTCTATATATGTAATGTGTGTGTTTTGGGATTGTGTGTGTATTACAAGAATGTACATAAATCATAGAAGAAAAGGTTGGTTTGAACAATTATGCTATGAAAAGTTGTGTCGGTAATGGTTGGATAGGGTGCATTGAAGAAAATAAAAATAGAGAATAGATAATAGGTAAGAACGTAGGTTTCATTAGCAACAAATTATGTTAGGTTTTTATACATTAAGATATGCATAAATTTACTTATCTTGGGGAGTCGATTAACTATTTCTTATGTTGGAATTCGAGACTTACTGCTTCAAATGCTCTTAAAACTCATATTTTCCTTGAACATTTGTATTGTTCGATATATATAAATGTTGTATCTTTTTGTTTATTAAATGTTGTTTCTTCCGCTTTACAGGATCATGTCTTATTTTCCCTGTCCCGGAGATGATAGAGATGATGGAGATTATCATGATGGTGATTATCATGGAGATGATGGCGCATATGATCGACTTCATACAGATCACTTGGGATAGGGTGACACTGATGCTCCCACCACTAGCAGCTCTCGGAGAAGCGCACGAGGAGTATAGTCAAGATGGCTTCTTTGAAGAGAGCGCATAGCAAGGGGAAAACAATAAGGTAATTTTATTACAATTGAACAGTTGAAATTGTAATTATATTGATTGATCATTTAACCTAATTTAATACTATGTTATTGCAGTTATCATTCAATGAGTATGGACAACCGATATGAAAAGAAAGTGAGAAGTTGTCCTTCTACCTTGGGGCTGCAGTCAAGAGAGTTATCCCTATCGTGCTTGTTAATTCGAGAAAAAGCACACGAGACCCTATTACTGGTCATTACTCGCCTAGGCCATCTATGCTCTGTGAGGATTGCCCTATGGTGGCCCCGTACTGGAAGGAGTTTATACGTAGAGCTATGACTGATGATTTCCAGGTAAAATTGATCAATGTTATTTCCTCTATTCCTAATGCACGATGTTTTTCAGTGTTTATCGTATTTCTATTAATACACTGTAGAATCAAAGTAAGAAAAAACGTGAACAAGCTAAGGCGATGGAGGCACGATTATACAACCAATGACCAGACAATTATACAACTAGTATGCATGGGCAATATATTTTGTGTCATCCCCATTTCTTTTTACTTTAATCTGCAATGAGATAACAATTAATTAAACAACAAACGGCTAAAACATGAGGGTCGTAGAGGCTGTTAGCTTTTAAAAAGTATTACAGTCAAAGACTTTAAAATTGCAGCAAAAAAAAAACAAACTTATTTGAAAGGAAAAGAACGAATGATTGATAACATGTACTTAAATAGGGGGAAAAATATTTTTATAGGACACTAACTTTAGGGAGGTTGTGGTTTAAGAATAATAATTTTACTGACTTGGAAATGTAGGACAATATGTTTTAAAATATGTAAATATAGAACAATATGTTTTAAAATCTGTAAATGTAGGACAATTCAGTCAGAATAAGTCCAAATTGGGTTGAAATATCATGTGAGATTCGGGCTCAATTGTCCTATATTTACCGATTTTAAAACATATTGTCCTATTGTTACAAATTTTAAAATATATTGTCCTATATTTACAATTTTTAAAATATATTGTTCTACATTTCCAAACTCGTAAAATTATTGTCCTTAAAACACAACCCCTAAGTTACTGTCCTCAAAAATATTATTCCCCTTAAATTTGCGTATGAATGCCAGAGATGTGTGACAATATGTTTTATGATCTATAAGTACGTACTATATAAACTTGTTCATACAGAGCTTAGCTCTGACTAGAAGTGGGCCCCTCTAGTGGACGATGGGTTTTGGTCCCCCGAATTAGTCGGCCCTTGAGCCGGATACCGAGTTATAAAAAAAATACGTACTATATAAATAAACTTTTAAACCTTAACCATAAACTAAACACTAAGCAATAAAGTACACAGTGTAATTTATTCAATAATTTAAATTAAGAAAAAACATAGAAAATTATTAAAAGAGCAGCATAATATAAAATAAAGGTTTAAAAATATCTACATATATAATTAAAAAAATTCAAAATCCACGGTAGCCACTAAAAAAAAAAAAAAATTCTAGAGGAATCAAACATGTAGAGCTTAATTGCCTGCGTATTATGCTCGGCCCACTGTGCGTTTGTCAATAGCATCCCATCCCCGATAATGAAAGAACTGTGTATAACTACCGAATCGTGGGCTAATCGACCCAACCAAACGCGCCCTAAATTGAATACATAATTAAGGGTCTACATATTAAGAAAATTATTTCTAATTGCTTCAACTACAATTATAATAAAAATATTTATTTTCTTAATTAAAAAATAAAAAATACAGAAAAAAGTAACTTAAACATGCCTTCCGGTCCATTTTGTTTGCTTTTGTATCTGCCAAGGAAGGGAAAAATCTGGTTTAGCTGATGAGCAGTATACCTGAAGAGAAAAAAGATTACCAAGAAGTGAAATACAATGTCAAAATTAGGATATTAGCATAAATACTATTAAAAAGTTAATTATTTATTCACCTTGACGACAGCAAGGTAATTATCAGTATGAAGATTTGACGACTCTATCTGGAAAAAAAAAAGAGAGAGAGAACTAAATCAGAAGAAAACAGTTAAAAAAAAAAAAACTATTTATTTTATACATATGTTGCATTAAGTCGGTTTCGCAAATTGATTGGCTTTACTAGTGTCGGAAGCAACAACGGAAGAATGAATTTCTTAATTACACTATATTGGTCTCAAATCAAGAAAGGTAAAAGCAAAATTATGGTATAATTTATGGTTGAACATTAAGCATAGAAATGATGTTATATTCTCAAATTTTGAGAAAAATCTGGAAGAATGCTTTAAGCTTTGTTGTGTAAGATCTTGGAATTGGATAAAGGCAAAATTCAAAGGAGGAAATTTATATAGTATCAACGAGTTGCATAGAAATCCAATTATGTGTCTTGAATAATTTAGAGTGGAGGGCTTGTTGTATTTTTGTCTAATTTTGTTGCAAATCATTCTTTATTCATTGTAAGGGTTGAGTATCCCTTGTACTCTCTTTAATAAATTTTGGCTTGTTAAAAAAAAATATATGTGAATCATTTCTCCATTGTTTGATAGAAAAAGAATTTTTTTTTCTTCTTCAATGAGAAAACAAAAGTAATTCCATTTTTTTTTTGAAGTAAGTATCACCTCCTTTGTTGTATGAAAAAAAAAGACGGTTTCATACAATTTTTTTGTGTATTCATCTAGAGCATTCCAGATAAATTTAAAATATGTGAATCAAGAATGATAGTTGATTTATACATTATAAAAAAATTGAGAATGATTATTTGACCTTTTGCTCTTTCAAATCTTTACGTAGGACCTTTTGCTCGTGTGTAAAACCGTCGCTAATAGCGACTGATATTACCATCGGCATTGTCGACATTAGATTGTCGCTATCAACAACAATTGATGACATCATAATCATCGTAAAATCAACGATGATGTAGTGACGGTTTTTCTAACCCTGATCCGGACCAAATTGGTCGTTGACAAAATCGTCGGTAAACAGGGGCGGTTATTAGATGGTTATTAACCGTCGCTAAGTAGCGAAAGTATCCAAAAAAACCATCGCTAAACTTAGCGACACGGTTTGTTAACCGTCGCTAAAGCTCTTAGCGACGGTTTGAACCATCGTTAAACGCCGTCGTTTTTGTAGTGTCCTATTCTTTTCCTACCATTCTTCTTAAATGTTATTTTAACCTTTTGAAATATTTATATAATAGATGTTGTTTTAGAATTTTCTACCCCATTATTTCATATATGTATCCCTAACATGGTCAATTAAGATTTTAAATTTCCTACAAATACGTTGTGTGAATAATTTTCCGATCAATAGGTATTTAATTATTAATTATTAATTAAAGTTAATTTTGACATAAAAAAATATTCTTAATTTATCTAAAAAAATAAAAAATGACATCTAATTAAAAAGAATAGGAGAGGATATATTTAATAAGAAAATCAAAATCCAAAGCATAATAAAAGACAAACTAGCAACACCACATTTTGTTGGGTTTTGAATTTGAACCCGCCGGCCGCCGGCACCCATTTAACATCAAAGCAAAAATTATTAGCCAGATCAGTCGACAACAAAATATAATTCAAGACTAGTCTCACAGGAAAAAAACAATTGGCAACTTTATTAACGTTACTCACCATGCATTATAGATTATTACAAACTAGTATAATATGAATTTTATGTGGAACTAGTTGCATCCTATTTAACGAATGAAACCAAAACTGTATGAAAAATAAAAGAATATTTTCGAGCATAGGTACTAAACGTGCAATCGAAAAAAAATTGAAGAGACTATTTTTACAAATAATTCTCCATAAATATAATGTATAGCCTCAGTCGCAGTATAAAAGGGAGTCATAAACTTACTTACAACTTGTTTATAACTAAATTATAGTGGTGCTACAATCCATACAATTAATGAAGTAATCAAGAACAACAATGGGGGATATGAATCATGCACGGCAATTCTTATATAGGGGATACAAGTTTTAAATATCGTAGAGAACAGAGTATAGGTTGCTACAATCTAGAGAAGTACATAATTATAAATATCATACTGTTTTAATCGAGAAATCTGTATCTATTCTAGAGTTGGTATGCTGTGAAATTGGTTCCCCGTGAAACTGGTTCCTTTTTTCAGGCATGACAATT
Source organism: Stenogyne calaminthoides (assembly GCA_037126765.1). Taxonomy (NCBI): domain Eukaryota; kingdom Viridiplantae; phylum Streptophyta; class Magnoliopsida; order Lamiales; family Lamiaceae; genus Stenogyne; species Stenogyne calaminthoides. Next base: position 10,134,625 of record JBBCBC010000026.1, read on the forward strand.
CAGTTAACACGATTAATATCATTTTGTAATATAAGTTACACCCTTCAATAATCAATACTAATGTCCCTACTGTAATATAAGTCGCATCATTCAGTGTTATGAGTAGTACTTTTTTTAATAAAAAGTCACACCTTTAATTATCAAAATTAATATTATCTAATAATATAAATCATATTTTTTAACTAGTTTCACAATTTTTTTTATGTGAAACTTGTTCAGTTTATACTTTGTCATTTTTATCAAATGACAATATTTTTGTGGGTAGAATTGGAAATATACCAAATCTATATGTGTACATAACAAAAGGGTGTCATAATTAATTATTAATGGCAAAGTATAGTGTGAACAAGTTTTACAGTGAAATTGATTAAGGAGTGTGACTTATATTACTAAAGTGTGTGACTTTTTACTATAAAGTGTGTGACTTTTTACTGTAAAGTGTATTACTCATAAAAGTGAATGGTGTGACTTATATTATAGCAAAGAATGTCGCAGTGATAACTGAAGTGTGTGACTTATATTACTAAAGGGTGTGACTTATATTACTAAAGTGTATGTCTGTAAAAAAAAAAAAGTTTCACGGTGAACAAGTTTGACAGGATACCAACTCATTATTAATATTGTATACAATATACAAAATAATGCATTTGAAGCGTAGATTGCAATTTAAAATCAAGACTTATGGCGTAAACATTAAGTGGCTTTGGGCTGGCCCATGCTTTTAAGCCCCATTATCAATGGTAGACTCGGGGTTGCCCTACCAGAAACAACCGATCATCAAATTCATTAGTATCCTTCCCTAAGGCCCATTTCATTTATCCAAACATATACTTGTGCAAGCGCAATAAACATGATTGGAACATAAATAATTTTAATTAATTGCGTTTATTTGATGAGGATGTATTATGTACATATTGTGCATCATACACCATTAGCAATAATATTAGTTCTTATGAGTACTAATATTAGTTAATACTCACTCAATCCTAATTTTGATTGTCCACTTTCCGTAAATAGTCGTCCTAATTTTGTTTGGTCATTTTCTTAAAAAGGAAATAAAGCAACTTTAAATACTATTTAATATTATTATTTATCTCCATCAAATCCACTTTACACCATTTAATACTATTATTTAATTCCCTCCATCAAACTCACTTTATCCACTTTACACCATTTAATACTATTATCTCCTATTTTTTCTTAATCTATGTGTCTACAGTAATCGGATAATAAAAAATAGGACGGAGGGAGTATTATTTTTTACCAACAATAGTATTAATTCCAACGAGCAATATTATAATTAGTTCTTACAATAGTATAAGATAAAAACTTGTTGGGTTTGCGCCTAACGACTATACGCATCTCAATTTTTTCAACTAGAAGCCCGACTTGGCTTATTCAGGCCTCTAAATGTGCCCCATATATAATACATGTATCTTTTTGTGGGGAGGGACTTTTTTTGCTTTCTTTATTTTTTATTTGTTTTTTTTTTAATTGCCTTCATTTGTTGAGTAGTTCCCCTTTTGCTAATTACAACCACAATATTGCCAATGTTCTCCTAATTTATGTGGGACCATTGAAAAGAAATCATCGTTCCACCAGCTGTATGTGAATTTCAATTTTCCACATATTGTTAAAGTAAAACTCTAGTACAATTATTACATAGTTTCTTTTTTGAGGATAATATTTAATGTACAATTATTGATCCTTCTTCTTTTAGCTTTTATTTTAAAATTAACCCCTCTTGATTAAAATTAGCCCTATTGAAACCTCGGATCATGTGCTTTTTACTTGTCCAGTTGTGCTACTTATCTGGCAAGCTTTGTCCCTATGGCTAAATAAACCAATCTCGTTCTCTTTTTCTGCGAGGGATCACTTTGGAGAGTTTGTTGGACTCAAACGAGGGAAGGTCAGACGCAAGATCATCGGTTTGATTTGACAAGCTACATTGTGAAAAATTTGGAAGGTCCGTAATGGTCTTATTTATAAGGATAGTCCATATACTCTAGATAAGTTGATTGATGGCATCAAGTTTTGCGCGTGGAAGTGAATTAGATCACACTATCCGCTCTCTTTTGTTGCTCCTTTTCCTTCATGGGATTCCCAACTCTAAATCTATAGAATAGGTTATTTTGATACTAATACTTTTAGTCTGCAGAACTAATACTGTTAGTTATGCATAGCCTATAAATAGGACCTTACACCCTTGTTATATTTTTTATCAAATTTTGTTGTAACCGTTCCATCCTCTTGTAAACAGATCTTCATCTTCTTTTAATACATTTCATAATGTTGATTTCAATTCTCTACATGGTATCAGTTAACATTTTGGTTGATTGATCCAATTTTCATCTTTTATTGCTTGGTTATAAGTTTTGGGTTCTATGATTTGAGAGATTGAAGCATTGGAAAAGACAAAAACATGGTCTCTTGTTCCTTTGCCACAGGGAAAACACACCATTGGATGCAAATGGGTGTTCAAGATGAAATATCACTCAAATGGGAGCATTGAAAGATACAAAGCAAGGTTGGTGGCCAAAGGATACACACAAGAAGAAGGTATAGACTATTTTGACACATTCTCACCCGTTGCAAAGATTACCACTGTAAGAATCCTTCTTTCTATAGTTGTAGCAAAACAATGGTTCATACATCAATGTGATGTCAATACAGTTTTTTTGCATGGTGATCTTGATGAGGAAGTATACATGATTCCACCCCTGGTTATTGTTCCCCTAATGATGATAGAGTATGCAAGTTAAATAAGAGTCTATATGGTTTAAAACAAGCATCTAGACAATGGTTTAACAAATTAACTGAAACTTTAACAACTTTTGGATATATTCAATCTAAAGTTGATACTTCACTTTTTACAAAAACTACTTCTTCTTCTTTCACTGTTCTTGTCTGCTATGTGGATGATATCATTATAGCTGGTAATGTGTTAGATGATATACTCAATGTCAAAGCTCATTTACATGATAAATTTACCATTAAAGATCTTGGTTCCTTAAAATACATGCTGGGTATAGAAGTTGCAAGGAATGATTTCGAATTCAATTATGTCAAAGGAAATATGTGTTGGATCTTATCAATGATTGTGGTTTGTTAGGTAGCAAACCTTGTTTGACACCAATGGATCCAAAACACACTCACACAGATGCACCTTTACTTGAAAATCCTTCTGAGTATAGAAGAATTGTGGGAAAACTTCTATATTTAACTGTGACCAGACCTGACATTTCATATACAGTGATGACATTGAGTCAATACATGAGTAAGCCAAACACTTTTCATATGGCTGCTGTACATAGACTACTCAGATATCTGAAAACAACTATTGGCCAAGGCCTTTTCTATCCTGTCAATACTAACTTTAAATTGCAAGCTTTCTCTGACTCAGATTGGGCCAGATGTGAATAGAGTAGAAGAAGCATTACAGGTTTCACAGTTTACTTAGGTGACTTTTTAATCTCCTGGAAGTCCAAGAAACAAACAACTGTAAGCAGATCCTCAGCTGAGGCAGAATACAGAGCACTTTGTGCAACAACATGTGAACTTCAATAGATACTTTACATCTTGAAGGACTTGCAAATCCCTCATCCTCAGCCTGCCATTATCTACACAGACAGCAAAACCACCTTATGGCATAGCTCACAATCCTATTCTACATGAAAAATCAAAGCATATTCAAATTGACATGCACTTCACAAGGGACAAGATCAAGGAAGGCATTGTTAAGCTTATACAAGTACCAACTACTGAAAATCTAGCAGATTCTTTGACCAAACCACTGCCTCCTGCAGTCTTCAACAACAACAAGGCCAAAATGTGATTATTAAACATCCACTCCCATTTTGAGGGGATCTAAAGCTATAGAATAGGTTATTTTGATACTAATACTTTTAGTCTGCAGACTAATACTGCTAGTTATGCATAGCCTATAAATAGGACCTTACACCCTTGTTATATTTTTTATCAAATTTTGTTGTAACCGTTCCATCTTCTTGTAAACAGATCTTCATCTTCTTTCAATACATTTCATAATGTTGATTTCAATTCTCTACACCAACCTTTAGAGTGTTTACCATGTAAATTGTAATCTTTGTGGATTTGGGATTCGAGTACTCCTTATACTCGTTATATAGTATTTCATCTATATCTTTCAAAAAAAAAAAAAAAAGTTTACTGTGGGGATCAAGAATGGTCCTTTTTCTTATTAGAATCTTTACTTTTGACAATTGTGGGGTACAAAGGGGACGCATTCAAGTTTTTTCTTCCCAAAAACTCTTGTACACTTTATTTTCTGATATATATGTACTCCCTATATATATTCAGAACAGTACACATATGTTTGGTTTTCTATTGTAGTTAAACTCAAAACGCAAATTACTACTAATTAGTTTGCATCAGATTATTAGTAATTAACCGTACCTTTATTTGTTTCGGAAAAAATATTGTATACTTAACATTCTGTAATCTAGTATTACAACGCAAATCTTGGAATGAGAAAGTAGTACCCTCTGTCATAATTTAAATGGATCATATTTCTGAATGTCCTAATTTATATTGATCATTTCTTTATTAGGAAATAAAATAATTTTCTTTATAAAATAATACTCACTGCAAATAATACTTATTTACATTATATATCACTATACTACGCATATTAAATTCACTTTACATCATTTAATACTAATAAAAAACACTTTCTTTAAAGTTGAATTGACATCCATACCCCTTCACCAAACCCACTTTACACCATTTAATATTAATAAACAACATTTTTCTTAAAACTTGTATCTACAATAATTATTAATTTAAATTAGGACGGAGGGAGTAGTACTTCTATTTCTAAGTTTGGTTCCATATAGTATATTACTATAGGAAGACTATTCTAAAATAAAGTTTTATACAGAAAAATAAATTTTTAAAAAATAAATAAATAATACATTCAATATAATACATACTATACTACATGTATGTAAATATATTAATAAATTTATATATTTAACTAATATGAATTTGACTAAAATAAATACATACACTTTCAAAATATATAAAATATATTCTCTCCGTCCCGGGAGACTCTGCGCCAACTTTTCGGCACAGAGATTAAAAAAACTTGCTTTATGCTTTATGCGGAGAGGTAGAAAGGACAATAAGTGTGTATTGTAAGCACAGGCGGAGCCAGAAATTTGGACAAGGGGGGGCCAAGAAATATAGTTCGATGCTTATATATATTCGATAATAAAATTTAGATATTTTATATGTACATCAAAATATAAGCATTCATCGTTAAACATCTTAAAAATACTTTAATATATTTTTTTATATGTATTAACACTTGGAATGCCTTTTTTGCATATCATGAAAATCATGGGAAAATTTCATATTACATCCTGTAAGTTTGGCTCATTCAAAAATAAATCCTTTATGTTTCTACTTTATCATTTTTTGTCCTAAGTATATGATTTTCATCCTTATTGACCAATTTAGGTCCTAGGGTGTACGATTTTCATCCTTTATGTTTATGCTTTATAATATTTGGTCCTAGAGTGTACAATTTCCATAATTTTTTGACCAATTTAGGTCCTTTTTTTTGTGGCTTTCCGGATACTATAAATATTTCTGATGAAAAAGGACCGAAATTGGTTTTTAAAAAAAAGGATGAAAATCGTACACTTAGGACAAAAAAATGATAAAACAGAAACATAAAGAATTTATTTTGGAATTGGTCGAACTTACAGGATGTAAAATGAAATATTCCCTGAAAATCGTCTACAAGAGAAATCACATGACGAATAAAGAATTTACGGTGAAAAACTATGGTTAAATTATGCTAAAATCATACAGACCTTAAATCACATTGAGAGAAAAATAACTAAATGAAAGAATATTGAATTTTGAGTACAAAACACGAAAAAGATTACATAAAATTTGGATGTCTTATAACTCGTGTGTGCAGCTTGTTTGCAAATGAGAATAAACAAGTTGATTCAGTGGTAAATTCCCAACAAATAAAAAGTCTATCTATACATATAATTATTGGCTTAGGTAAGATATTGGATTCACCAACAAGAGCCCAAGCATACCTAAGGAGTAATATATATTATATATTGAATATTACTTCTATATATTCTTGAATATAGTATATATACTTTTGGGTGTGTAAAGTCTTATGGGACAGACCAAAAAAGAAAGTGTACTAAGTCTTTTGGGACGGAGGGAGTATGTATCAATTATATGTATATACCTAAGAACTAAACAATAGTTATTGCTCACATGTGTATAAATGTTTGTTCAATATTAAGAATGCAATCATTTTAGCTTCAACAAGAAGGTGTCTATGTGGACGTTTTGTTATGTACACGTAAATTGAAAGATGTAGTGACAAGCCATAAAATTAAGATGTCGTCACTATCAATCATAGGTAATGATATATAAATTTTTATATATATAATGAAATTTATTTTTATATGAAGACATAAATCGTTAAGACGGGACCAAAAAAAAATTTGCCTTATCATAACATGGAGTTTATTCTTTAAATATAATTGGTCCCGAGTTGAGATCGTAATTTTTTATTATTATAGAGAGTTTATTCCCATATAAAGTACTCCTATATAGGGATTTTACTGTATATCTTTTCGTAAGGTGACCATTATGATGCATCAATATTTTTATTTTTATTTTTTTGACAGGGATGTATCAATTAACCTAAATTAAGCATTTAAGCTACAAATATATTATCCAATACACTTTATTAGATGGCGACTCTGAAGTTTCTTAGTCTATAAAAATTAAAATACAAGGAATTTGACTACAATACAACCTTACAAAAGTATCCAATGTGAGGTTGAAATTAAACCTTCAAATTAATGAAGAAATAGTGGGTTCCCACTTGGCAGTATAATAATTTCCGGGACCAACTCCCAATTCCTTTTTAGAGGATAAATAATGTTTGCCAACTCCCAGTCCCAATCCCATTTCTTAAATATACAATAATTATGCCATCAAGCACGTCATGATTTTTACAAGTGCTGATTGGCAAAACTTTATTCTTTTCAAATTTGAGGATGTCGGTGTGATCACATTATTCCAAATTATATGTATAGAGATTAGGGTGTGACCAGATAATTCCAAGCTAGACATAATATTCCGTGTAACAAGAAATGCTACACTATTGTGTAACAGATTAATTGAATATGTTGTTTCACTACAAGAAAAGGAGGAAATAGCTGCGAAAAAATTCGTCGCAAATTCTAGTATTTTCGTCGCTAACACGGATTAGCGATGAAATTATTTTGTCACCAGCTTTGTCGCAATGCACTCGTGGCTAACCCGTTTGCAATAAATATTTTCTTTTCATCGCAAATGCTAGCGATAAAAATATTGATTTCATCGCAAAATGTTAGCGACGAAAATAAGATTTTTTTCGCAAATGTTAGCGATGAAAATATGAGTTTTGTCGCAAATTATTAGCGACAGAAATATGAGTTTCACCGCAAATTGTTAGCGACGAAAATATAGAATTTGTTGCAAAATGTTAGCGTCAAAAATAATAAGTTCGCTGCAAAATATTGGCTATGAAAAATATGAATTTTGTCGTAAAATATTAGCGTAAAAAATATGAGTTTCGTCGCAAATTGTTAGCGATGGAAATATGAGTTTCACCGCAAATTGTTAGCGACAAAAATATAGAATTTGTTGCAGGATGTTAGCGTCAAAAATATTAGTTTCGCTGCAAAATGTTGGCTATGAAAAATATTAGTTTCATCGCAAGATGTTAGCGATGAAAATATGAGTTCCGTCGCAAAATGTTAGCGATGAAAATATGAGTTCCGCTGCAAAATGATAGCGATGAAAATATGTGTTTCATCGCCAAAAGATTAGCGTCGAAATCAATTAATTTCGTCACAAAATATCAACGATGAAAATATAAATTTTTAATCGCAAAATGTTAGCATTGAAAATATGGGTTTTGTTGTAAATGTTGGCAATGAAAATATGTGTTTCGTTGTAAAATGTTAGCGACGAAAGCATGGGTTTTCTCACAATTGTTAACGATAAAACACGAGTTCCATTACCAAATTTTGTGGCGAAATCTGTATTTCATTCCAAATATTACCAAATCACATACCACAATTCATCGCAAAATATTATCAATATAGATTTACTTTTCATCGCAAATTAGCATTGAAAATAAATTATATATATATAATGGAAAAATTAGCAATGATATATTTTAGATCATCATAAATATGAGCTACAAATTTTTCTTATTTAACCATAGTAAAATTATTAATATTTAAAAAAAAAATCTACCATAACTAACTATAGACAATTTGTAATAAGATAAATTTTATTGTCTCAATCACAAAATATATTAATGTAGAAATTAAACAATACTGCGGTCAATAAAAATCTGAAAAATTTGCAAGATCAAGTGTCTGCAATTTAGTCTTGAAATATAGAAAAAAATTGAAATTCCCCTCAATAATTATATGTGGGGTACTTTACCACGATAATTACATTTTCTTATTGTTCCCACATAATATTCTTGGCACAATGATCTCTCTCTATTTATATTTATATTATATTATCATGTGAAACACAAGGTGTACCGTTTCCTCGTAAGACATATTAAGGCATTAGATGAGTTAACAACCTTTGTTGGGTTATGAAGCCTAATCGACTATTTTACGTCCTTTTTTCACATCATCCGATTATATTGTGTGCATATTGTGCGAGGTGGGTTCTCAGCCCACAATTCTGCTAGCAGTAAGATTTAAGTATCATCAAGTGTAGTACTTCGCAGTTCGCGAGAGAGATATCTCCGCGCGACCTCATCCTCTGCGACCTCGGTATGTCACAAGGACAGAGCATTAACTACGACGAAACATGTGTCAGGAGGGCGGCGCCGAAGATCTTTCCTAAAGCAGGCCTAATTCAGAGGCAAATTGGCAAAAGTACATTACGACTGACAGGACAGGGTACTTAAACAGCTAATTCCCTATAAATCCTGAATCACCTAGGGCGACGTCCCAGCGAGGTGCCTGAGGTCATCAAGCCTCAGACGACCTCCCGCGACCTCCATGGATAGGTCAAATCATGTCTTTCGCATTTAATATTTTGCAGGTCAACTTTCAGCCAATTGTACCTATAAACTGGGAAAGTGAACTTCACTCTCCCTTACCTTATAAATAGGGCTCATTTATGACGCAAATGACTAGAGAATTCAATATCATATCAAACCTCTTCCAATTTATTTCCTTGCATTCAATAAGAACACTTATTCTCTCAATCACTGATAAACAATTGACACAATTCTCGTCACCTCATTATTGTTTGTTTGCACTAAAATTGGGGAAGCAAGATGGAGTTCAATAGCAGCAGTTGCATCAAAGATGAGGTTTATTGCATGTGTTTTTTGGTGGTATAATGATCACTTGGTGCAAAGAAATTTGTTTGTGACATTGAAATTATTTTGTAAACTTTTATTTTGTATAATTGTGTACACTTTAATTTGGCTTTGAATTATGAAATTTTGACTAATGTTGTGAAGATTGTATGAATTATTTTGTCTGTTATTTGATTGGGATTTGGTGAAAATTAGTATATCAATTGAATGGATATATATGAAATAATGAAAAGACAACGGTTTTTATATTAAAAAATAATAATTTAAGGACAACGAAAAAAAGACAAAAAACAACAATTATTTTATAAGGATAACGGTTATAAATTGTTGTAGAAAGTTGGAAAGACAATGTTAAAATACCGTTGTCTATCCACGCAATATCACGGAAAAGGACGATAAAACAACAATTATTTTTATAAAGACAACGGTTTTAAATCGTTGTAGAAAGTTGGAAAGACAACGATTAAAAAAAATGGTTGTCTATCCGTACAATATGACGAAAAATGGGGGATACAACAACATTTATTTTTATAAAGACAACCACTAATACAGATTTGGGCTTGGAGAACTGTTAAAAATGACCTTGGAGAGCGGTTATAACAGCTCTCCAAGTAACAGCTCTCCAAGCTTGGACAACTGATTAAAAACCGCATTGCAAGCAAAATCACTTACAAAGCGGTTTTCAACCGCATTGCAAGAGACCGCTCTTAGGCAGTGGTTTAAAACCGCTGTCCTCTTGGACAACGGTTTATAATCGTTGTCTAACCTTTTTTTTTTTTATAAATAAATACACCCGCTGTCCAATAATTTTTTTTTTACAATTAATATATATTTAATTTATATTTTAAGAATCCTGTCTATATAAAACCAAAACCAAAACTAAAATCATAAACCAAATCTTATACCATGATAATATATATATATATATACATCCAATATACCGAAACATATCAAATAAATTAATAAACACATGCGCATCATATATGAAATAAATATCCGTCAACAAATTAAAACATGAAGTATATCAATACAAATATATAAGTAATATGCTACCAAAAGTTATCCCGCTCTATCTAAAATTATACAAGAATCGATTGTAAAGGTACCCTGTCCAATCCATTTTCCATTTGTTCATTCTCTTATGCGTGCATAACCTTTGTTCGATCCACGATATCGCGCCTCCATCGACTTGGCTTGTTTGCAATTTTTCTCACTTCGTGACTACAGTGTAATAGAAATAAGATAAACACTAAAAAGCATAGGACATTAAATGATATTGATCAAATTTACCTGGAAATCATCCTCCAAAGATAGTCGCACAAACTCCTCCCAGTATGGGGCCACCGTAGGGCAATTCTGATACGCCTCAGGCGGACTAGCCGAGTAAAGACTAGTATCCGGATCTCGTGCTTGACTTCTCAGCCAAGCCCGAAAATTCTTGGCCAATACTCTAGCTTGCGATAATATTTGCTTCTTGTTTGAATAATCAAGGCCGAGAAATGTACTCTGTAAGCATATAACATAACAATGTAGTAAATTTAGTAATCATACAACAATTTTCAATAAGCATATATATAATTAACATACCGAAAGTTCATCCCATAATCTTTCATTCAAAGAAGTCAGTTTGTCGCTACGCCAGTCCTTGGATGGCAGCACGATATGGATTATACGCCTGACTGCATCTCCAAGGTAGAAAGACAACATCTCACTCTGTTTACCGATTGCCTGCCCATACTCATTGAATGATAACTGCAATAACATATTATTTAATTAGATTCAATGATCATTCAATATAATTACAATTTCAACTGTTCAATTGTAATAAAATTACCTGCACTTGTTTCCCCTGGCTACGAGCCATCTTAATAGAAGCCATCGTGACTATACCTCTACTGCGCTTATCCCCAGAGCTGCTAGTGGTGGGAGCAGAAGTGTCACTCAGTCTCAAGTCATCAGTATCATGTCGATCATCAGCACCATGATCTCCATCATAATCTCCACCATGATCTCCTAAATGTACTCCATCATCATCTCCATCATCTCTGGGATGTGGCAGATAAGACATGATCCTGTAAAGCTGAAGAAACAACATTTAATAAACAAAAAACAAACAATATTTAAGGAAGCAGAAGAAATAACATTCAATAAAGCAAAAGAAACAACATTCAATAAAGTCGTACATTTATTTTTAGCACTTGTTTTTCTTTTACGTTTTTTGGTTGACTTTTCTCGTTCATGACCATAAATGTTAACAAGATCGTGATTGCCCTATTCATCCTCATCGATAATTATTCTCTGGTACGGGAGTGGATTTGCTAGATCATCGAAAGAGGGTACATAATGAGTGAAGTTCTGAAAAGGATCATCGATTGTGTCAACATCTTCATCGCTAATCTGGTAACTACTGTTAAATTTGTTTGACAGAACCACGATGGACCATTTCTTATTAACTGGGTCGGGGACATAGAAAATTTGTTGAGCTTGACTGGCCATTATGTAAGGGTCATCTTTGTATCCCACATTCTTCAAATCAACGCGTACGAACCCAGATCTTTCAACTTGGACCCTGTTAGGAATCCTCACCCAACTGCACTTGAAGATTGGTTGTCGGTGAACAACATAGTCGAGTTCCCAAATGTTGACAATCTGTCCAAAGTAAGTAGTATTCGATTGATTCCCTGCAGTTGCAGTAATGGACACCCCATTATTATGCATTGTACTTGTGGCATCATGATCTCTAGTATAAAATGTGTATCCATTAATAAGATAACACTTATACGAATACACATGTCTATCAGGCATTCGGGATAACCACTTAACTCTTTCATTCACCAATTCTTTATCCCGTGACAACATATTTGCTATATAACCATTGAACCAGTCAACAAACGTGCGATTGTGCTCAACTTCAAACCATGATCTATCTCTGGTGGGAAATGTCTCAACAAGTGCTTGCATGTGCACGTCAATAATAGGAAACACGTCGACCGTGTTGTGAAGTACGCACAAGTGCATCCGTGTTAGTTCCTCCATACTAACACTTACAGATTGACCACCGGTAATGCCTTCACCATCCATCCTATTGATGTACCGAGTAATTGGAAGTCCAATTGCATCGACATTCGGAATGAATTCAGACCAGTACTCGGCTGCTTCTTCTACTAAATAGCGTTCTGTAATGCATCCCTCCGGCCTGGACATATTCATCACATATCCTTTGAGCACTTTCATATATCTCTCTACACCATACATCCATCTCATACGAGCAGGACCACACATCCTTGTCTCGTGTACCAAATGAACGGTTAGGTGAACCATTATATCGAAAAATGATAGAGGGAAATACATCTCAAGCTCACAGAGCGTCCCCACAATCTGTCTCTGAAAACCAAGCAATTTTCTAGGATCTATGACCTTGCTACTCATTGCCTTGAAGAACCAACATAACTTTGTTATGGTTATGCGCACATTTTCAAGCAAGATAGAACGTATTGCAATGGGCAAGAAAGTCTCCATGATGACATGATAGTCATGTGATTTCAGATTCATCAGTCTCACGCCATCATCTGATACAAGTCTCTGTAGGTTGGACGAATAACCATCTGGAACTTTCACATCCTTTAGCATCTGAAGTAACTTTTTTCTCTCATTCTTGGACAAGGTGTGTGCAGTAGGAGGTAAGAACGGTTGACCCCTTTCTCTAGGCACAGATTTTAGTTCTGCTCTTATTCCCAAATCAATCATATCCATTCTTGCATTGTAACCATCCTTGGACTTCTTATCAGCTAGGAGAGTATTGAGCAAGCTAGCACAAACGTTCTTCTCAACGTGCATTAGATCAATGAAGTGTCTAACATACAACTCTTTCCAATAGGGTAATTGAAAGAAAATTGATTCATTTTTCCAACCGCTAGTGGGGACACTCTTTGAGAAGCTCTTTCCGTACTGTGTGTCGATATTCTTCATCTCATTTAATATATCCGAACCTGACAATAAACGTGGTGCTTCACCTGTCTCGATTGTACCATCGAATGCATCGGCCATTGTTCTGTACTTATGCGTTGGGTCCAACCACCTCCTATGTACCATATAAACAGTCTTCCTACAGTGACTCAAGCGAATGTCATGTGTCTGCTTGGTACAACAAGGACATGCATCGACCCCCTTCACACTATATCCAGATAGATTCCCGTAAGCGGGAAAGTCATTGATAGTTCCAAACAACATGACCTTCAACTTGAAATTCTCCTTTCTACAAGAATCGTACACATCGACACCCTCATCCCACAGGAGCTTCAAGTCCTCTATCAAAGGAGCCAGATATACATCTATGTCGTTACCAGGTTGTTTGGGTCTTGATATCAACATAGACAACATCATGTAAGTGCGCTTCATGCACAACTCGGGTGAAAGATTATAAACTAACAGTATCACTGGCCATGTACTGTGGTTGGTACTTTGGATACCGAATGGATTCATTCCGTTAGTTGAGAGTGCAAGACGCAAGTGTCGTGGCTCGTTGCCAAATTCTAGATGTCTGACATCGAATGTCTTCCACTGGGTTGAATCAGCAGGGTGTCTTAGCATTCCATCTTTGATCCTATCATCATGATGCCAAGTTAAATTTCTAGCATCCACAGCGCTACTATACATTCTCCTGAATCTTGGTATTATCGGAAAGTACCACATCACCTTCGCGGGAGATTTATTTTTCTTATATCGCTTCTACATTCATCGAGTTCTGCATACTTCTTCCGAAATAAGATACAATCACCCGGACAAGCATGAATTTTCTGATGTGTTAATCCGATGGACTTGAGCATTTGCTTAACATCATATGCTCTCGTAGGCAGTACATTTCCATCAGGCAATAGACCACTAACTGCTTCCAGCATACTTGTGAAGCACTGATCGGACAACTGGTGAGCTGCTTTTAGGTTGAACAATATCAACACAGCTGACAGTTTTGTTGCCTTCTCACACCCGGGCCACAGTGGTAATCCAACAGAATCCCTTAACTTCTCTGACATATAAGGGTGATCTCGCAGATCACCGTCATCCCCACTCGATGTATCAATAGTTGGTACATCATCAAAAATATCCGCATCCACTGTATCTTCAAACCTAAAGGCAGTTCCTAGGTTGCTTGAGCTACATCTATCTCTTGTCTCACCATGAGATATCCAAATGGTATATGTTTTATCAATACCGTGAATCATCAAGTGGACGAACAAATTTTCTCGACCACTAACAGTTTTTCCATTCATACATTTCCAACACGGACATGGAATGTACCGAGGGTCGGTGCAGTATATAATTGCATGATTACAAAATTCTTCCACCCCATTCCTATACTCATCTGATAATCGATCTGCTCGAACCCACTTTCGATCCATATAGAACTAGCTACAGATGCCTATAGGAAAGACAATATGAAGACTGATTCTCAAGACAATGTATCTTAAAGTATTAAACCTAAAAGCATACCTAACTATACTTAATCTACATTCATTTTAATTTTCTAATGTATTCTAATGTACCATCATTAATCATCTAATTAAAGAAACACACTATTCATTCAGCAAATTAATAACCGAAATATATCCTAATGTATTAATCCTAATACTAACAAAAAATATTTCATATCTCTAACACTAACAAAAATTAATTCAAGCCACGTACTAACAACAATTAATCCAAGCTACTAACAATAATATAATTAAACCAACATTAATCACACACTAACACCTAATACTTTTTTAATGAAACAACTAATACCTTTGAATAAACACCTAATACCTTATTATGAAACAACTAATACCTTTGAATGAAATAACTAATACCTATGAATGAAACACCTAATACTTTTTTATGAAAACAACTAATACTTTTAATGAAACACCTAATACTTTTTAATGGAACAAATAATACCTTTAAATGAAACAACTAATACTTTTGAGTGAAACAACACACAAATTGACAACCAATTAACCAACCAAAAAATACACACATTTTAATTTCAAGAGCATTAATCATATATATCCCAAAAACTAAATTAAGCAATCTAATCAAACAACAATTAATCCTAACATATTGTCCAACAATTAAAACCAAGTCAATTAACCAATTAATCTAACACTACATGCATATATCCTAACATAAATAGATATATATATATACCTATATATATATAAAATATTAAATAAATTAAAATACCTATTAGATACAAAGGGGGGGAGGGAGGAGGAGGAGGATTTACGGTAGGGGGGAGGAGGAGGAGGCGACGGCGGTGGAGTGGTGGAGGAGGAGGCGACGCGCGGTGGTAGGGACCGGAGGAGAAGGAGGGCAACGCAGGCAAGCAACAAGAGACAGTGGTAGGAGATTTAGACGACGGGCTCATGCGGAAAAAAAATGGAGGAGGAGGGAGGAGGAAAAAATGGAGGAGGAAAAATAATGGAGGAGGAGGAAATGGAGAAGAAAACGCGAATGGGGGGCTGCGCGTTTTTGCATCTGATATAAGGGTTTGTGCTTGGAGAGTGGTTCAAAACCGCTGTCCAAGGGGACAGCGGTTTTGAACCGCATTATAAGCTCTTGCAGAGCGGTTCGAAACCGCTCTCCAAGTATTTTTCTTGGAGAGCAGTTTCAAACCGCATTGTAAGTTTTTTTTTTTAATAAAAACTGCTCTCCAAGCTCGATTTTGGAGAGCTCTTTCTAAAAGGGCTGTCCAAGCTTAAATGTGTAGTAGTGAACAATTATTAACCGTTATAGAAAGTTGGATAGACAATGGTTTGTTAAGCATTGTCTATCGGCACCTTTTTTTGTTAACAAAGATGGATACAACGATGACTTTTCTGTTTGAAAGACAACGACTTTTCATCGTTGTCGTTTCGCATTTTCTTGTAGTGTGTTATTAAGATCATTAGCCACATCTAAATCCTTAAATCCGATATTTTAGTATACAAAAGATCAGAATGAGCATTTAGAGTTTTGGCCCCATATAAATACTTATCTGATTCAGTGTATTTATTATCACCGAAAATATTAGTAAATCATCTGGCTTGGTAGTGCTCCAGATGTAGTCATTTCTGACGAATTGGGTCACCAAATCTTTGTTATTTAATTTCGTGTCTTTCAATTTCTCTATAATTGTAGTTAAAATCCCAACGTACCTATATTTCAAAGGGTTAGTCTCCCATGGTTCAGGCCTATACTATGAACTTGGATTATTTTACCCATTTCACTCATTTTCAACACATTTTTCTAAACCACTAAATTTGACTTGTATTATACCCTGGATATGATCAAATGACATGAATTAAAAACAAGGTTCATAGCATGAACCAAGTTTATACAAGTTTTTGTCCATTTCAAAACGTTACAACACATTTTATTTGTTAATTACTACTTCCTATGGTTCATTTATAGATCTGGTTCACCGGAGTGTTATAAGAGAGGGCAAAGAGAGTGTATTTTTCTTTAAAAAAAAATGAGGGAAATCTTTATTCCATTAGTATGGCTTTTGGTCTCTGCACTATTTCTGCAAACTGCAGATATCAATGTTGCAGCCAATGAAGATGCCGAGACCAAAGTAATTTGTAATAGTTTTTGCATCTTAATTATTTCTAATTAGTTATATATGTTGCTGAAATATTATCAAATGTGTTTTGTGTTTGGAACAGGCGTATATTGTGTATATGGGAGAAAGGAAGCACACTGATGTAGAACAAATTAAGAAATCCCACCATGAAATCCTCTCCTCTGTTCTTGGAAGGCATGATACGCATTTATGTATTGTTTGTTAATTAATTAATAAATTTAGCTGTGTATCACTTAAATAGCTAATTTGAATCAATTAAATTATTCCGAAATTTGCAGCAGCGAAGCAGCAATGGATTCTATGATCTATACTTACAAATATGGCTTCTCTGCTTTCGCGGCCAAGATGACAGAATCTCAAGCCAAATATTTTGAAGGTACATTACTCATATACTAACAGTAAATAAATCGAGTCGAGTCTAGTCAAACAAAGTTATTTAAACTAATTATTTGAAACACCGGGAGTAAAGTTTAGTTTTGGTCCCACAGGACACGACACCTCATGATTTTGGTCCCAACACGTATTATTTTGATCCCAAAATCATTTTTTCATGCAGTTTTGGTCTCATCATTACGTTTTCTGTTAAAGTCAGCTGCAGTTTTGGTCCCACAAGACAAGATTTGGGACCAAAAGTGCAGTAGAACTTAATGAATTCTATAACGAAAAGACCAAAATTGCATGAAAAAGTTCCCACAGGACCAAAATGGTGAGTATTTTGGATCAAAAATCGCGAGGTGCCATGTCCTGTGGGAGCAAAAGTGAGTTTTACTCAAAACACCAAAAAACTGCACAACTCAAGTATATTTTAAAAATTGCAATTTGTTTACACTGAAACATGCAACTTATGTATACTCAAGAAGTTGCAAGTTTAAAAAACGCAATTGAGTTACATGGGTGTACGTGTGCATACAAGACCTTTGTCATCTCAAAATTTATGTTTGTAACTAAAACAATCTTGTAACTTTGACAAATATAAAAGTAGAATTCAGCCTTAATGGTAGATTTTCCTAGTTATAATAATTCGCGTTTTGTGCAATCTTGTCAAATTCTGTGTGGTTGAAGGGCTGGAGGGTGTGGTTAAGGTCTTCGAAAATCGATTTTACAAGCTTCACACAACACAGAGCAATAATTTTCTGGACGATAGTTCTTCCTCATCACATATGAAAGGCGACATAACTGATGCCAAACTGAGTGACGATGGTATAATCATTGGTATTTTGGACTCTGGTAATTAATTCTTCTCTTAATTTTAAGATTTATTTTAAATGTGGGAATATAATTGTTTTTGCTATAGATAAAAAAAATTGTTACTAAATTTATCGTAAAATTTTGAAAATTGTCAAGAAAATGGAGGTAGCCCGAGTGCTTGCTTTGCATGCCATAATTTTAATGATTATCTAAAAAAAAACATACATAATTTTAATAATTATAATTAAATTTAATAATTTTATTCGCTTCCATAATATATTTGAGATATACAATTTTCTATTTGTTTTTAAAATTATGTAGAAATTGTAAAAGTAAACAAAATATTTTGGAATAGATTCTAAACAAAAAAGTGTTCATAATAGTTTCTTTTTAAGGAAGGGAGAGAATTATCCAGATTTCCAGGAAATTTGTACTTCTAATAAATTAAAATTATTCACAGTATAGCTCTCACTGGAAAAATGAGTTAGTATAAATAGGAAAAGTGGCATTTGTAAGAATTTAAAAGTTATAAAAAATATTCATTATATAATGCAATATAAATATAAACAATGGGACACACTTGAAACGGTGAGATGGGGCATATATATAGTGTCGTTCCTGTCAATGTTATACATTTTTCTCAATAAAAATAACTATTGCAAAAGCTAATTTTGGTTGATGTTGATGTGGATGTAGACTTTTTTTTGGCCACATGTCATAATCTGATTAGTGAAATAGATAATTCACGATCTTGAGTGTCAATTGGACTGAAATCGAAATAAAAATAGTTTCGAAATAAAAATGTTATTTTTCTTTAAAATGTCATCCCAAACAGGAATCCGGCCCGAATCGGAGTCGTTCAACGACAGAGGCCTCGGCCCGATCCCATCAAAATGGAAGGGATTTTACCGAGCTGGCCAAGCATTCAATCCTGTAGAATTTAATTTTCTCACCTTTAGGCCTAATTAGTTAAGAACACACGACAACTTAGCCGGGATAATTACAGAGTTGGTCCTATTAGAATTTTTCAGTAACAAATTTGGTCCCATGTTCTTTTTTTGTCCTTTTTTTTTTACAGCAATGGTCCTATTATTTAACAGTTTTGGTCCCCAAAGAATTTTCATTTATTTTTTGCTTGTAAAATTCCATGAGACCAAACAACTTAAACTGATAAGTTTGGAGTCAATTTGACCTAAATTGCACAAAATTGAGAGTTGTAAGAAGTTGGTGGACAATTAATTATGCAGGGACAGAGCATGTATGTCGGAAAAGATACCAGTCTTGTCAACTTGGCGTTCTTCAGAGACTCAGCGGACGCTGAAGGAGTTGTGTGAGTATATAACAACAAAATTAGCTAAGCTTTTACAACCGAGAGTTTTCTAATTGCCTAAATTAATTTTTGTGTTATATTATATATTATCCTGCAGGTATTGCGAAGGTATAACAGCAACGGATACTTGGGTACGTGGAAAAGTGGTGCTCTGCTTCACTTTAGCTACTGAGGATGATGTAATAACTAAAGCTGCAAATACTGTTCAAACAGCGGGCGCTGTCGGACTTATCGCCACCAATAAAATAATCAATTCCTTGCACACATTTTACAATCCTAAATTCCCGATCGTTTTAGTTACTTTCCAAGTTGGAACTACGATACTTAATTACATCCGATTTTCAACGTTAGTAAATGGTTAATTTGGTCACAAATTGTCTAATTAGTTGCACATATTAATGAATTTTATTCAACTTTTTGTCACATAGGAATCCCGAGGTACGACTGAGGCCTGCCAGGACTTACATCGGCAAAGAAGCCTCTACTTATTGTTGCGTCTTTCTCTTCTCGAGGTCCAAACTCTCTTTCTCCGGCGATTCTAAAGGTACCTAGTATTAGTTTCTACATACCCCTCTTCGATTGAGTTTGAATCACAATTGGTCCCATAAGTTTGATCTCAAATAGATTTAGTCCCATAATTTTTTTTGACGTCCATTTAGTCTTAATAATTTTGACAATGTTCAATTTTAATCCCAACGTCGGTCGAGAATTTCAAAACTATGTCTTTTTGCCATTTTAATTTGGGTTAAAACAAAATTGATCATAAAAATTACTCACACACACTTAAAAATATGCATGACAATACATTTGACAGTCTAGTCACAGCATCCGATGGAAATCTCCAAATTGAAACGGCAAAACGACGTCGTTTAGAGTTTTCCGATCGATTTGGGACTAAAATTAGATATCAGGACTAAATCGACGACAAAAAAATTTATGAGACTAAATCTATTTGTGACTAAAGTTATAGGACCATTTGTGATTCAAACTCCTTCACAATTATTTCAGTATTATTGTTTTCAGGATCAACAAATTGTACTATTTTGTTTCTTATAGCCGGATGTAATAGCTCCAGGAGTTGATATCATAGCAGCAGATCTTCCTTCAAAAGCAAGTCCAAGGGGTTATTCCTTCAAATCAGGAACATCCATGGCTTGCCCTCATCTAACAGGGGTTGCTGCCAGGCTTAAAGCCCTGCATTCGGACTGGTCTCCAGCTGCAATTAAATCAGCCATTACCACAACAGGTTCTCTAGTAACTATTCATCTCTTTATAATTTTAAATAATTTAGCAAAAAATAGTAATCCATCTATTTCAAATATTTTGTTTTGTTTATTGTTACATTTATACTTTCGCATGCAGCGTGGTCATTCGATCCATACTAGGGAGAGCCAATTTACGCACAAGTACAGATAACCAAGACTGCGAATCCATTCGATTACGGAGGTGGATTAGCCAATCCTACCGGAGCCAAAAATCCCGGCCTGGTTTACGACATGGGTACACAAGATTACGTAAATTACCTCTGTGCCATGGGATATCCACAAAAATCTATCAACCAACTTACGGGAAAACCCTGTCTCAAATCCGGCAGCAACTCTCTCCTTAATTTCAACCTTCCTTCGATCACGATTCCAACCCTTCGGGACTCAGTCACGGTTACTAGAACTGTGAAGAATGTTGGAAACCCGAACTCCAAGTACGAATCTTTTATCGACGCTCCTCCAGGCACGGCTGTGAAGGTGAACCCTAAGTTCAACCCTAACGTCAAGAAAATGAAGTTCAAGGTTACTGTAACTACTTTCCATAACATCACCACAGAGTACTATTTCGGATGGCTGACGTGGGCGGATGGGACCCACTATGTCAAGATCCCTATATCTGTGAGGACTGTGTCCCACACAAGTTTATGGTGATTGCGCACATTTAATTTCATGCTTTATTCGAATACATCTGGACCCTCTTTTAATATGTAAAGAGATGCCCATTGTTAAATGTTTGATTATGTGACTATGATACATTTTTATTTTTACTGGATAACGAGGACCACGTAAGCACTTAAATTATTTTTATTTATTTGCTTTTCCTAACCAGCCCTTTATCTTAATTTTCAAAGAGAACAGATAAAGCTGCCCCTTTTTGAATTTTACGGAATTAACAAAAAAAGTTTTTAATTTGTGTGAACAAATTGAATCCGTAGTTTTCTTTTATTTATCTTAATTAAATTAAAAGTTTCATTTTTATAATAAACATCAGAATACATTTCTTTCTTCAAATTATAATATAATTGATTTGTGATACAATCTCATTGGTTCTTGAATTAACAAACACTATTTTTATATATGATTGAGTTTAAATCACAAATCGCCCAAATAGATTCAGTCTCAAACTCATTTTATCAGTGATTTAGTCCCATTTTTTTTGACAATGTTTACATCTCAAGTTCGCCCCGCTCGTGATTGCCATGTGTGAGTGTTTCCGATGGAATTGCCTACGTAGCGACGGATCTAGGATTTAACGGTGGGACGGGGTGAATTTTTTTGAAGTTCGTCACATTAAAATTTTATATTTATATATATCATTTTTTTAATATATTAATTTAAGTGGTGTCATATGGGACTTCAAAACATAAAACTCATCAATAATAACGTTCAAATTTATCTATACTTTTAACAAAATATATTCCAAAAGATTTGTGTTCGTTTATAAAAGGGATAATTGCATTTTCAATACAATATCCCTACCACTTACTACCTTCCAATACAATAGATTTTTATAATTGCAATTTGTATAATTTGATACAAATGATACATTTTAAGACCAAATTATCCCTCACTCTCTTTTTCCATAGCCACCGGTCAAATTCCTCTCCCTATCACATTTTTATACTCACTCCGTCCTGATTTTGATTATCCGCTTTTCATAAATAGTCATCCTAATTTTGTTTATCCATTTTCAAATAAGGCAATAAAACAACATTCAATACTATTTAATACTATTATTTCTCTCCACCAAACCTACTTTACACCATTTAATACTATTATTTACCTCCACCAAACTCACTTTACCCACTTTACATCATTTAATAATATTACCTCCTACTTTTTCTTAATCTCCGTGTCTACAGTAAAATGGATAATAAAAAATAGGACGGAGGGAGTATATCACAATTTCTCTCTCCACCCTCATTTTCGAACCCACTCTACCTCTCTAAATTTCTGTCTCTCTCTCCCCCCTCGTTAACAGTAAAATCAGCGAAGAAGCAAGGGAGCGACGTGTAGGTCCCGAACGGGTTTTAGTGAAGGTGGAAGTCTAGAGGGGAGGGGTGAATAGACTTCCAAAACTTTTTCGTGGATCAGGTGTGTTAAGCAAGTAATCCCGATCAGAGTGCGGTGAGAATCAGTTTGGACTGATATCCGACTTACTGATTTGTCAAGCAAATCAGTTCGGCGTCCATCAGTTTAACTGATGGTGCGGAAGATTAGTTAACCCGTGTGAAAATCAGTTTTAAACAAATAAGGATTCTGACCAGTAAAGTTCAGATCAGATGACAAGGGCATCAAACTGATCAGATCAGTAGATTGATGCTAATCTGATCCAGGTACAGAATATGCATGCAGATAACAAGAGTAGTGTGCAAGTAAGTGTAAAGCAATGTAAAGGCACACTATTTATAGTGATTCAGACAACTTGTCCTACATCCACTCTTCCCTATCAGCAGGGGCACCAACTTAACCAACTGGACTTAGATTATTGTGTTAGTCCAACATAGTACAACCAACAGATATTTCACGAGTTCTCACCCTACCAATCCCAGAAATCTGATCTACAAACCCTAGACAGAAATCTTGCTATAACAAACTTAACCTAACTTTTGTTTGGGTATAAGATTTGTGTTGTTCCAACTGGAATACTATCCTATCTTTTAAGTAGCCTAAAGCTATATGATAAGTATTCTATGCTAAGAACTATGGGATGAACACTTAAGAATAAATCTTGAATTTGTGTTCTTCGTGCGGAAATCTTTAGAGCTTGAGCTTGAGTATAATTTCCATAACCTTACTATGAAGGTTTGATCCCATATTTATAGGCACGAAATCGAACTAGCCGTTGGAGAGCAATTAGAATTTTGGTCTATTTTAGGTAGGTCTGCAGGCGGATTTGACGTGCTTCAGGGGCGGCATGGCCGAAAGCATGCAAGCTTGTCCTTTCTAGCCGTTGACACTGAACCACCTTTCTGCAGACTGTCAGTACTCCGTACGTGCGTTGTCGACATCTCATTGGCTATCAAGTACGATTCGCAGCACTTGAATATGCAACAAGGTTGACATTCTTCTTGTCTGAACACATTCCTCGTACCAGATAACATGGAAGTAGTTATCTGATGTTGCTGACACAGATCAGTTGATCACTGATCTGTCTACCTGATTTAGGTCATATGTTAGTAAGTTATCTTAGCACAACTTACTGATCTTTTCTTGTTGTCATCTGATGTAGGTCTTCTGGATGGTCTTCTGTCTTGAACTCTTCTGCTTATCTGCTTCTCAGCTTATCTACTTCAATCACCAGATCTTCAGCATATCTGTTCTTCAAGTTAGCTGATCTTCTGATCTTCAAGACTTAACCTATACATATTGAGTTCCACCTCAATATGTGACCTATCTATTACTTCAGCTGTCTATACACTTCAGCTGGTCATCTTATCTGCTATTCTATATCATCAGTCAGCTATCAGGTCTGACTGCTCCTATTACATTATCTGTTTTGGAACTTCCATCGAAACTACAAATTTCCCAACAATTTCCCCCTTTTTGATGGAACCAAAACAGTCAATTAGAAAAATAGATAATTAAAAGTAAACAACAGAAAACAACATACAGTTCAGAAGACAATGAGAGGTTGTCTTAGAATAAGAGAAAGATAGGATATTTTATATCATAGATGCTTGATTACAAAGTACAACAAAAACACCTATCATCTGATTCTAAATGTCTTCTGAATCTGATCAAGTCTGATATTGAAACTTCTGAAGTTCTGGAGGAATGTTGAATACCCTGTACATTCTGTCCATCAGAGCAGCCAGCATGTCCTTCTCGATGATCCCACCCATCTTGGAAAATTCATAATACATCTGCTTGAAGCGCACTGGATCAAGGGACTTGTCCGCTCGAAGAGGTGGAAGGATGGTCTCAAATGCAGGTGCTTCTGGAATGAGGCCCATCTCTTCACCTTCAGACATCACCAAATCGTAGAAATGAGGGTGTTTTGTCTCGAGCCAGCTTCTGAATTCTTCATTAAATTCGCCCTGATCATCTGTTGTCGGGATCTTCTCCAGAACATACACGTCAATCAACCATTCACCTCTTATCTTATCCCATTCTGGTAGCCATTTCTTCTTTGAGACCGGAATGTCCTTGACAGGAGCAGGTAAGGCTTTCTCTTCCCATGACATATCCTTTGCTGAGGCGGCTTTCTTCCTCTTCCTTCTTACGTATCTGGTCGCCAGCCCTTTACTATCAGCAAGTTTCTTCTTCTTTTCTGCAGCCTCAATCACTGCCCTCCTGGCTTTCTGCTCCTCTTCTTGTGCGGCAGATAATTGCACTCTTGCTCTGGTCTGCTTCGGAGGTTGGACAGATTCCAC
Organism: Stenogyne calaminthoides; assembly: GCA_037126765.1. Lineage (NCBI taxonomy): Eukaryota > Viridiplantae > Streptophyta > Magnoliopsida > Lamiales > Lamiaceae > Stenogyne > Stenogyne calaminthoides. The sequence goes on from JBBCBC010000026.1 coordinate 10,159,808, forward strand.
AACCTGCTTACCTCTCTTCCTAGCTCTCAGCTTGATTTCTTCCTCTTTAGTTTTCTCTTCTTCAGCTAGTTTTTGTATCAGTTCAAGGTTTCTAGCTTGATCTTCTGCTTCTTGTCTTTTCTAAACTGATGAAGAGAAATCTTTGATCTTATCAACTCTCTGAACCACTTCAGATATCGCAGACTTCTGTTCAGAAAGCTCTTTTCCCTGAGTTGCTATGGCTTCCCCATCTTTGTTATTTGTTTGAAATAATTCCACGGTTGTCCTAGGAATGTTCACAGTTGATATAGAGGGTTCTGGCATGGCAGATGGTTCAGCAGTCGGTTCAGGTTGAGCAGATGAGGTTTCAACAAGTATCAACTGCATCAACAAGTATCAACTGCATCTATTTTTCTGGCTCTTGTCCTTCCCCCTTTTTGGTTTCGTCAAAAAGTGGTGACAACTTATTCGTCAGATTAACCAGTTGAATGGAAATCTCCTCCTTGAGACTAGCAATGTCCTTGGGCATGGCAAACGAAGGTTCAAGGCTCAAAAGCCTGTTCTGCCCAGATTCAATGGCCTTCTTCGATCGATTAACTGAACCTTCAAAACGTTTCCACCCTAGGTCCATGCAGGTTTTTGTATGCTCCAAAGACCCCAGACACTCTCCAGCAATACTCAACATGGAGGTCTGGAGACTTAGCTTCTCCATTAATGGATCAACCTTCTTCATCACTGATTCAAGAATCTGATCTTGCATGAGTGTGATCTTGTCCATGGTCAGCTTCCTCTATTTCTCTATCGGTCCGCTCTGTTCCTCCTCAAATCATTTCATCAGAGTTGCTGTAAGAGATGTGAATTGAGCGTTATTGTAGCCATAATAATTGGCCAGTAGCCACGTGGCAAATGATGATGACGTGGCAACTGGTGATAATGTGGCGGCTAGAACCGAGCTCAGCTGAAGAGTACGAGATGCCGATATCAGCCCTCAAAGGGCGACCTGGCAACGAGCAATGAAGATCAGGCTTGCCTTAACGAGCGACCTCCCCCGAGGATGGTCCATAGGCAAGGTCGGAGAGAGAATAATGAAGGCTTCCTGAGCGCGCGGCCTCCCCTGAGGTCGCTCCACAAGCAAAGTCGACAAGCCCGGTACAAAGAGATAATCCGACATTACTTTCATGTTCTTAGACTAGATTGGCTTCACGAGCCCATGTTCAAAGGCCCATTAATGTTCATTTGTATATTGTAAAATCTATATAAAGAGGAAAAAGTCCACACATAAGGGAGACGAAAGATACACGAAAAATCATAGTAAAATGATCTCGGCAGTATGCTTTTGCAGGCGTAGTCTTAGGATTTAATGGGTCAACAAATTCGGTCGTGCTTTGTATTTTTCATTCATTATTCGTTCATAATTCATAAATTACTTGTTTATGGCATAGACGTGAAATCTATGTTACAACAATTGGCGCCGTCTGTGGGAAACATCTAATGAATTTTCACCGAATATTCGTTAGGACCCAAACACAAGAAACCCAGATGCAACATTCGTTGTTCATCCAAAAGATCAAAATCCATAAAGAATCATCAAGAAACTGTTCATCAACCACTTACAATCGGAACACACATCCGACCCCTAGATCAGTAATCTGCCACCAAAAACTAAGATTCCCCACTACCAAAATTTGACCCCATCGTCAATAATCTGCCATATAAAATCCATTCCCTTTCATACAAAAATCAAGCCCCACCCAAACCAAAAATCACCAGAAAAATCAAAGTTGTTCATACACAACAAGCCCAGTTGTTCATAGATCTGTACATACACATATTCTTGGGTTTCATAACAGGGGCTATATTTTCTAGATATATAAATGGAGCAAGGCTTTTTCATGAATTGAAGATTGAAAATTAAAGTCGCCGCTTCATCAACTCACCATTCTTGCGTAGAAATCAACTTCATCCCACGATTGATTGTCAAAACCACTGGAAAACATCAACCTCGAGCACGGATTCGCCAAAAATTGCATCGTAACCAACAATACAAGAGGCAAAATCGCACCATGGCTGTGTTGTTCTCGCCACGCCGTGGTCCTTTACAGATCAAAGAATCCACAGGTTATCGCCGCCGTTACCTGAGACCGCCGAGTCGGGGACCGCGTCGCACCGCCTCTGTCGAATCGTCCCTCACAGCCTCGCTGGAGCGCTCCGCCGAGCGCAGTAGTCATAAAATCTATTGCGCCATGGTTTTCAACACGCCATCACCGCCTCTCCTGCATCTCTCGCCGAACGGATCCACCATGGGAAGTCACTGCGTCGCAAGGGTCGAAGCCTCGCCTGTCACCGCGATTCGCGACGTCAATCCGTCGCCCGAAGCCGCGCATCGTTGACTGAGGAAGAAGCTTGAATGGGGGAAGAGTTTTGGATGGAAAGGTTTGCGGATGGGGCCTCACGGATTTGCAGCGTAGAATTTCTTGGTCGTGCGCGGAATTATAGCGAGAATTAGGGAAATTAAGGTCGGACTCCACAGTGTGATTTGGGGAAGAGAGAAACCAGACTCCACCGAAATGAATTAATCAGGCCTGGCCTTTTGGGTTTGACTTTGGGCCTCGTTTGCATTAATCAGTTGGGAATAATAAGTTCCTGGGCAGTTGCTTGAACAATTCATCTCTAAATCTATTGGGCCCAGATTCTGGATTTTATTAAATACATAAGCCCAAGATTAGATTGGTTTCGTGCTGTGTGAATAACTTGATATCTAACGGGTTATTTATTTTTCATGGCGAAAAAATACTCACCACTCTCGCAAAGGAAAATTGCAGGCGTAAGTTTCAAAAGCAACTCAAAGAATCTACGGCAAATTCTTTTAAATTTCACTCACATCGTGTTCTATTTTATTTAATTCCTTTTAATATATATAACAAAGATTCATACTTTCATATATATTAAAAAAAGCATATATGCTCATACCTCGAGCTATTCGAGTTAATTTCAGAACACTAGTTGACGTTAGAAACTCAAACTAGCATGTCTAAATTTGAAGGGTTATTTAAAACAAACTCCAAATCCTTACTTTTCACTAATAGCATAAACCCTAGGAAGGCGGATCACACAAAATTCATCTACGAAAGCACTCGAAAAGTCTCACACGATGAAACAAACTTATAATCCAACTTCAAACTTACATCGAGTCAAACGATTAAGGAAAATACTCAAATTCATAAAGTCGCGGTCTCAAACCAGAAGACCCGACAACGTCAAAATCACAAAGTCGTGGTCTTAAACAAACAAGACCCGACGACCTCAAATTTACAAGGTCACACTTCCAAAAAATGACCCTGTCGACCTCGACAGGTGCGATGGTCAAACCAGAAGGCAATCAAGTCGCAATTTATGTAAGACGACAATAAGCCCTTCAAATCACAAGTCAAAGAGTGTTGTAACCTCAATAAAACGACCTCGAAAGATGACCTTTTCATATCAAACGAATATCTCAATCCAAGCTGACATCGAGTTAAAACACTTGTTTAAAGTCACATTTTGGAATATCCTCCAGCTCACATTGTAGCCATGACTTTCGAATCCCAAGGTCGATGAGGTCGCAGCCTAAACGGCTCAATTTTTGTCATGACTTTATAAGACGATAAGAACATAGCTCAATTCGTAGTCGCGAGGTTATTCAATCATTAACAAATCAAACGACTATAAACCTATACAGTCCGAAACGACTATAAACCTATACAGTCCGAAAACGACTATAAACCTATACAGTCCAAAATGACTATAAACCTATACAGTCCGAAACGACTTTAAACCTATACAGTCCAAAAATGACTATAAACCTATACAGTCCGAAATGACTATAACCTATACAGTTCGAAACGACTATAAACCTATACAGTCCGAAATGACTATAAACCTATACAGTCTGGAACGACTATAAACCTATACAGTCTGAAACGACTATAAACATATACAGTCCGAAATGACTATAAACCTATGTGCCAATCTTCTTTCACATTCTTGAAATGACAAATCGGTCTGATACAGACGATCTATACAAACGAGAATCAAATCTCCATCCGGGGGGCAAAACCCTAAGGATCCCAAACCTTTGCATACCCACGAAAGGTGTTTTTAACAGACATCAAAGCCCAATCCTAGGGGCAAAACCTTAAAAATCTCAAAGGTTATTTCTATTCCACAAGAATCGGAAAAGATCTTGTTAATAATTTCAAAATGCAAGTCTCCTTTTCAAACACCGATAAAAGTCAATTTTACCAAAAAATATCAAAAACATTTTCTGACATACTAATAATTTCTTTGCGAAATTTCCAAAAGGTTTAAACTTAAAATCTCTCTCACAAAGAATTTCCTCAAATGGTCGAACAAACCATGGCACTTCTTCCTTCTCGACGATGACTTTGTCCGCCATTATTGGCGTCGACCCGCCGGCCTTTTCGGCGTCAGCTTTCCGCTAACTCTGCGAGGTGTATTCCACCTACTTAACGAAGTATTCTCCACCATCTCGGCGATGAGATCGTCCAACATTATTGGCGTCGACCCGCCCGTCTTTTCGGCATCGGCTTTGCACTATCTCGGCGAGGTGTATTCCGCCGACTTAGCGAAGTATTCTCCGCCTTCTCGGCGATGAGAACGTCCGCCATTATTGGCGTCGACCCGTCCGCCTTTTCGGCGCGGCTTTCCGCTATCTCGGCGAGGTGTATTCCGCCAATTTAGCGAAGTATTCTCCGCCTTCTCGGCGATGAGATCGTCTGCCTTCATCGGCATGGACCTGCCACCTCTTCGAGGTCGGCTTGGTTCGCCTTTGTCGGCGCTGACTTATCTGTCTTCTTGGCGATGACTTTGTCCGCCATTATTGGCGTTGACCCGCCCGCCTTTTCGGCGTCGGCTTTCCGCTATATCGACGTGGTGTATTCCGCCGATTTAGCGAAGTATTCTCCGCCTTCTCGGTGATAAAGATGAATCCGCCTTCGCCGGCATGGACACCGCCTCCTCTCGATTAGGCATTCGCCTTTGTCTGTTGACTTGCGCCTTCTTGGCGATGACTTTGCCCGCTATTATTGGCATCGACCCGCCTGCCTTTTCGGCGTCGGCTTTCCGCTATCTCGGCGAGGTGTATTTCGCTGACTTAGCGAAGTATTCTCCGCCTTCTCGGCAATGAGATCATCTGCCATTATTGGCATCGACCCGCCCGCCTTTTCGGCGTCAGCTTTCCGTTATCTTTGCGAGGTGTATTCCGCTGATTTAGCGAAGTATTCTCCGCCTTCTCGGTGATGAGATCGTTCACCTTCATCGGCATGGACCTGCCACCTCTTCGAGGTTGGCTTGGTCCGCCTTTGTCAGCGCTGACTTGTCTGCCTTCTTGGCGATGACTTTGTCCACCATTATTGGCGTCGACCCGCCCACCTTTTTGGCGTCGGCTTTCCGCTATCTCGGCGAGGTGTATTCTGCCAATTTAGCAAAGTATTCTCCGCCTTCTCGGAGATGAGATCGTCCACCATTATTGGCATCAACCCGCCCGCCTTTTTGGCGTCAGCTTTCCGCTATCTCGGCAAGGTGTATTCCACCGATTTAGCGAAGTACTCTCCGCCTTCTCGGCGATGAGATCGTCTGCCTTCATCGGCATAGACCTGTCACCTCTTCGAGGTTGGTTTGGTCCGCCTTTGTCGGTGCTGACTTGTCTGCCTTCTTGGCGATGACTTTATCCGCCATTATTGGAATCGACCCACCTGCCTTTTCGGCATCGGCTTTCCATCTTCTTGGAGATGACTTTATCCACCTTCATTGGCGTCGACCAGCCCGCCTCCTCGGCATCGGGTTTCCGCCTTCATTGGCGTCGACCGGCCCGCCTCCTCGGCGTCGGCTTTCCGCCTTCTTGGCGATGAATTTGTCCGCCTTCATTGGCGTCGACCAGCCCGCCTCCTCGGCATCCGCTTTCCGCCATCTTGGCGATGACTTTGTATGCCTTCATTGGCATCGACCGGCCCGCCTCCTCGGCGTCGGCTTTCTGCCTTCTTGGCGATGACTTTGTCCGCCTTCAGTGGCGTCGACCAGCCCGCCTCCTCGGCGTCAGCTTTCCGCCTTCTTGGCGATGACTTTGTCCGCCTTCACTGGCGTCGACTGGCCCACCTCCTCGGCGTCATCTTTCCGACTTCTTGGCGATGACTTTGTCCGCCTTCAGTGGCGTCGGCTTTCTGCGTTCTTGGCGATGACTTTGTCCACCTTCATTGGCGTCGACCAGCCCGCCTCCTCGGCGTTAGCTTTCCGCCTTCTTGGCGATTACTTTGTCTGCCTTCATTGGCGTCGACTGGCCCGCCTCTTCGGCATCGGCTCTCTGCCTATTCGGTGAGATTCACTGGTTTTATCCATCACAAGCCAATAGAAGTCGCAACTTTGTATTAGTTTGGCCAAGTCAAACAAAATGTTACCTTTCTTTTCATAATTCCTGGGTGTTAAATCGACGGAGGTCGCATGAATAAACATCGAACCCCCGAGGTACGACTTTCGACATACTTGCGGCGAGATCGCCACCCCAGCAGGTGCGATCCTCCCCCGACTTTGTAAGACGACTAAGCAAAAGTTCATAAATGAGCCGCATCCAAATAAGACGGAAGAGCATATGCAATTTTAAAGTCGCATAAGGAAATCAAGTCGGCATGCTAAAGGTAGAAAAAGAAATGAGTTTCATTGACGGAAGGCCCAAAGGCTAATTACATCAAGTCGCGAACTGCTCGACAAGAAATGGTCATCGACGAGCACAGAAAAGACTCGTATAGAAAGCCTCACCTCAAAGTACGAGCACAACTAAATAAAATCAAATACCTACCAAGTCACATAGCATGAACCAGCGACCAAGACTCTCGACGAACCCAGCCTCTCGATGAGCTCAATCTCGGCAGATAACCATCTCAGATGAATAACCCCCTGACTCGGGGGCACGAGGGAGAATCGAGCCCACTAAAACACACCCAAGTCTGAAGTTGAAGATCCAAACTTGATACCAGAAGTATTACCATCAAAGTGTGAACAATTAAGACCTCATGAAGGCATTCAGAGCTTACACAGGGGCAAAGAATGCAACATCAAGGGCGAAAATCAGATAATTCTTATGTGAACAAAGATCAAGACCGACCTTCGAACAAAGTCGAAGTCCGCTCTTGGGGGCAATTGTTGTAGCCATAATAATCGGGCATCAGCCACGTGGCAAATGATGATGACTTGGCAAATGGTGATAACGTGGCGGCTAGAACCAAGCTCAGCTGAAGAGTACGAGATGCCGATATCAGCCCTCAAAGGGCGACCTAGCCACGAGCAATGAAGATCGGGCTCGCCTTAACGAGCGACCTCCTTCGAGGACGGTCCATAGGCAAGGTCGGAGAGAGAAGAATGAAGGCTGCCTGAGCGGGCGACCTCCCCTGAGGTCGCTCCACAAGCAAAGTCGACAAGCCCGGTACAAAGAGATAATCCGACATTACTTTCATGTTCTTAGACTAGATTAGCTTCACGAGCCCATGTTCAAAGGCCCATTAAGAGGCCCATTAATGTTCATTTGTATATTGTAAACTCTATATAAAGAGGAAAAAGTCCACACAAAAGGGAGACGAAAGATACATGAAAAATCATAGTAAAATGATCCTGTCTTGGTATGCCCCCAGACGTAGTCCTTCCGGACGAACTGGGTCAATAAATTTGTTCGTGCTTTGTATTTTTCATTCATTATTCATTCATAATTCATAAATTACTTGTTTATGGCATAGACGTGAAATCTTTGTTACAACAAGCGTCAATGGATGCCTTTACCTCATCCTGAATCTTTGAAGATATGTGATCTAGGGTATCGGCACTCAAAGTAGCATTCTGACCAGATGTTGATGCCTCGCCAAGTTGGGTCTCATCTGCAGCACCCATTCTTGGTTCATCGGCAGCTTGCTCAATGTACTGGTATTCTTGGTCCACCCATTCTTCCATCCGTGGGATCTTGAACCTATCATGAATCAACCATCTGATATCGTCATCAGAGGTAAATTCGACCACGCTTTCAACACCAACACTTGCCAAGAACTTCGCCTCCAGATCGACGAAGTAGTCCTCTAGGAGAGACTTCTTCAGGATCAGGAACTCCTCCACAGTCTTTAGCCTGATGTCCCGCCAGAACACAATTTCTTCTATCTTTTCCTGAGGGCCCGGATGGTTGATGAGATCTGGACAAATTTCAAGCAGATAAGCTTTTATCTGCTGCTTCAAAATGTAAACCACGGGGTCTTCCTCCTCAGGTGTTCCCAGCTGAATTCTTGTATTAAATGGATTGTGGGAGACAGAGACGTATCTGTCATCTGCGGGCTCAGACTCCACAATCGGCTGTTCCTCAATCATTTATGCTTCTGGTTCTGTTGACTTCTCCTGAACTGGAACAACTGGTTCTGTTGTAGATATTGGTTCAGGGGCAGGAACCTGTTCCAGCTGTGGGGCGGTGGGAGGTAAATCAGAAATAGGCTCAGTCGGCTGAGGTGGGGGTGTGGGTGACTTAGATGTGGGAGTCGGAGATCTCTCTTTCCGGAATACAGAGCTAAGAGGCACGGAATCAGAAGGTGATTCCTCCCTAGATGGTGCAACCTCTGCCTTCTTCTCAGCAAGACTCCCACCAGTAGTCTCTTCCACCATTTGTTCCTCTTGAACAGCTTCCCTTTCTACGCTGGTAGTTCGTTCTGGACTCTCAGCAGCCTCCACATCTGATTCCAGATGAATCAGCAAAGTCTCTCTTATCTGTTCAGGCTCGCCTGTCTCCGGTATAGGCTCAGATGGGTCCGCAACTGCCTTCTTCAGGATCGAAGTGATCTTCTTCTGCTTCTTTTCTGCTGTTTCTGGCTTCTTGGCCAGAGTTTTTCACTTCATCCTATTCGGAGCAGTCTGCGTCTCAGACGACTCTGCATCCTTGGAACCCTTGCCTTCACCTCTTGTCCTGGGCACATATGGCGTAGGATCATCATCATATTGCCCAGAAATCGGTTCATCCTTCCTCAAGATGGCCTTAAAATTTGCCAAATAGACTTTCTTCCCTTCCTCATTCCACTCGAAGTTATCTGGCAACTTGTCAGATAGCAGAATGGACACCTTGTGGATATGCGAGCATTTCAAGGTCAGATAGACTTTTTTCCTTTTGTTCAGCTTAAACTTGGTTGTTTCTTTCAGCAACCTTGACTTGAATAATCCAGCCCAATCCAAATTTTCTGCCTTGCTGATTATCGCAGTCATCACATTCTGCTTCACAGCAGTAAGGGCATCTAGACTTTGTGTGATACACAGAATCACCTTGGACACTATTTCGAACAGAAGTCGATACTTCCGTCTGAGATAAGGTGCTTTGACATTGAATACTTGCTTGCTGTTCGCCGGTCTTAACAAGACATCGTTCAGATATGTTTTATCGTCAACGCCTATAGTGAATGTGGTTGGATCAATGGTTCCTGTTCGAAGTTTGAAGATTCAGAATAGGTCTTCATCTGTTATGAGAATGTCAAAACCACCCACGGAAGACTTCAACCTGCCTTCATCATCCATCTGAAGATTGTATAAAAACTCAAGGGCTTCATAAGTGTGGACTATATCTAAATGAATATAACAATATTGCTCCAGTCCAACAGCCCTAAGACAATCTAAGATTTCCTTCGATTCTTCATCATTCGTCGTATTGAATATAACGTATTTCTCATCGACGATGTCCTTCTTCATCGACATGAAATTACACATCTTTTTGCCCTGTCCCGGAATTACTGATAATTGTGCCATTTCTACATCAAAAGGCCAATTTTAGTGACGATTCTGAGTAATTTATATACCAAAACTAGCAATAAAATAACCCAAACCATCAATTTAAAGCATAATTTTTGCATATGGATCTCATGATAGGCATATACGCATATTCGCAAATGTGTATTAAACACAACAAAAAAATATAAGTGAAAAATCACAGAATATGCAAAATCTATCATAAGCAGTGTATAACAGTGAAATTCACAAAATATCACATGATAAACACTTAGAAATTACCAGAAATCGATTCGTAAGATGGAGAGTTTTGAAAGAATCGAGTTATATTATCTCAAAAGAATCGAGTTTTGCACCGAGAGGTTTTGGAGAATTTTGGTAATGAAAGTGTGAAGTTGAAAAGCTTTAGGGTTTAAATGGTGCGACGGAAAAATATTTTACACAGATTCCCACAAATACTTGAGTATTCGTGTTTTGAAATGGACGACTTAGATTAAGCGGTCGTAAAGTAAAATAATTATGTGGTCAAGAAAATTTACTGAAAGTATTTTGGACGTGAAAATACGCATTAAAGGTTAATAAATACAAAAAAACCCTACGTCCTTATTTAATGCTTTCAGGGCTTGCGTCATAAAGTAAGGTAAACAGTAATCATTACAGAAAAGTAGATAAGTTCAGATAATGTAAACATAAAACGTATCTGACTGGTTGATGTTGTAATCAACAAGTTACCACTTGTATCTGATCCAACTCTTTCTGATTTATTGATCTTACTGTGTAGCCTATACCTTAGCAAATTTTCCCAACAATGTTTTTATCCCTCAGATTAGATCCATTATGACCCAAAAACCCTTAGTCAGTTGAAGTTCCCCCTTCACATGTCATTCCTTTCTGATCAGTTCCCAACTGATCTCTTCTGATCAGATGAAGTTCTCTCTTCATCTGACCATCTTACCTGGTCAGTCTCTTAACCAACTGGTATTTGAGATTAATCAACCAAAGTAATCTGGTGCATCTTCTCCTAAGTCCAGTAAACCTAGCTCATTGCATAACTCTCTGAATCTGACTTCAGCTAGTGGTTTGGTTAAGATATCGGCTCTTTGCTTATCAGTATGGATCTTTTCCATTATGATGTTTTTCTTTACTGCATGGTCTCGGATAAAGTGATGTTTGATGTCCACATTCTTGAATCTTGTGTGTAGAACTGGGTTCTGAGTGATAGCAATTACACTATTACTGTCACAGAAAATAGGCACATTCGTAGCTACAATGTTATAATCCCTCAGCTGCTGACATAGCCAGAGCAGTTGGGAGCAATAGCTTCCCGCGGCCATATATTCTGCTTCAGTAGTAGATGTGGCAACAGATGTTTGTTTCTTAGAGAACCAAGAGACCAGCTTACTTCCCAAAAACTGACAGGTACCCGAGGTTGATTTTCTGTCTATCCTACAACCTCCATAATCAGAGTCAGAGTACCCACTAAGCTCTAGATTATCATCAGCTGGATACCATATACCGAGGTTTACAGTACCCTTCAGATACTTAAGAATCCGCTTAGCTGCATCCAGGTGGCTTTGCTTAAGATTTGCCTGAAATCTAGCACATACACCTACTGCGAAGGTTATATCTGGTCTGCTGGCAGTCAGGTATAGTAGTGATCCAATCAAAATCCTATACTCTTTCTAATTAGTTTTCTTACCACCTTCATCTGGATTCATTTTGAAAGAAGTCATCATTGGAATTCTGGCTTCCTTACAATTCTGAACACCATACTTAGCCAATAAATTCCTTGTGTACTTCGCCTGGCAGATGAAGATCCCTGTGTGAGCTTGTTTGACTTGAAGACCTAGAAAGTAGCTCATCTGACCCATCATGGACATCTCAAATTTCCCTTGCATCAGTTTACTAAATTTCTCGCATAGCTTCTGATTCAGAGAACCAAAGATTATATCATCCACGTAGATCTTAACCATCAGAATATCTTCACCGTCTTCAATTTTGAACAAGGTCCTATCAATTAAGCCCTTGGTGAAACCATTCTCTATTAAGAACTGTGACTGTGTATCATACCATGCTCTAGGAGCCTGTTTTAGTCCATAAAGAGCTTTCAAAGTCAGGAGGTTGTTCAACATAAACTTCCTCAGCTAGTACCCCATTTAAGAATGCACTCTTTAGATCCATCTGATACATAGTGAATCCCACATGAGCTGCATAAGCCAGAAACAGCCGAATGGCTTCCAGGCTAGTGACTGGTGCAAAGGTTTCATCATAATCAATCCCTTCTGATTGTGAATATCCCTTAGCAACAAGTCTTGCCTTATTTCTGGTTATCACTGTTGTGCCTGGTTTAATTTTCTGGCCAACAAGTTAATTAAACGATGAATTATTGAACAAAAAACAATAAAAACTCAGAATTTGTTGACCCAGTTCGTCTTTGAAGAGACTACGTCTGGGGGCGAACCAAGCCAGGAGTGTTTTTACTATCTTATATGTTTTTCACACTAAGGATTCTGATCAAAGTTCCAACAACCTTCTAGTATGGCCATGGTGGCCTATTTATACAAGGATTCCCGCCTCTCGGGGCGGAATTTACATAAGGAATATGCAATAAAAGTGGCTTCAATCCCGCTGGCTGGGAATTCCGCCTCGCCGGGTCAGAGGTCGTTGCATTTAGTGCGCGCCAATCGAAGGGGCAGACTTTGGGGGCGGATTTTTTGGCTTTATCTAGTGTTCCCTTTTGACTGCCGAGATGTATGACTTTGATTGGTACAGGTCACCTCCGACTTGTGGAGGTCTCCATGTTAGTCGCTTAGCGACCAGCTTGTTTGGTGGTGAGTGAATTGTACCTGTGACCTGCGACTTCTGGCAACCTGTGAGCTACCGCGACCAGGATGTGAGGCACAGCTGACTGAGAGCTACCTACGACCTGTGACCTGTGGCCTGCGACTTCTTGATCATCTGGCCTTCAGAGCATCTAATCTTCAAGCTTTTGGTTCATAGAGTCTTACTCTCAAGTCGCTTTACCTGGTCGTCGGCGGGCTACTTGTCAGCTTTGCAACTTGTGTACAGGGCAGAATTATTCGTGTTACAACAATTGCCCCCAAGAGCAGACTTTGACTTCGTTCGGAGGCCGGTCTTGATCTCTGCTACGAATTATGACTTGTCTGCTTTCCGCACTTGAGGTTGTATTGTTGGTATTAAGTTTGACATATCTTTGCAGGCTCAATTCTCCCTCATGCCCCTAGGTCGGGGGATTAGTCGTGTGAGATTATTATCCGCCGAGGTCGAGTTCGTCGAGAGTTCTGGTCGATGTTCACACTTTGAGTTAACTTTGTGCGAGTTTTATCTGTGCTCGCATTTTGAGTTGAATCTCTCTGTGCGAGTCTTGTCTGTGCTCGCACTTTGAGTTGAACTCTCTGTGTGAGTCTTCTCCGTGCTCGCACTTTGAGTTGAACTCTCTATTCGAGTTTTATCTGTGCTCGCACATTGAGTTGAACTCTCTGTGCGACTCTTGCCTGTGCTCGAACAAGTCTTTTTGTACTCTTTGTACAAGTCTTTGTACAACTCTTTTCTGTGCTTGTACTCCGAGGTAGCGAGCCTCTTTGTACAAGTCTTTTCTGTGCTTGTATTTTGAGGTAGCAAGCCCCTTTATACGAGACTTGATTGAGCTTGTCGACGACCATTTCTGATCGAGTGGTTAGCGACTTGATGTAATCCGCCATCGGGCGTTCTGTGATTAATGAAAGTCATTTCTTCTTCTTCCCTTTATTGTGCCGACTTGATTTCCTTATGCGACTTTTAGAATTGCGTGTGTTCTTGCCGTCTTATTTGGTTGCAGCTTATTTATGAATTTTTCTTAGTCGTCTTACAAAGTTGGGGGAGGAGCGCACCGCTGGGGTGGCGATCTCGCCGCCAGTATGTCAAAAATCATACCTCGGGTTGTTGATGACTCATGCGACCTCCTTCGGTTTAAACACATAGGAATTTTGAAAAGAAAGATCACAATTCATTTGACTTGGCTAAACTAGTACAAAAAAGGTGACCTCTGATCTACTGTAAATAGTTCTTCGTGTGAGTCACATTTCATGGGTACTGTCTTTGTTCCATGTGGGTGTTCGAGCTCGTAAGCTTTAATAGGTAGACATCTTGGTGTCTTTGATGGTGGAGAGACCTATAGGCTAGATCTCCTCGTTCGGGATAGTTGGGTGATTAGTGACCTTGAGGCTTTAGCTCGTTGTCTGTTTGAGGTCGCTTGACGAACTCATTCAATAAACCTTCCTCATATAGCCTCCAAAGTTGTTTCAGCAGGTCCTTACATTCACTTGTGTAGTGACCTGTCTGGTCATGGTAGTGGCAGAACTTGTGTGGGTTGTGCTTGTTCTTATTCTTCATTGGGCGAGGTGGGAGAAGTAGCCCTCGACCCTCAATCTGCATGTAGACATGAGTGGGTGTCATGTCTAGGACATCCATCAACTTCACATAAATTGACTCCTCGAACGGTTCGTAGTTGTTGGGAGCTTTTTGATGGCTACCAATTCCCTTGGAACCCTTCTTCAGTATCGCGACTTCCCTTGTGTTGGAGAGTCAGGACTCCAGGAGCTCCGTAGCGAGTATCAGGTCACCATCCCACCTCCTGAAGTCGGCATAGCTGGTCGGATAGTCGGCGGTCATGCATCGCCACATCTTAGTTCCCTTCTTGAGGCCACCAATGGCCCTTAACAGTTTTGCCTCATCCCGTAAGGGATCTACCTCAAGGATGAGCTTCCCAATCCTTTCAATATAGTTACGATCAAACTCATTGTCGCCCTGTTGAGCATTCATCAGGCGCTGCTTCGTTGCTGGTTGGGGAGCCATTATCGAGAAGTGACTCAAGAATAGTCCGGCAAGCTGGTTGAATGTATCCACCGAGCATGAAGGCAGTGAGGTGAACCATATATGAGCATGGTCACTTAAAGTCAATGGAAAGAGCCTACATCTGGTCGCATTGGTTGCACCCATAGAAGCCATGTAGGAGATATACCTCGATACATGAACCCTTGGGTCTAAGCTCCCATTGTAGCAATCTATTACCGCTGCGTCGACTTTCCTCTGAGTGGGAGCTAAAGTAATTAGCGCACCAAATGGTGATCTCGGGATAATGAGGTTGGTGTCCGTCTCCATCATCCCATTCTGATCTTCAACCCGTTCAAGCAATTCCTGAACTATGCGGGTAAGTGTGGCGACTTGCGCGTTGCGATGATGTGAGGTTGGGAAGGCGCCCTGCCTGTTACCATGATAGACCGAGTTTCTTGGCAACTCATCATGGTGCATGTTCAACGTCATGGCAAGGTCGTGCTCCACCTACTCTGAATGTCGAGGTTTAGAATGAGCCTCATCCTCAGCTTCTACCGGAGCTCTTCATACCACCTGGTTTCCGAGGCGGGTGAACACATTGTTCGAGCTCGCGGGTCTTTCCAGGATCTGATAGTTTTGGGTGATTGCGTACTTCGCCAGGATGTAGGCCAGTTGGCCTATCGATCGTCCATTTTTTATTAGGACGCCCTTACCCTTGGATGGTCCGGCATCGTGTGCTGTGTTTTTAACGTTCGGTTGATCTTCCGGGCTACTAAAATTGAGACGCCTTTTGTTGAGGACGGCCATGATGGCTTTTTCGTCCTCCGGTGTCCGGATGAGATTGCCCTAGTCTGGAGTAGCTGTAGCGGCCATTTGATAGGTGTGATGGGAACTCAGGGAGGCTTCTGCCCCATCACGAGTGTCAGCCTTACGTCGAGCAGCTTCGGTCTGGTTGATGGCCATTGTTGATGAGTAGAAGGTGGGTCTTCTAAGAATGATGAACAATCAGTAGAAATCTTTCCCACAGACGGTGGCAATTGTTGTGCCTGGTTTAATTTTCCGGCCAACAAGTTAATTAAACGATGAATTATTGAACAAAAAATAATAAAAACTCAGAATTTGTTGACCCAGTTCGTCTTTGAAGAGACTACGTCTGGGGGCGAACCAAGCCAGGAGTGTTTTTACTATCTTATATGTTTTTCACACTAAGGATTCTGATCAAAGTTCCAACAACCTTCTAGTATGGCCATGGTGGCCTATTTATACAAGGATTCCCGCCTCTCGGGGCGGAATTTACATAAGGAATATGCAATAAAAGTGGCTTCAATCCCGCTGGCTGGGAATTCCGCCTCGCCGGGTCAGAGGTCGTTGCATTTAGTGCGCGCCAATCGAAGGGGCAGACTTTGGGGGCGGATTTTTTGGCTTTATCTAGTGTTCCCTTTTGACTGCCGAGATGTATGACTTTGATTGGTACAGGTCACCTCCGACTTGTGGAGGTCTCCATGTTAGTCGCTTAGCGACCAGCTTGTTTGGTGGTGAGTGAATTGTACCTGTGACCTGCGACTTCTGGCAACCTGTGAGCTACCTGCGACCTGTGACCTGTGACTTCTGGCAGCCTGAGAGCTACCTACGACCTGTGACCTGTGGCCTGCGACTTCTTGATCATCTGGCCTTCAGAGCATCTAATCTTCAAGCTTTTGGTTCATAGAGTCTTACTCTCAAGTCGCTTTACCTGGTCGTCGGCGGGCTACTTGTCAGCTTTGCAACTTGTGTACAGGGCAGAATTATTCGTGTTACAACAATTGCCCCCAAGAGCAGACTTTGACTTCGTTCGGAGGCCGGTCTTGATCTCTGCTACGAATTATGACTTGTCTGCTTTCCGCACTTGAGGTTGTATTCTTGGTATTAAGTTTGACATATCTTTGTAGGCTCGATTCTCCCTCATGCCCCTAGGTCGGGGGATTAGTCGTGTGAGATTATTATCCGCCGAGGTCGAGTTCGTCGAGAGTTCTGGTCGATGTTCACACTTTGAGTTAACTTTGTGCGAGTTTTATCTGTGCTCGCATTTTGAGTTGAATCTCTCTGTGCGAGTCTTGTCTGTGCTCGCACTTTGAGTTGAACTCTCTGTGTGAGTCTTCTCCGTGCTCGCACTTTGAGTTGAACTCTCTATTCGAGTTTTATCTGTGCTCGCACATTGAGTTGAACTCTCTGTGCGACTCTTGCCTGTGCTCGTACAAGTCTTTTTGTACTCTTTGTACAAGTCTTTGTACAACTTTTTTCTGTGCTTGTACTCCGAGGTAGCGAGCCTCTTTGTACAAGTCTTTTCTGTGCTTGTATTTTGAGGTAGCAAGCCCCTTTATACGAGACTTGATTGAGCTTGTCGACGACCATTTCTGATCGAGTGGTTAGCGACTTGATGTAATCCGCCATCGGGCGTTCTGTGATTAATGAAAGTCATTTCTTCTTCTTCCTTTTATTGTGCCGACTTGATTTCCTTATGCGACTTTTAGAATTGCGTGTGTTCTTGCCGTCTTATTTGGTTGCAGCTTATTTATGAATTTTTCTTAGTCGTCTTACAAAGTTGGGGGAGGAGCGCACCGCTGGGGTGGCGATCTCGCCGCCAGTATGTCAAAAATCATACCTCGGGTTGTTGATGACTCATGCGACCTCCTTCGGTTTAAACACATAGGAATTTTGAAAAGAAAGATCACAATTCATTTGACTTGGCTAAACTAGTACAAAAAAGGTGACCTCTGATCTACTGTAAATAGTTCTTCGTGTGAGTCACATTTCATGGGTACTGTCTTTGTTCCATGTGGGTGTTCGAGCTCGTAAGCTTTAATAGGTAGACATCTTGGTGTCTTTGATGGTGGAGAGACCTATAGGCTAGATCTCCTCGTTCGGGATAGTTGGGTGATTAGTGACCTTGAGGCTTTAGCTCGTTGTCTGTTTGAGGTCGCTTGACGAACTCATTCAATAAACCTTCCTCATATAGCCTCCAAAGTTGTTTCAGCAGGTCCTTACATTCACTTGTGTAGTGACCTGTCTGGTCATGGTAGTGGCAGAACTTGTGTGGGTTGTGCTTGTTCTTATTCTTCATTGGGCGAGGTGGGAGAAGTAGCCCTCGACCCTCAATCTGCATGTAGACATGAGTGGGTGTCATGTCTAGGACATCCATCAACTTCACATAAATTGACTCCTCGAACGGTTCGTAGTTGTTGGGAGCTTTTTGATGGCTACCAATTCCCTTGGAACCCTTCTTCAGTATCGCGACTTCCCTTGTGTTGGAGAGTCAGGACTCCAGGAGCTCCGTAGCGAGTATCAGGTCACCATCCCACCTCCTGAAGTCGGCATAGCTGGTCGGATAGTCGGCGGTCATGCATCGCCACATCTTAGTTCCCTTCTTGAGGCCACCAATGGCCCTTAACAGTTTTGCCTCATCCCGTAAGGGATCTACCTCAAGGATGAGCTTCCCAATCCTTTCAATATAGTTACGATCAAACTCATTGTCGCCCTGTTGAGCATTCATCAGGCGCTGCTTCGTTGCTGGTTGGGGAGCCATTATCGAGAAGTGACTCAAGAATAGTCCGGCAAGCTGGTTGAATGTATCCACCGAGCATGAAGGCAGTGAGGTGAACCATATATGAGCATGGTCACTTAAAGTCAATGGAAAGAGCCTACATCTGGTCGCATTGGTTGCACCCATAGAAGCCATGTAGGAGATATACCTCGATACATGAACCCTTGGGTCTAAGCTCCCATTGTAGCAATCTATTACCGCTGCGTCGACTTTCCTCTGAGTGGGAGCTAAAGTAATTAGCGCACCAAATGGTGATCTCGGGATAATGAGGTTGGTGTCCGTCTCCATCATCCCATTCTGATCTTCAACCCGTTCAAGCAATTCCTGAACTATGCGGGTAAGTGTGGCGACTTGCGCGTTGCGATGATGTGAGGTTGGGAAGGCGCCCTGCCTGATACCATGATAGACCGAGTTTCTTGGCAACTCATCATGGTGCATGTTCAACGTCATGGCAAGGTCGTGCTCCACCTACTCTGAATGTCGAGGTTTAGAATGAGCCTCATCCTCAGCTTCTACCGGAGCTCTTCATACCACCTGGTTTCCGAGGCGGGTGAACACATTGTTCGAGCTCGCGGGTCTTTCCAGGATCTGATAGTTTTGGGTGATTGCGTAATTGCCGGGATGTAGGCTACCGCCTATCGATCGTCCATTTTTTATTAGGACGCCCTTACCCTTGGATGGTCCCAAGATCGTAGTTTGTGGTTTTTTAACGTTCGGTTGATCTTCAGGGCTACTAAAATTGAGACGCCTTTTGTTGAGGACGGCCATGATGGCTTTTTCGTCCTCCGGTGTCCGGATGAGATTGCCCTAGTCTGGAGTAGCTGTAGCGGCCATTTGATAGGTGTGATGGGAACTCAGGGAGGCTTCTGCCCCATCACGAGTGTCAGCCTTACGTCGAGCAGCTTCGGTCTGGTTGATGGCCATTGTTGATGAGTAGAAGGTGGGTCTTCTAAGAATGATGAACAATCAGTAGAAATCTTTCCCACAGACGGTGGCAATTGTTGTGCCTGGTTTAATTTTCCGGCCAACAAGTTAATTAAACGATGAATTATTGAACAAAAAATAATAAAAACTCAGAATTTGTTGACCCAGTTCGTCTTTGAAGAGACTACGTCTGGGGGCGAACTAAGCCATGAGTGTTTTCACTATCTTATATGTTTTTAACACTAAGGATTAATATCAAAGTTCGAACAACCTTCTAGTATGGCCATGGTGGCCAATTTATACAAGGATTCCCGCCTCTCGGGCGGGAATTTACATAAGGAATATGCAATAAAAGTGGCTTCAATCCCGCTGGCCGGGAATTCCGCCTCACTGGGTCAGAGGTCTTTGCATTTAGTGCGCGCCAATCACGGGGCGGACTTCGGGGGCAGATTTCGTGGCTTTGTCTAGTGTTTCCTTTTTACTGCCGAGATGTATGACTTTGATTTGTACAGGTCGCCTCCTACTTGTAGAGGTCTCCATGTGAGTCGCCTAGCGACCTGCCGGTTTGGTGGTGAGTGAATTGCACTGTGACCTGCGACTTCTGGCAACCTCGTTAGCTACACCGCGACTGTGATCCGACTTCTGGTAAATTTGTGAGCTACCTACGACCTGTGACCTGTGGCATGCGACTTCTTGATCATCTGACATTCAGAGCATCTGATCTTCAAGCTTCTAGTTCATAGAGTCTCACTCTCAAGTCACTTTACCTGGTCACAGGTGGGCTACTTGTCAGCTTTGCAACTTGTCCACAGGGCGGGATTATTCGTGTTACAAAAATTTCCCCCAAGAGCGGACTTCGACTTCGTTCGGAGGCCGGTCTTGATCTCTGCTACGAATTATGACTTGTCTGCTTTCCGCACTTGAGGTTGTATTCTTGGTATTAAGTTTGACATATCTTTGTAGGCTCGATTCTCCCTCATGCCCCTAGGTCGGGGGATTAGTCGTGTGAGATTATTATCCGCCGAGATCGATTTCGTCGAGAGTTCTTGTAGATGTTCGCACTTTAAGTTAACTCTGTGCGAGTTTTATCTGTGCTCTTATTTTGAGTTGAATCTCTCTGTGCAAGTCTTGTCTGTGCTCGCACTTTGAGTTGAACTCTCTGTGCGAGTCTTCTCTGTCCTCGCACTTTGAGTTGAACTCTCTGTGTGAGTCTTGTCTGTGCTCGCACTTTGAGTTGAACTCTCTGTGCGAGTCTTGCCTGTGCTTATACTCCGAGGTAGCGAGCCTCTTTGTACAAGTCTTTTCTGTACTTGTACTCCGAGGTAGCAAGCCTCTTTGTACAAGTCTTTTATGTGCTCGTATTTTGAGGTAGCAAGCCCCTTTATACGAGACTTGATTGCGCTTGTCGACGACCATTTATGGCCGAGCGGTTCGCGACTTGATGTAATTAGCTATCGGGTGTTCTGTGATTAATGAAAGTCATTTCTTCTTCCTCCCTTTATTGTGCCGATTTTATTTCCTTATGCGACTTTTATAATTACGTGTGTTCTTGTTTGGATGCAGCTTATTTATGAACTTTGCTTAGTCGTCTTACAAAGTTGGGGGAGGACCGCACCACTAGGGTGGCGATCTCGCCGCCAGTATGTCAAAAATCGTACCTTGGGTGGTTGATGACTCATGCGACCTCCTTCGGTTTAAAGACATAGGAATTTTGAAATGAAAGATGACAATTCATTTGACTTGGCTAAACTAGTACAAAAAAGGTGACCTCCAATCTATTGTAAATAGTTCTTCGGGTGAGACACATTTCATGGGTACTTTCTTTGTGCCATGTGGGTGTTCGAGCTCGTAAGCTTTAATAGGTAGACATCTTGGTGTTTTTGATGGTGGAGAGACCTATCGACTAGATCTTCTCGTTCGGGATGGTTGGGTGATTAGCGACCTCGAGGCTTTAGCTCGTTGTCCGTTTGAGGTCGCTTGACGAACTCATTCAATAAACCTTCCTCATATAGCCTCCAAAGTTGTTTCAGCAGGTCCTTACATTCACTTGTGTAGTGACCTGTCTGGTCGTGGTAGTGGCAGAACTTGTATGGGTTGTGCTTGTTCTTAATCTTCATTGGTCGAGGTGGGAGAAGTAGCCCTCGACCTTCAATCTGCGTGTAGACATGAGTGGGTGTCATGTCTAGGACATCCATCAACTTCACAGAAATTGACTCCTCGAACGGAAACCCTCTTCAGTACCGCGACTTCCCTTGTGTTGGAGAGTCGGGACTCCAGGAGCTCTGTAGCGAGTATCAGGTCGCTAACCTGCCTCCTGAAGTCGGTGTAGCTGGTCGGATAGTCGGCGGTCATGCGTTGCCACATCTTAGTTCCCTTCTTGAGGCTGCCAATGGCCCTGAGCAGTTTCGCCTCATCCCCTAAGGGATCTCCCTCAAGGATGAGCTTCTCAATCCTTTCAATATAGGATCGATCAGACTCATTATCGCCCTGTTGAGCATTCATCAGGCGCTGCTTCGTTGCTGGTCGGGGAGCTATTATCGAGAAGTGACTTAAGAATAATCCGGCGAGCTGGTTGAATGTGTCCACCGAGCATGAAGGCAGTGAGGTTATATGAGCATGGTCACTCAAAGTCAATGGAAAGAGCCTACATCTGGTCACATTAGTTGCACCCATAGATGCCATGTAGGAGATATACCTCGATACATGAACTCTTGGGTCCGAGCTCCCATTGTAACAATCTATTGCCGCTGCGTCGACTTTCCTCTGAGTGGGAGATAAAATAATTAGCGTACCAAATGGTGATCTCGGGATAATGAGGTTGGTGTTCGTCTCCATTATCCCATTCTGATCTTCAACCCGTTCAAGCAATTCCTGAACCATGCGGGTAAGTGTGGAGACTTGCGCATCACGAAGATGTGAGGTTGGGAAGGCGCCCTGCCTATTACGATGAAAGATAACCGAGTTTCTTGGCAACTCATCATGGTGCATGTTCAACGTCATGACAAGGTTGTGCTCCACCTGCTCTGAATGTCTAGGATGAGAATGAGCCTAATCCTCAGCTTCTACCGGCGCTCTTCATACCACCTGGTTTTCTGGCGGGTGAACACATTGTTCGAGCCCGCGGGTCTTTCCAGGATCCGATAGTTTTGGGTGATTGCATGCTTCGTTGGGTTGTAAGGCAGTTGGCCTATCGATTATCCCTTTTTTATTAGGGCGCCCTTACCCTTGGATGGTCCTGTGTCGTGGGCAGTTTTTTTGACCGACGGTTGATCTTCCTGGCCGCCAAAATTGAGACGCCTTTTGTTGAGGATGGCCATGATGGATTTTTCGTCCTCCGGTGTCCGGATGAGATTGCCCCAGTCTGGAGTAGATGTAACGGCCATTTGATGGGTGTGATGGGAACTCAGGGAGGCTTCTGCCCCATCACGAGCGTCAGCCTTATGTCGAGTAGCTTCGGTCTGGTTGATGGCCATTGTTGATGACCAGAAGGTGGGTCTTCTAAGAATGATGAACAATCAGTAGAAATCTTTCCCACAGACGGTGCCAATTGTTGTGCCTGGTTTAATTTTATGGCCAATAAGTTAATTAAACGATGAATTATTGAATAAAAAATAATAAAAACGCAGAATTTGTTGACCCAGTTCGTCTTTGAAGAGACTACGTCTGGGGGTTAACCAAGCCAGGAGTGTTTTTACTATCTTATATATTTTTAACACTAAGGATTCTGATCAAAGTTCCAACAACCTTCTAGTATGGCCATGGTGGCCTATTTATACAAGGATTCCCGCCTCTCGTGCGTGAATTTACATAAGGAATATGCAATAAAAGTGGCTTCAATCCCGCTGGCAGGGAATTCCGCCTCACCGGGTCAAAGGTCGTTGCATTTAGTGCGCGCCAATCGCGGGGTGGACTTCGGGGGTGGATTTCATGGGTTGTCTAGTGTTCTCTTTTGACTACCGAGATGTATGACTTTGATTGGTATAGGTCACCTCCGACTTGTGGAGGTCTCCATGTGAGTCGCCTAGCGATCTGCCGGTTTGGTGGTGAGTGAATTGAACCTATGACCTACGACTTCTGGCAACCTGTGAGCTACCTGCGACCTATGACCTGCGACTTCTGGCAGCCTGTGAGCTACCTACGACCAGTGATCTGTGGCTTGCGACTTCTTGATCATCTGGCCTTTAGAGCATCTGATCTTCAAGCTTCTAGTTCATATAGTCTCACTCTCAAGTCGCTTTACCTGGTCGTCGGTGGGCTACTTGTCAGCTTTGTAACTTGTGCACAAGGCGGGATTATTCGTGTTACAACAATCACATTGTGCTCACCCTTCTTGTTCTTGAAGACACACTTAATACCAATCACATCTTGATGAGTTGGTCTGTCTACAAGTTCACAAACTTGATTTCTCTCAAACTGTTCTAGTTCTTCTTGCATGGCTAGAATTCAGCTTGCATCTTGAAGAGCTTCTTCAACTCTGAGTGGTTCCTTCAAAGACAGATAACAACAGTACATTGCACTTTCACTAATCTGATGTCTAGTTTTGACTCTATCAGATGGGTCTCCGATGATCAGGTCAGTTGGATGACTGGTTATCCAGGTCCTTCTTTCCTGATTATCATCAGTTTGGAGAACATCATCCTCTTCTGATAAAGATTCATCACTAGAGATTGGGAGAGGTACTTGAGTAGGATCCACTTGGCATGGACATATCTCAGCTGATGTTGGACTCATCATGTGCTGAAGTCTGTCCGCCGGAACATCAGGTGTTCCCCCTGAACCAGATGGTTCAGTTATTACTATCTCAGCTGTACCAGCTTCTTCACTGACAGTTGTACATGCCTTGGGGTCTGACAGACCTGGTGAATCGTCAAGGTTAAAGTTAACAACATATACAGTGACGTATTTTGGATCCTTTCCTTTGAGCCTTAACTGATCCATTTTCAGTGAATCTAGTTTGTCTGGTACATCTTGTTCTGCGGCAGATTTCTCTTGATCAGATGTTGACTCATCAAAGACCACATGCGGTGTTTCTTCCACAACTAGGGTTCGTTTGTTGAAAACCCTAAATGCTTTGCTGGTTGAGGAATATCCTAAGAATATACCCTCATCGGACTTGGCATCGAAGGTTCTCAACTAACTCTTCCCATTGTTGTGTATGAAACACTTGCACCCAAACACATGAAAGTAGGAAACACGAGGTTTTCTGCCCTTCAACAGTTCATAGGGTGTTTTAAAGTGAATCTTAGTCAAAGAACATCTGTTTTGCGTGTGACAAGCAGTATTGATAGCTTCTCCCCATAAACGGCTTTGTGTTGCACGCTCAGCTAACATGGTGCGTGCAACTTCTTTAAGTGTTCTGTTTCTTCTTCCTGCTACGCCACTTTGTTGTGATGTTCTTGCAGCTGATGTCTCATGATGTATACCAAACTCAGAGCAAAAATTAGATATAAATTGGTTCAAGAATTTTGTACCTTTATCTGATCTGATTTTTGTTGGGGTTATACTGAAAAGTATGCTTTTACTTTGTATAACCAAACTGAAGTTTCTTATTTATTTACTGAAATAAATCATTTAAATCACTATTGCATTAAATATGAATGAATGTTATATATGTTTATTGAAAACCCGTTCAATAAGACAGTACGTATTACGTTGTAGTTAATTTGGTGATACCCGATCACTGAAGATCAAATTAACAACCCTCGTAATTAAGTACAAATTCACAACCCAGATGGAAATGAACGAACCATCATGAACGGTTGAAGTGTGAGATCCAGATTGGCCTGTCTTAACCAAGGGATCACACTAGCGCATTTGGGTGTGCTGAATGAGGACCTACAGGAGGACAAATTCTTCGGTACTGAATATACAAGAATTAGACCTCAGTGGTGCGTTGTTTCTTAATCTCCGTCCCTTAAATAGGATCGTGTGAAATTAATAACTATTTCTTTGACTTATGATGGGAAGAGAGTCAATGCGATTCGATACCTTATATCTTGGGCAATATTATTAATTACATGATGATTGCTGACATTTAATACGACGAATCGCGTGCAAGTACGTCTTGCTTGATTTGTCCCCTTGGTGGGCTCATATCCTTTATCATGCCAAATCTTGCAAGTGGAAATTTATTTTCGACATGGATAATAATGTTGAGCTGTCTTTACTCCAAGGACTAAGATATTAATTAATATAAAGCTTGTTCAGTGGCTTAATTAATTAATGGAACGCGGGAAATAATGACTGGGAGCCATGTTATATGTGAAATCGTAATATGGGTTAAGATGGATAGTTCAATATTAATTTTATAGTGGAGTAAATTAATATTAATGGACTTGAATAATATTTGGCCCAAAATATTAAAGCTTCATAGTCCATTGGAGGTCCAATCTTAATTCTCCTAAAGGTCCCCCCAAATAGCCCAAAATAAAGTCCAATAAATGAGAGAGAGAAGAAAATATTCTTGCTATATTTCCATGTGATATTTTTGAAAAATATGCATGGAAAAGGAAGAAAAGATTGTCTTGATTTTCTTGTAGATATTTTATGGAAAGAGATAAATATTGTAGGAATACATGATTATCCCATAAATTCAAGAAGTCAAATCTTGATTCTTTTTCTATTTTTATTTTCGAAAATTTAGGGATATAAAGGGGAAGAGATTTTTATGAAAAATTTAATTAAGGAGAAAAGAATATAGGAGATATATTCAAGATTTCTTGGAGACCAAGAAAAGATTTTCTTCTTTATTTTTTAACCCTAAAAATCTGCCACCCCTCCTCCCTATATATAGGGGATGAATTTTTCATTCCCAAGTGCAATTTGATGTGTTGGAAATATTAGAAATCCACAAAGGTGGTAGCAAAATATTTTATTTTCTCTCCATTAAAATCGATCATTGAAATCTTCCCACCGGACAACGTTCGTGGACTTTGGAGATATACTTGGGAAGACTCTTGGGTTGATTCATCTGTTTGATTCTTCAAGAGGTTAGTAATTCCGTAACTCCTAGTTCCGCATGTTTAGGATTTACGTGAATTATGTGAACGCATGTTGTTTATTATTATGTTGAATTGTTTTAGGATTAATTCATGTTAGTAATTAACTATTTAATTTAAATATCTATTTAAATAATCACCTCGAATAGATCCGGGCACCCCGATTTCCCCAACAACTGGTATCAGAGCTCTGGTTTCGAGCTCTAATTTTTTAAATTGTTATTTAAATTGTTGGACATTAAATTGGAATTGGATAGTAGAATTGCTAGATCTGTTTTGCAGGTATCCAATTGTCATGGTATTTAATATGTTTTATTTTCATGCGTATGAATGAATGTTTTTTTAATTCGACTCGTTCGGATTCATTTTTCTCGTGAGAAAATCCACGAGTAGATTAGGTTATTTGATTTGTTCAATGTAATAAACTAGTCTAGATTTAAGGTATTTATTTTCGTTAAATAAATTGTAACCCGACGGAGATTTAATTAAAGATGGATCTCGAAAGAAAGACATAGGCGGCGCGGCGCGAACGCGTAAACGAGGCCAAGGAGAGACGCCAAGACGACGGACGGACGAAAGACCAAGACGACGAAGCGCTAAGAAGCGCCCGCCGAGAGGGATCGCCCAAGATCGGTCTTGGCGACGCTGCCGGCAAATACACTGGGGTGCGCCAAGAAGCACGCACTACCGCACCATGCGCTTGAGGGGGGTATGTAGGCGTAGGCGGAATGTCGGCGCTAGGCGGTTTTACCGAGACCACCGAGTGCTTCCTTGTGGCGACGTGGGCTGCGCCCTAGGCGCATGGGCACAGGCGCCCGACCAAGCGGCCGGCCGGATGCGGGCGGGCATCCCGGCTGCGAGCTGCTTGGCGTGGCGTTTCAAGACGGAGTTCTTTTCTAGATGAACGAGTGGGAAAAATTCAAGACGGTTTTTCTTCAAGATCAAGCCAAAGAAAATCAAACCATGACAGTTGGATAATTTGTGCCCAATGTGTTTATTTTCTGCTTTGCTTGATTTATTGTTGTTGTATTTTCTTGTGCTTTATTTAATTTGTTTAAATGTGTTTGCATGAGAATTGCTCAACGAAAAATCTCAAATTCAAAAATTACAAAGTATGTTATGATAATTAATTTGTTTTGACACAAATTAATTTTGACCTCCATGATTTATTTATTTGTGAAATCTTTTGGAGAAATTCCCCTACGGGACGGTCAAAAGATAGCCTTCACATGAATAAGTTCCCAAAAGGATGATTGTGAATTATTATTAGTGGCGACGATGACCCTCCAACGAGGCTCGATCAAAGCGAAGTAATAATTCTGTATTTAATCATGGTTATTACTTAGGTATAAAATTGATATTTATATACTTCTCCGAAGTCCCTGTCAATTTTATATTGGTCAAGTGGGAACCGACTATTAATTTTTTTTTTAAATTAAAGGTTTGTAATTGTTCTTGTTTGTAACATGCTTGAATGTGATTTAAATGATGACCCTCCCACGAGGCTCATTTAATTCTGTTTTGAGATGTTGGCTGATGCATGTTCATATTTTTTTTGAGATTTTAATATGAATCATGTGATCGAATCATGTGATTTAATTTTGTGTTGATCTGGATATTGATACAAAATATATGTTTATTTCAGTTCATCATGTCGCAACCTTTTAATCCACTGTTCAATATACTGAAAGATAACATCCTCACTGGAGAAAACTTTATTGATTGGTAACGAAAACTCACTATTGTCCTCACCGCACAAAGCCATAACTGGGTTCTTACTACACCCAAACCAGAAAAGCCATCTGACGAGTCAACCAAAGCGGTTAAGAAAGAATATGATAACTGGGAGCGTTCTAACGAAATAGCAAAGTGTACCATCTTGGCTTCAATGTCAGATGTGTTGCAACACCAACACCAAAACGTTGAGACCATTGCGGAAATCATGGTCAATCTTAAAGCGATGTTTCAACATCAGAACCGTGTGGCTCGGCAGATCACCATGAGGAACATGCTCTCTATGAAAATGGTGGAGGGAACACCCGTAAGGGAACATGTTCTCCAGATGATGGCTCACCTCAACAAACTCGAGGTGCTTGGAGCTGAATATGACATCGAGACCTAGATCGATTTCATACTCCATTCCCTGCCCAAGAGCTTTGAGCAGTTCAGGCTGAATTATCAAATGAATAATCAAAAGTTCACTTTGCCTGATCTGTTGCAATCTCTTGTATTGGCTGAAGGAATTTTAGGAGAGAGCAGTCAAGCCTTAGCGGCAGTTGGGCCGTCCTCCTCATCTAGGCCAAAGGGAGGCAAGAGTAAGAGGAAGCCCAAAAGTGAAAGCCAAGCTAACTCGAGTGTTGCAAAAGAAAAAGGAAAGGTGAAGAGGGACGGTCGAGTAAAGAATCCGGCTAAGGGCTGCGGTGAAAAGGAACATTGGAGGTCGGCCTGTTCCAAACCCAGAAGGAATGGAAAGAAAGGTAATTCACACTCACTAGTTGGTGAAACTTGTTTGGCGGAGTATGCTACCCATTCATGGGTATTGGATACGGGATCCACTGATCATGTATGTTTCACATTGCAGGGTTTCAAGCAGACCCGGCGACTAAGTGAGAGTGAGATCCTCATCGCGCTAAGCGATGCTAAGAGAGTGGCAGCTGAAGCAGTGGGAGAAGTGCACCTGTCCTTTGGCGACAAGATGTTAATTTTAAAAGATGTTCTTTTTGTTCCTATTTTTCGGAAAAACCTTATTTCTATTTATAAACTGTTTATCGATGGATATTATGTTTGTTTTAATAAAGATGTTACTGTTTTTCATAACGATGTGATTATCTGTCATGGAACTTTGAGGAACAATCTCTATATTATTAACTATGCACATCACTCACAAAATACATCCTATAACACATCTGCTATTTCTTGTAAACGAAAGCGCTCGGCTGACGTGAATGAGAAACTTCTTTGGCACCTAAGATTAGGTCATATTAACCCGAAAAGGATTCAAAGGTTGGTGAAAGATGGTTCTTTGGGGTCTCTCCAAATTGAGCCATTTCCGACTTGCGAATCGTGCTTGGAAGGTAAAATGACCAAGAGGGCATTTGGAGCCAAGGGGCTTAGAGCTAAAGAAGTGTTATAAATCGTTCACACCGATGTGTGTGGTCCAATACAAATCAAAGCTAGAGGTGGCTAAGAGTATTTCGTTACTTTTATCGATGATTACTCACGCTACAGATACATTTTCCTAATGAAGCATAAATCTGAGACCTTTGATAAATTCAAAGAATTTAAGGCTCAAGCAGAGAATCATAAGGGAAAAAGTATCAAGTTTCTACGATCTGATCGTGGAGGCGAATACCTCAGCGATGAATTTCTGAACTACCTATCGGAAGTGGGGATTGCATCCCAGTTGACTGCACCCGGTACCCCTCAACAAAATGGGGTTGCAGAACGAAGGAATATAACACTTTTAGAAATGGTAAGGTTAATGATAAGTTATGCGGACTTACCAAAATCGTTTGGGGTTACGTATTAGAAACAACGTCTTATATTCTGAACCTTGTGCCATCCAAATTGGTACCTAAAACCCCGAGAGAATTGTGGACGGGGCACAAGTCCAGTTTCGGACACATCAGGATCTGGGGGTGTCCGGCATACGTGCTAGACAAGGAAGCCGGTAAATTGGATGCACGTTCAGAATTAAGGATGTTCATAGGGTACCCCGAAGGAACTAAAGGATGCATGTTCTATGGTCCCGAAGATGAAAAGGTGGTAATCAGTACTCACTTTAGTTTTTTGGAAGAAGACTATATGAACAGTCGAAAGCCTATAAGTGAAATTACCTTAGAAGAACTTAAGGGGCCGACTCCATTGCCAACTGTCCAAAATGACATACCAAACTTCACGCCTACACAACCGGAACCTCGTCGTAGTGGGAGGGTTATCAGACAACTTGAGAGATTCTTGAGGATCGGAGAGTCTTC
The DNA here is from genome assembly GCA_037126765.1 of Stenogyne calaminthoides. Lineage (NCBI taxonomy): Eukaryota > Viridiplantae > Streptophyta > Magnoliopsida > Lamiales > Lamiaceae > Stenogyne > Stenogyne calaminthoides. Next base: position 10,189,888 of record JBBCBC010000026.1, read on the forward strand.
GGACTTGATCTCTGTAGAAGAATCAGATCCATGGTCCTATAACGAGGCAATCCAAGATAAAGATGTTCAATCTTGGCAAACAACAATGGAAGCCGAGATGGGTTCAATGGATCACAACAAGGTGTGGGAGCTAGTTGAACCACTTGATGGGGTAAAACCCATCGGATGCAAGTGGGTATACAAGAGAAAAAGGGGACCGGACGGAAGGGTTGAAACCTTCAAAGCAAGACTTGAGGCTAAAGGGTACACTCAGAAAGAAGGGATCGATTATGAGGAAACCTTTTCACCCGTAGCCATGCTCAAGTCCATCCGTATTCTCTTGTCTATTGCTGCGCATCTAGATTTTGAGATCTGGCAAATGGACGTCAAGACAGCTTTCCTAAATGGAAATCTTGACGAAGAAATCTATATGCAACTACCCGAAGGCTTCATTGAAAAAGGCCAAGAGCATCTGGTTTGCAAGCTCAGGAAGTCCATTTATGGACTGAAGCAAGCATCCCGAGCTTGGAATCAGTGTTTTGATCAAGTTATAAAATCCTACGGATTCGATCAAAACGAATTTGAAAGTTGTGTCTATAAAAAGCGTGACAGAACTGCATTGGTATTTTTGGTACTATATGTGGACGACATTCTGCTCATCGGAAATGATGTAAAGATGTTATCAGACATAAGGGCATGACTGTCAAAACAGTTTGATATGAAGGACTTAGGGGAAGCCAGTCACATCCTAGGGATCAAGATCACTCGAGATCGAAGGAAAAGAATGATCGGGCTTTCGCAAGCCTCATACATAGATACTATTTTGAAGCGCTTCAACATGCAGGATTCCAAGAAAGGTTTTGTGCCCTACAGACACGGAATCCATCTATCCAAAGAGATGTGTCCCAAGACACAGAAAGAGATAGATGACATGAAGGGAATCCCTTATGCTTCGGCTGTGGGAAGCCTCATGTATGCAATGCTGTGTATGAGACCGGATATCTGCTTTGCCATAGGCATGGTGGCAAGATATCAAAGTAACCCTGGGAAAGAGCATTGGACTGCAGTAAAGAACATTCTGAAGTACCTGAAAAGGACACGGGACAGAATGTTGGTTTACAAGTCAGACAGTCTGATCCCCATCGGTTACACGGACTCGGATTTTCAATCAGACATTGACTCCAGAAAGCCTACCTCGGGTAGTGTGTTCTGCATGGGGGGAGGAGCCATGACATGGAGAAGCGTAAAGTAGAAATGCATCGCCGATTCTACCATGGAAGCCGAGTACTTTGCTGCTTGTGAAGCAGCAAAGGAAGTGGTTTGGCTCAAGAACTTCCTAGTGGACTTGGACGTGGTCCCGAATTTGCCCGGCAAAATCACGGTCTACTGTGATAACATCGGAGCAGTTGCAAATTCAAGGGAGCCGAGAGCCCACAAAGCCAGCAAACACATTGAAAGAAAATACAATCTCATAGGAGAAATCGTTAAGAGAGGAGACATTGAGGTGGCTAAGATTGCATCGGAAGACAACCTAGATGATCCATTCACAAAGGGTCTGCCTCTGAGTACATTCGAGAGACATGTGGAAGGAATGGGTGTCAAGGACGTTGCCAATCTGCTTTGAGTATAAGTGGGAGAAATATTATTAGGTTCGTGTAGGGTGACATTAGATGTCACATAGAACACGAGACATGCTGTAGTATACTTAAAAGCAGACTTTGGGTATAAGTGGGAGATTGTTGGGGTTATACTGAGAAGTATGTTTTTACTTTGTATAACCAAACTGAAGTTTCTTATTTATTTACTGAAATAAATCATTTAAATCATTGTTGTATTAAATATGAATGAATGTTATATATGTTTATTGCAAACCCGTTCAATAAGACAATACGTATTACGTTGCAGTTAATTTGGTGATACCCGATCATTGAAGATCAAATTAACGGCCCTCGTAATTAAGTATAAATTCACAACCTAGATGGAAATGAACGAACCATCATGAACGGTTGAAGTGTGAGACCCAGATTGGCCTGTCTTGACCAAGGGATCTACAGGAGGTGCGCTCGTATTAGGTGCGCTGAATGAGGACCTACAGGAGGACAAATTCTTCGGTACTGAATATACAAGAATTAGACCTCAGTGGTGCGTTGTTTCTTAATCTCCGTCCCTTAAATAGGATCGTGTGAAATTAATAACTATTGTTTTGACTTATGATGGGAAGAGAGTCAATGCGATTCGATACCTTATATATTGGGCAAATTATTAATTACATGACGATTGCTGACATTTAATACGGAGAATCGCGTGCAAGTACGTCTTGCTTGATTTGTCCCCTTGGTGGGCTCATATCCTTTATCATGTCAAATCTTGCAAGTGAAAATTTATTTCCGGCATGGATAATAATGTTGAGTTGTCTTTACTCCAAGGACTAAGATATTAATTAATATAAAGCATGTTCAGTGGCTTAATTAATTAATGGACTAAGATAATCTTAAACGCGGGAAATAATGACCGGGAGCCATGTTATATGTGAAATCGTAATATGGGTTAAGATGGATAGTTCAATATTAATTTTATAGTGGAGTAAATTAATATTAATGGACTTGAATAATATTTGGCCCAAAATATTAAAGCTTCATAGTCCATTGGAGGTCCAATCTTAATTCTCCTAAAGGCTCCCCAAATAGCCCAAAATAAAGTCCAATTAATGAGAGAGAGAAGAGAATATTCTTGCTATATTTCCATGTGATATTTTCAAAAAATATGTATGGAAAAGGAAGAAAAAATTGTCTTGATTTTCTTGTAGATATTTTATGGAAAAAGATAAATATTGTAGGAATACATTATTATCTCATAAATTCAAGAAGTCAAATCTTGATTCTTTTTCTATTGTTATTTTCGAAAATTTAGGGATATAAAGGGGAAGAGATTTTTATGGAAAATTTAATTAAGGAGAAAAGAATATAGGAGATATATTCAAGATTTCTTGGAAACCAAGAAAAGATTTTCTTCTTTATTTTTTAACCCTAAAAATCGGCCACCCCTCCTCCCTATATATAGGGGATGAATTTTTCATTCCCAAGTGTAATTTCATGTGTTGGAAATATTAGAAATTCACAAAGGTGGTAGCAAAATATTTTATTTTCTCTCCATTAAAATAGTTCGCTGAAATCTTCCCACTGGATAACGTTCGTGGACTTTGGCGATATATTTGGGGAGGCTCTTGGGTTGATTCATCCGTTATATTCTTCAAGAGGTTAGTAATTCTGTAACTCCTAGTTCCGCATGTTTAGGATTTACGTGAATTATGTGAACGCATGTTGTTTATTATTATGTTAAATTGATTTATGATTAATTCATGTTAGTAATTAACTGTTTAATTTAAATATGTATTTAAATAATCACCTTGAATAGATCCGGGCACCCCGATTTCCCCAACAATTTTTACTATGCTGAGACCCTTCTCATTCTGAATCTTCTTGAAAAGGTCAGGTAACTTTGTCGTAGTTTCACTCTTCTTATACAAGAATACAACCCAGGTGAACATAGAATAATCATCTACGACCACCAGAGTGTATTTGCGTCCACTGAAACTAAGAGGCGTAACTGGTCCAAATAGATCCATATGGAGCAGTTGCAGTACTCTGCTGGATGGAGGAGAAGGTATCCCTTTGAATGAAGCTTTTACTTGTTTTCCCCTCTGACATGCGGCACATGTCTGATCCTTAGAAAATACTTCATTCGGGAGACCTTCAACCAAGGATATCCTTGCTATCTTGTTAAGAGTTTTGAAGTTCAGATGACTCATTCTCTTGTGCCAGAGCCAGTTGGAGCTTTATTAACTCTTAACAATCAAGCATTCATTTCTTAGACAATTGTCCCAATCTGCTATATAAATCGTTCCTTTTCTGGAGCCAGTTAGCAAGATCTGTTGAGTCACTCGATTTCTGATTGTGCATTGATCTGATGAGAACTCAACACTAAATCCGTTGTCTCAGAACTGTGATACAGATAACAGGTTGTGCCTTAAGTCGTCAACGTATGAAACACCTGCAACCTGTACATCATCGTTCACTAAGGTTCCAAGTCCTCTGGTAAAACCAAAGTTGTCGTCCCCAAAGAGAACTCGTGGGCCTGGTTTATCAATGTAGTTGCTGAGTGTTGGGATTATACTGGAAAGTATGGTTTTACTTTGTATAATCAGACTGAATTTCGGACTTATTTACTGAAATAAATTGTTTATCACTGATGCTTTAAATATTATCGAATGTTACATATATTTACTGCATAACTGTTCAATAAATAGTACGTGTTACATTGTAGTTAATTTAGTGATACCAGATCACAGAAGATTAAATTAACAGCCCCTTGTAACTAAAAGTACACCATTCACGACCTAGATGGAAATGAACAGTCCATCGTGAAAGGTTGAAGTGTAAGGCTCAGATTGGTTTGTCTTGACCAAGAGATTACACTAGTGCATGACTGATGCATTGAAGAGGACCTACAGGAGGACAAATTCTTCAGAACTGAACTAGGAAGAATTAGACCTCAGTGGTTAGTTATTTCTTAATCTTCGTCCCATAAATAGGATTGCGTGTGGTTAGTAACTATTGCTTTAACTTATTACGGGTAGAGAATCAAGGAGATTCAATACTTTATATCTTGGGCAATATTATTGGTCACATGCGATTGCTAAGATTTAATACGGAGAATCGTGTGCAAGTGCGCTTGTTCGATTTGCCCCCTTGGGAGGTTCATAAGTTTTATCATACCAAATCTTGCAAGTGGAACTAGTTTCCGGTATGGATAATAATGTTGAACCGTTCCTTTACCAAGGATAAAAGATATTAATTAATGGAAAGCTATTTCAGTGGCTTGAATTAATTAATGGGCTAGATAATCTTAAACACGAGAAATAATAACCGGGAGCCATATTAACTGTAATATGGGTTAAGATGGATAGTGCAATATTAATTATGTAGTGAGATTAATTAATATTTATGGGCTTGAATAATATTGTGGCTCAATATTTATAATTCAAGGTCTATTGGAAGGTCCAATCTTAATTCTCCTAAAGGCCCCCCAAGTAGCCTAACATAAAGTCCAATAACTGAAAAAGGTGTTTAAAAATAAAATAAATTCTTGTTGCTATTTTTCCTAAGAATTTTGAAAAATATGAATAAAAGGGGGAGAAAGATTTTCTTTGAATTTTGTTATGGAATGAAGATATGTATTCTTGGAATACAAGATTATCTCATTAAATTCAAGAAATCTCCCACTTGGTTATTCATATGGGAATTTTCGAAAATTTTGAAATATAAAGGGAAAGAAAGATTTTCTTGATTTTCTTGAAAATATATTATGGAAGATATGTATTTCTTGGAATACAAGTATATCTCATAAATTCAAGAAGATCCAAATCTTGGTTTCTTGTTCCTATTATTTTCGAAATATTCCATAACAAATAAGAGAGTGGGATTTTATGGAATATTTTAATTATGGAGAAAAGAATATATGAGATATATTCAAGATTTCTTGGAGATCAAGAAAATATTTTTTCCTCCCTATTCCATATGAAAAATCGTCCACTACCCTCTATAAATAGGGGATGAATGTTTCATTCCCAAGTACAATTCCATGTGCTGAAAAAATTAGTAAATCCACAAAGGTGGTGCAACAAATTTTATTTTCCCTTTTGTTAATTGTTCGCGAGTTTCCATCCACCGGATTGACGAGCAAGGACTAGGGAATACTTGGGAAGGCTTTTTGGTGTGTTTAATCGACGAGACCATTGCCACTCCAAGAGATTAGTTCACGTAAACCCGTAGCAATTCCGCATGCGTAGGATTTATGTGAGCTATTTATATGCATGATTTGTTGTTGAATTATTATTTGAATTAATATAGGATTAATTCATGCTAGTAATAATTGTTACAATTAAATTTGTATTTAAATATTCATCCCGAATAGATCCGGGCAATTAATTCCCCAACACTGAGGAGATGTTGACTTCTAGTCATGTGTTTTGAACATCCACTATCTATGTACCAGATAGTTGCTTGTACACCTCCTTTATTAGCCAGTCCTACTAGAACCTGCGAGCAAATAGGATTTTAGGTACCCCAGTAGAATTGGGTCCTGGGGGGTTAGAAGTACCTTTCGGGATCCAAACAAATCTAGCACCTTTGTTGAACACAGAGGGCTTGATTTGTCTCCCATAAACATCTACATACTTGTCGTCTCTTCATATGCAATCTGGTTAGTATGAGTATTAGTATGAACCTTGGACAAATCAGAAGACTTGGGATTTTTCATTGAAACTTGTCTTCTTTTGGTTCAGTGGGCTCAGGTGCAGCAGCCCTAAGTTTCTGATTGTAAGGGTAGGTACGACTGCTACCATTAAAAGATTCATATCTTTCTGGCATATATGGTCTTAGCAGTTTACCCTTAGCTTGCTTGTTAGGCAGCTTGGATTGAGTTGACTTAAATTTGGTGCCGTCCCCTCACGAGATGGTCCGATCGAGGCATACTCTGGCCGATTTGGTCGAGGTCTCTTCAGAAGAACAAGATTCTTCTATTGATTCCTCGACTGGTGTCTGATCAGTTGGGGTCCATTTGTTCCTTTTCGATCCCAAGACTTGCCTTGCTTGGTCAGCTGATCCTTTTCCCTTATCTGATACAGATTTGGCTTTTCGTGTATCTTGATCAGAAACTCGTTTGGTTACACTTTTGTGATGTGAACCAGACGGGGCTTTTGAGGATCCAGAAGGGTTCTCATACCCAATTTCGTTCTTATCAATTGGCGTACAAAAATAGTTGTTCAGATCTTGAACAGTCTTAGAAGATTTCGTGAAAACCTCTATTTTCTTACGCAAATTGTCCTAAGAAATTTTCAGATTCTCATGCAATCGGAAGAGTTCATCAAACTTAGCCTGAAGGACTTTAAGTTCTCCAGCTTGTCGTTCATTGAGAGCCAAACTGTTCCATAATCGCCTTTCCTCGATCAAGAGTAATCGACTTCGTAAACTCCAGTTCTTTAGTCATCTTCGAACAGGTTTTTGCTGATCTTAGTTCAGCTGCTTTACTTGCTTCAATATCCTTGACAAGCCGAATATTCTCAGCCCTTAGGTTATCGTTCTCAACTTCCACTCGTGTATAAGTATCTATTGCATTAGAGAGATCATCAAGTAATTGGTCATTGTAGACCTGCAGGTTAACCTCTCCAGCAGATGTGCTAAGCACAACAGGTGTAGAACAATAAACCACAGAAGGTTTAGAGATTACCTCAGACTGGTCAGCTTCTCTGGCCATCAGACAGATGTCATCATCAGATGAGAAGTTCATATCGTCGACATCGTCAGTAGTGGTAATCAGACAAAAATCTTCAACAGATGAGTAGCCTGAGTCATCTGAGGGAAGATAGGAATCATCAATGCCAGATGTGTCGGCAACCATTGCTTTTCTGTCTCGGAACCTTTGTTCTCTTCTGTTCCGCTTTTCCTCTCTCTCCTTGGGCAATCAGCACTATAGTGACCTGGTTTCTGATAGTTGTAACAAACCCTTGAATCTCCAGAATTTCCTCTGTTAGGTGAATCATTTCTTCGGTATGATCTATCAGGAGACTTTCCACCTTGTCTGTAATCAGAACCTCTCTTATCTGATCTCTCATCTCGTCTGTTCTCTCTGCGATCTTCTCTACAATCATCTTTCCTTTCATCTCTGTGATCGTCTTTTCGGTCATCTCTTCTGTTATCCCTATCATCTGAAGAACGATACCTCTCTTGTGATCTGTCAGAAGATCTTTGATCTCTTCCACTGCTTCATCGATAGTCATCATAAAACTTTTTGTACTTGCCCATCTGAACATTTGTTCGTTCAAGTTTTCTCGTTAGTAACACAATCTTTTCGGCCCGGCTGATGATGTTTCCAACTGGTTCAACGATTCGTGAACTGCTACTGGTTGCCTAGAATGCAACAGATTTAGCTGAGTTTGCAGCAGTTTCAGCAGGGACATCATCTGATCCTTGTCCTCTCTCAATCAGGTCGAACTCATGGACTTTCAAACTGAAGATTAGATCATTTGGCTTCATGGTAGCAATATCTTGACAGTCCTTAATCACGGTCACCTTGGTATCCCATTTCTTAGTCAACGATTTGAGAATCTTGTAGTTGATATCCTTTTTTGACATTACTCGTCCTAGATCACGAAGTCGGCTGACTCCTTGTGCGATCCTTCCATCAAATTGATCAACTGTTTCATTCGGTAGCATCTTGAGTTTCTCAAATACAACTAGCTCAGCTTGCAGTCTGCTATCCTTGATCTGTTCATTTCATCTGCAGATTTTAGCAAGCGTATCCCAAACTTCCTTAGCTATCTTCAGGTACTTCACTTTCTCTTGTGTAGTAGCATCCATAGTTTTCATGATGAGATGTCTGGCAACAGTATCCGATTAGACAATTTCCTCTCATCTGCATCCATCAGAGAGGGACTCTTTCTGATTCTTGCTCCAACTGGTTGAGTAGGATCTCGTCCTGCTTCAGCTAGGTTATAGTGATAGATGATAATCGGTCTTATCTCAAGAATCTTATCCATTATGTTGCTAATCACTCCCAGATGGTCTCTCAAGTCGATGGACCAATATGCATACTCATCAACATAAAGCATGGGTAGATTATGATGCATACCTGAAGTGTTATCCATGCTTGTGGTGATTTTGAAAAATATGTGTTTAAAAAATGGTTTTCAAAGATCAGTTCAAGTGACCACAAAGTTTCTTCCTCAAGAAACAATGATATTCAAAGCCAGTGGTCGGAAGAACCACTGCTCTGATACCACTTGTAGGTCCCGAACGGGTTTTAGTGAGGGTGGAAGTCTAGAGGGGAGGGGTGAATAGACTTCCAAATTTTTTTCGTGGATCAGGTGTGTTAAGCAAGTAATCCCGATCAGATTACGATGAGAATCAATTTGGACTGATATCCGACTTACCGATTTATCAAGCAAATCAGTTCGGCGTCTATCAGTTTAACTGATGGTGCGGAAGATTAGTTAACCCGTGTGAAAACCAACTTTAAACAAATAAGGATTCTGACCAGTAAAGTTCAGATCAGATGACAAGGGCATCAAACTGATCAGATCAGTAGTTTGATGCTAATATGATCCAGGTACAGAATATGCATGCAGATAACAAGAGTAGTGTGTAAGTAAGTGTAAAGCAATGTAAAGGCACACGATTTACTTCCACTCTTCCCTATCAACAGGGGCACCAACTTAACCAACTGGACTTAGATTATTGTGTTAGTCAAACACAGTACAACCAACAGATATTTCACGAGTTCTCACTCAACCAATCCCAGAAATCTGATCTAGAAACCCTAGACAAAATTCTTGCTATAACAAACTTAACCTAACTTTTGTTTGGGTATAAGAGTTATGTTGTTCCAACTGGATTACTATCCTATCTTTTAAGTAGCCTAAAGCTAGAGGATAAATATTTTATGCTAAGAACTATGGGATGAACACTTAAGAATAAATCTTGAATTTGTGTTCTTCGTGCGGAAATCTTGAGAGCTTGAGCTTGAGCTTGAGTATAATTTCCGTAACCTTACTATGAAGGTTTGATCCCATATTTATAGGCACGAAATCGAACAAGCCATTGGAGAGCAATTCGAATTTCGGTCTATTTTAGGTAGGTCTGCAGGCGGATTTGACGTTCTTCAGGGGCGACATGGCCGAAAGCATGCAAGCTTGTCCTTTCTAGCCGTTGACATTGAACCACCTTTCTGTAGACTTTCAGTACTCCATACGTGCGTTGTCGATTTCTCATTGGCTATCAAGTACGATTCATAGCACTTGAATAAGCAACAAGGTTGACATTCTTCTTGTCTGAACACATTCCTCGTACCAGATAACATGGAAGTAGTTGTTGGGATTATACTGGAAAGTATGCTTTTACTTTGTATAATCAAAACTGAATTTCTGACTTATTTACTGAAATAAATTGTTTATCACTGATGCTTTAAATATAATCGAATGTTACATATATGTACTGCATAATTGTTCAATAAATAGTATGTGTTACATTGAAGTTAATTTAGTGATACCAGATCAGAGAAGATTAAATTAACAGTCCCTTGTAACCAAAAGTACACCATTCACGACCTAGATGAAAATGAATAATCCATCATGAAAGGTTGAAGTGTAAGGCTCAGATTGGCTTGTCTTGACCAAGAGATTACACTAGTGCATGACTGATGCACTGAATAGGACCTACAGGAGGACAAATTCTTCAGAACTGAACAAGGAAGAATTAGACCTCAGTGGTTCGTTATTTCTTAATCTTCGTTCCTTAAATAGGATCACGTGTGGTTGGTAACTATTGCTTTGACTTATCACGGGTAGAGAATCAACGAGATTCAATACTTTATATCTTGGACAATATTATTGGTCACATGCGATTGCTAAGATTTAATACGGAGAATGGTGTGCAAGTACACTTGTTCGATTTGCCCCCTTGGGAGGTTCATAAGATTTATCATACCAAATCTTGCAACTGGAACTAGTTTCCGGTATGGATAATAATGTTGAACCGTTCCTTAACCAAGGACAAAAGATATTAATTAATGGAAAGCTATTTCAGTGACTTGAATTAATTAATGGGCTAGATAATCTTAAACATGGGAAATAATAACCGGGAGCCATATTGACTGTAATATGGGTTAAGATGGATAGTGCAATATTAATTATGTAGTGGGATTAATTAATATTTATGGGCTTGAATAATATTGTAGCTCAATATTGATAATTCAAGATCCATTGGAAGGTCCAATCTTAATTCTCCTAAAGGCCCCCCAAGTAGCCCAACATAAAGTCCAATAACTGAAAAAGATGTTTAAAAATAAAATAAATTTTGTTGCTCATTTTTTCCTCATATTTTTCGAAAATTATGGATAAAAGGGGAGAAAGATTTTCTTTGAATTTTGTTATGGAATGAAGATGTGTATTCTTAGAATACAAGATTATCTCATTAAATTCAAGAAGTCTCCCACTTGGTTATTCATATAGTAAATTTCGAAAATTTTGAAATATAAAGGGCAAGAAAGATTTTTTTGATTTTCTTGAAAAGATATTATGAAAGATATGTATTTCTTGGAATACAAGTATATCTCATAAATTCAAGAAGATCCAAATCTTGGAATCTTGATCCTTAAATTTCAAAAATTCCATAACAAGATGAGGTGGGATGTTTTGTGGAATATTTTAATTATGGAGAAAAGAATATATGAGATATATTCAAGATTTCTTGGAGATCAAGAAAAGATTTTCCCACATTGTTTTTTCCCCAAAATTTCGACCACTACCCCATCTATAAATAGGGGATGATTCTTTCATTCCCAAGAACAATTCCATGTGCTGGAAAAATTAGTAAATCCACAAAGCTGGTGCAACATTTTTTATTTTTCTTTTTGTTAATTGTTCGTGAGCATCCTTCCACCGGATTGTCGAGCAAGGACTAAGGGAATACTTGGGAAGGCTTTTTGGTGTGTTTTCATCGACGAGTCCATTGCCATTCCAAGAGGTACGTTCACGTAAACTCGTAGTAATTCCGCATGCGTAGGATTTACGTGAACTGTTCATATGCATGATTTGTTGTTGAATTATTATTTGAATTAATATAGGATTAATTCATTCTAGTAATAATTGTTAGAATTAAATTTGTATTTAAATATTCATCCCGAATAGATCCGTGCAAATAATTCCCCAACAAGCTTTCACATGAATAAATTCCAGATGGATGATTGTGGATTATTACTAGTGGCGACGATGATCCTCCCCACGAGGCTCGTTCAAAGCGAAATAATAATTCTGTATTTAATCATGGTTATTACTTAGGTATAAAATTGATATGCATATACTTCCTCAAGTCCCTCATCTAATTTTATATTGGTCAAGTGGGAGCCAACTATTAATCTGGATATTAAAGGTTTGTAATCGTTTTGTTTATAACCCTTTGAATGTGTTTAAATAATGACCCACCTCACGTGGCTTATTTAAACTGTTTTGAGATGTTGGCGGATGCATGTTCATATTTTTTTGGAGATTTTAATATGAAACATGTGATCGAACCTTGTGATATATTTATGCTTATGCATATTATTATTCATTTCAGTTCATCATGTCACAACCTTTTAATCCACTGTTCAATATACTTAAAGTCAATAGAATAAGTATGGAAACTATATTGATTGGAAACGGAAAATTATAATTGTCCTAACTGCACAAAAGCACAAGTGGATTCTTGACACACTAAAATCAGATGAGCCTACTGACGAGTCAAAAATCTGAGACTCGTCAGATCACCTTGCGAGAGATGTCGTCGCTGAAATTGGTGGAGGGCAAACCTGTGAGGGATTACATCCTCAAAATTGATGGGCCATCTGAACAAACTTGAAGTTCTGAGTACAGATTATAATCTTGAGACTCAGATGAATTTGGTACTTCATTCTCTGTCCAAAAGTTTTCGAAAGCAATTTTGCCTCATAAAGTCGATTTGTTGCCGCCTTTGGTCTCGGCAGAGATGTTGATAGGGCACCAAACTCAAGCTTTGACGGCAAGTGGTCCGTCTTCATCTTCTAGGCCAAGGGATGGCAAGAAGAAGAAGGTGACCAAAGGCCATAAGCAATCAGACTCAACTGTTGCCAAGGGCAATGATAAGATGACGAATGCTGGTGGTGTCAAGGAAAATCTAAAGAGGAAGTGCTTAAGCTGCGGTGAAAGAGGACAATGGAGGTTCGCCTGTTCCAACCCCAAAAGGGCCGGAAAGAAAGGTAATTCTCACGCACTAATTGTTGAAACTTGTTTAGCGGGCGATACTTCTCATTCGTGGGTAGTTGATACGGGATCCACTAATCATGTTTGCTTCACGGGTTCAAACCGATCCGACAACTTAGTGGCAAGTGAGATCCTCATCACACCGGGCGATGTTACGAGAGTGGCAAAACAAGCAAATGGGAGAAGTGCACCGTCTTTTTGAAGACAGAGTTCTAATTTTAAGAGATGTTCTTTATGTTCCCGTTTTTAGAAAGAATTCACTTTCGGTTTCTAAAATTTCGTAATAGACACTTAGTTTCTTCTAATAAGAATGAAATCATTTCTTGAAATGATGAGTGTATCTGTTATGGGACATTGATGAAAAATTTCTATACAATTAACCGTGCACACCACTCACTTAAATGCATCCTATAACACATCAATTCATTTTCCGATAAAAGAACGTGAATGAGACACTTCTATGGCATCTAAGATTGGGACATATTAATCCAAAGAGGATCCAAAGGTTGGTAGAAGCAGTTCACCGGAGTCTCTCCAAGTTGAACCAATTCCAACCTCGCGAATCATGTTTTCGACAAAGAAATGACCAAGAGGGCATTTGAGGAGCTAAGGAATAGAGCCAAAGAAGTGTTAGAAATCGTTCACATTGGACGTATGTGGTCCAATGTCAACCAAAGTAAGAGGAGGTTATGAGTATTTCGTCACTTTTATTGATGACTACTCAAGGTACGGTTATATTTTCCTTATGAAGCATAAATCTGAGACCTTTGAGAAATTCAAAGAATTTAAGGCTCAAGCGGAGAATCATAGGGAAAACGTATCAAGTCTCTACGATCCGATCGTGGAGGCGAGTAGCTCAGCGATGAGTTTTTGAACTACTTGTCTGATAAAGGGATTGCATCCCAGCTAACTGCACCCGGAACCCCTCAACAAAATGGGGTTGCAGAGCGAAGAAACATAACTATTTTGGAAATGGTTAGATCTATGATGAGTTATGCGGATCTTCCCAAGTCGTTCTGGGGTCATGCCTTGGAAACAACAGCCTATATTCTGATCTTGGTGCCATCCAAATCGGTTCCCAAAACTCCCAAAGAATTATGGACCGGGGTTCAAGCCCAGTTTGAGACACATGAAGATATGGGGGTGTCCGGCCTACGTGTTGGACAAGGAAGCCGGAAAATTGGATCCTCGATCAGAATTAAGGTTGTTTGTGGGATACCCCGAGGGAACAAAAGGGTGTATGTTCTATGGTCCCGAAGATCAAAAGGTGGTAATAAGCACCCACTTTAGATTTTTGGAAGAAGACTATATGAACAAAAGAAGACCCAGAAGTGAGATTACCTTACCAACTGTACAAGATGACATACCAAATGATACACTTACACAACTGGAACCTCGTCGTAGTGGGAGGGTTGTGAGACAGCCCGAGAGATTCATGGGGATAGGAGAGTCCTCGGACTTGATTCCCGGACAAGACGAATCAGACCCATGGACATATGACGAGGCAATCCAAGACAAGGATGCAGTTTCTTGGCAAACAGCAATGAAAGCCGAAATGGGTTCTATGGATCATAACAGAGTGTGGGAGCTAGTCGAACCACTTAATGGGGTCAAACCCATTGGTTGCAAGTGGGTATACAAGAGACCAGACGAGAAGGTAAAAACCTTAAAGGCAAGGCTTGCTGCGAAAGGTTATACTCAAAAAGAAGGGATCGACTATGAGGAAACCCTTTCACCTGTAGCAATGCTCAAAGTCCATCCGAATTCTCTTGTCTATTGTTGCGCATCTCGATTTTGAAATCTGGCAAATGGATATCAAGACAGCTTTCCTTAACGGAAGTCTTGATGAAGAAATCTATATGCAACAACCCCAAGGCTTCATTGAAAAAGGCCAAGAACACCTAGTTTGTAAGCTCATGAAGTCCATTTACGGACTCAAACAGGCATCCAGAGCTTGGAACCAATGCTTTGATCATGTTATAAAGTCTTATGGGTTTGATCAAAACGAGTTCGAAAGTTGTGTGTACAAAAAGCGTGTCGGAACTGCATTGGTATTCTTAGTACTATACGTAGATGACATTCTGATCATCGGGGATGATGTAAAGGTGTTATCCGACGTAAGGGCATGGCTTTCAAAACAGTTTGATGTGAAGGACTTAGGGGAAGCCGGACACATCCTTGGGATCAAGATCACTCGAGATCGCAAGAAAAGGATGATAGGCTTATCGCAAGCTTCATACATAAACACTGTTTTGAAACGATTCAGCATGCAGGATTCCAAGAAAGGCTTCGTACCTTTCAGACATGGAATCCATCTATCCAAGGAAATGTCTATCCAAGGAAATGCGCCCTAAGACACAAAAGGAGATAGATGGCATGAAAGGCATTCCATATGCTTCGGCTGTCGAAAGCCTTATGTATGCAATGCTGTGTACGAGATCGGATATCTGCTTTGCGGTTGGCATGGTGGAAAGATATCAAAGTAACCCGGGGAAAGAACATTGGACGGCAGTTAAAAACATTCTGAAGTATCTGAAAAGAACTCGAGATAGAATGTTAATTTATCAGTCAGATAGTCTAATCCCCATCGGCTACACGGACTCGGATTTCCAATCAGACTTAGATTCTAGAAAATCTACCTCCGGTAGTGTGTTTTGCATGGGGGGAGGAGCCATGACATGGAGAAGCGTTAAGCAGAAATGCATCGCAGATTCTACCATGGAAGCCGAATATGTAGCTGCTTGCGAGGTAGCGAAACAAGCGGTTTGGCTCAAGAACTTCCTAGTGGAGTTGGACGTAGTTCCGAATTTGCCCAGCACAATCACTGTTTATTGTGACAATGCCGGAGCAGTTGCAAATTCAAGGGAACCAAGAGCCCACAAGGCCAGCAAACACATTGAAAGGAAATACCATCTTATACGAGAAATCGTTAAGAGATGAGATATAGAGGTGGCAAAGATAGCGTCAGAAGACAACCTAGCAGATCCATTCACAAATGGTCTGCCTCAGAATACATTCGAGAGACATGTGGAAGGAATGGGTGTCAAGACCGTTGTCAATCTGCTTTGAGTATAAGTGGGAGAAATTATTAGGTTCGTGTAGGTGACATTAGATGTCACGTATTAGGAACTACACGAGTCATGCTGTAGTATACTTAAAAGAAGACTTTGAGTATAAGTGAGAGATTGTTGGGATTATGCTAGAAAGTATGCTTTTACTTTGTATAATCAAAACTGAATTTTGGACTTATTTACTGAAATAAATTGTTTATCACTGATGCTTTAAATATCATCGAATGTTACATATATTTACTGCATAACTGTTCAATAAATAGTACGTGTTACATTGTAGTTAATTTAGTGATACCAGATCACAGAAGATTAAATTAACAGTCCCTTGTAACCAAAAGTACACCATTCACGACCTAGATGGAAATTAACAATCCATCGTGAAAGGTTGAAGTGTAAGGCTCAGATTGACTTGTCTTGACCAAGAGATTACACTAGTGCATGACTGATGCACTGAATAGGACCTACAGGAGGACAAATTCTCCAGAACTGAACAAGGAAGAATTAGACCTCAGTGGTTCGTTATTTCTTAATCTTCGTTCCTTAAATAGGATCACGTGTGGTTTGTAACTATTGCTTTGACTTATCACGGGTAGAGAATCAACGAGATTCAATACTTTATATCTTGGGCAATATTATTGGTCACATGCGATTGCTAAGATTTAATACGGAGAATCGTGTGCAAGTACGCTTGTTCGATTTGCCCCCTTGGGAGGTTCATAAGATTTATCATACCAAATCTTGCAAGTGGAACTAGTTTCCGGTATGGATAATAATGTTGAACCGTTCCTTAACCAATGACAAAATATATTAATTAATGGAAAGCTATTTCAGTGGCTTGAATTAATTAATGGACTAGAAAATCTTAAACACGGGAAATAATAATCGGGAGCCATATTGACTGTAATATGGGTTAAGATGGATAGTGCAATATTAATTATGTAGTGGGATTAATTAATATTTATGGGCTTGAATAATATTGTGGCTCAATATTGATAATTCAAGATCCATTGGAAGGTCCATCTTAATTCTCCTAAAGGCCCCCCAAGTAGCCCAACATAAAGTCCAATAACTGAAAAAGGTGGTTAAAAATAAAATAAATTTGTTGCTCATTTTTTCCTCATATTTTTCAAAAATTATGGATAAAAGGGGAGAAAGATTTTCTTTGAATTTTGTTGGAATACAATATTTTCTCATTAAATTCAAGAAATCTATCACTTGGTTATTCATATAGTAAATTTCGAAAATTTTGAAATATAAAGGCCAAGAAAGATTTTCTTGATTTTATTGAAAAGATATTATGGAAGATATGTATTTCTTGGAATAAAAGTATATCTCATAAATTCAAGAAGATCCAAATCTTGGAATCTTGATCCTTAAATTTCGAAAATTCCATAACAAGATGAGGTGGAATTTTTTGTGGAATTTTTTAATTATGGAGAAAAGAATATATGAGATATATTCAAGATTTCTTAGAGATTAAGAAAAGATTTTCCCACATTGGTTTTTCCCCAAAATTTCGACCACTACCCCATCTATAAATATGGGATGATTATTTCATTCCCAAGTACAATTCCATGTGCTGGAAAAATTAGTAAATCCACAAAGGTGGTGCAATAATTTTTTATTTTTCCTTTTATTAATTGTTCGCGAGCATCCTTCCACCGGATTGTCGAGCAAGGACTAGGGAATACTTGGGAAGGCTTTTTGGTGTGTTTTCATCGACGAGTCCATTGTCATTCCAAGAGGTACGTTCACGTAAACTCGTAGTAATTCCGCATGCATAGGATTTACGTGAACTGTTTATATGCATGATTTGTTGTTGAATTATTATTTGAATTAATATAGGATTAATTCATACTAGTAATAATTGTTAGAATTAAATTTGTATTTAAATATTCATCCCGAATAGATCCGTGCAAATAATTCCCCAACAGTAGTTATCTGATGTAGCTAACACAGATCAGTTGATCACTGATCTGTCTACCTGATTTAGGTCATCTATTAGTAAGTTGTCTTAGCACAACTTACTGACCTTTCCTTGTTGTCATCTGATGTAGGTCTTCTGGATGGTCTTCTGTCTTGAACTCTTCTGCTTATCTGCTTCTCGGCTTATCTACTTCAATCACCAGATATTCTGCATATCTTTTCTTCACGTTAGCTGATCTTCTGATCTTCAAGACTTAACCTATACATATTGAGTTCCCCCTCAATATGTGACCTATCAGTTACTTCAGCTGTCTATACACTTCAGCTGGTCATCTTATCTTCTATTCTATATCATCAGTCAGCTAACAGGTCTGACTGGTCCTATTACATTATCTGTTTTGGAACTTTCATCGAAACTACAAATTTCTCAACACGACGCATTAAACGGAAAAAAGAAGTAAGAGAGCGGCGCCGCCGACTCCGATTTCTGCTCGCCTATCTATTGATTCTTCAGGTTCGATTTTGCGCCGCCGACTCCGTGATTCAAGCGCTGCCTCTCGGATTTTTTCAAAGATCTGGAGGTTTAGGAAAGCCAACACCCACCGGTGAAGAAGACGTACAGACGATATGTTTTGGAAGCTCACAGCTCTAGCTGTGCCTCTTCTTCTGTAATCAACCGATTTTGTAAAGAAGAAGATGAAGATTTGTAGTGTTTTCTTCTTGTTTTTGTTAGCATTTTTGGCCACTGATAAAATTGTTGTGCTTTTTGATAAATTTGTGGTGGAATATGATAATGGGGGGAATGAATCTTGATTGTGTTCGCGTTTTTGTTGTTTTGAATGAGTATTTTAGAGATTATTTTACGTTTTTTTTAGCAAAATACAGGTATTAATTGTTTTATTTAAAGATATTAGTTGTTTTATTGAAATGTATTAGTCGTTTTATTAAATGGTATT
The DNA here is from genome assembly GCA_037126765.1 of Stenogyne calaminthoides. Classification (NCBI taxonomy): domain Eukaryota; kingdom Viridiplantae; phylum Streptophyta; class Magnoliopsida; order Lamiales; family Lamiaceae; genus Stenogyne; species Stenogyne calaminthoides. The sequence goes on from JBBCBC010000026.1 coordinate 10,208,652, forward strand.
AGGCTTCCGGTGAAAACTGAGGTTGTGGTGCAAATTATTCACGCATCAGTACACATATATATGCATCAGCGCAAACTAGCCACAAGTTCACACATAAAATGCAAAGTATTCAAAAATTAGTGCAAACGATCCACCAATCAGTGCAAAACATTGACTCACAAGTGCAAATCATTCACAAATCAGTGCAAAACATTGACACAAAAGTGCAAATCATTCCTAAATCAGTCCATAATGGTTTCTCCAATTGCTCTCCAAAATCGGCTTCTCCAAAGTTTAAGATTTGTTTTTTTTTTAAAAACGAAACAAATGAAAATATTTTTGTGAGAAACCGTTTGTCGTCTTCTCCAAAATTTGATTTAATTTCGGTAGATTCAATTTTGAAAAAGAAACAAAAAAATGGGGGAAATGGAGGTTGATGAAAGAAATGAGATGAATTAATTAAAGAAAAAGAGGGAAAACAGAGGCCTGTCGCATCAGTTGTCATTCGGGCAGAAGGGGCCCATGAGTGGTATTATTGAGCATAAGGGCTTTTAAGTCCCATTTGTAGTGAAATGAAATCCTATAAAGTTTTTGTAAAATATGTTGTTTTTTTATTAATAAATAATATTTAGTTAAAATAAAATTATAAGATTTATACTCAGTATTTTTTTAATCCTTTCAAGAAATATTTATCAGTTTAAAAAATTCTCATTTAATTCATGTTAGTACATTATTACATTTATAATTTTTTTTTTCTAATATTAAAGTGACAAAAAATTTATCATTATTATAATATATAATAAATAAAAAATAAATTATTAATACATATTCTTTAAAAGAAAAAGACAAAAATTAAGGGAACAATATAGATATTTAATATTGAACAAGGTAAATAAGTAAAAATACTAAACGAAAAAAATAGAACCATATTCAGATAATTAAACTCTAAATGTTTGGGTGTGAGAGCCTCAAGAAAGCACATCCAAAATTATAATAAAATATTTTTTTTATTGTGTTTCAATACTTTAATTAAATTATAATAAGTAAAAGAAAAAAGAAGGAGAGACAGATAGAACAGAAAAATAAATTTATATCAAGTTGTATCTTAATTTAATAACTGAATAGAGAGTTTGGGGATGATCTTTAATTTTAGATTGGGATTTGTAAATTAAATATAAAATAAAAAATAATATTGGGCTGGGCTTAAATACATATATTGAATTTTATTAATTTATCAGCCCCCTCTATGATCCGTCCATGTGCCTACGTGCATGGCGCCCCCGTGATAAAGAGTTAATTTTCAATATTTTTAACAAACAATTTACACTTCATGTAAAATTAAATAACTAAAACCCGAATTTTATTCGGCACGCGCTATTCACATAACTCGAAACAGGGTCATTTTGCATTTTCCGGCACTCAAAAAATAGGTGTCGGACGCTGATGCGAGCGAGGGTCTTTGGACCCAATAATACGTACAAGATTATATTGCAAGGAATTGTCCTACTTTTACAACTAAAGTTAATGGACAAGATTAATTTTCAAAGATATATTCCAAGAGTTGGCAAGATTCACATGGAAGATCAGATTATCATATCTTTACCATTTTTTTTTATAGGCTAGATTTTATTTTTGTCCTTTAATTTTCATTCAAGTATATCGCTTGTAGATTTAGGGTGAGATTTAGTCATTTTTGGAGCAGATTTGGTCCTGTTTTTGTCATATAAATATGTGGGACGTTTTTCTTTGTTTTTAATCAGGAAAATAATAAAAGACCTCTTGGCAACTTTGTCAAAACCTAATTGTTTTTTGCCAACCTGAGTTGGGACAACAATTATTATCGTTCTTTGCATATTATTTGTGTTTTGCGATCGTGGTTCTCATCAAATTGGTGTTAAATTCCATGTATTAAGGAGATGAGTTCCTTTCGTGAGCAAATTGCATTGATTCTTGGGGAGATTGCGCGGTTGAGTGTGGGTCTTATTTTGATGATAATGGGCGAACCACTTATTCTGGTGACATTGGATCTTTTGAGATTTTTCAGTATGCTAATTCCAATTGACGAAAGGGACTTTCTCAATTAAAGGTGACCCAACTGATAAGGTTAACTTAGCTGGGCCTTTTATTAATTATGATAATGAAATTAGGCCATTTCAATTTCATTGTAATATTTTTAGGCAAAATGGGCACTCGAGTGAATTTCAGAATTTGCCAAGCTTTGAATCTTTTACCGAGCATGAGGAAGAAGATAAATTTGGGCTTGAGGGACTATTTCAAGATGAAGATCCAGCCCATGAGACTTGTGAGCCTGAAGCGGATAGTGAAGTTTATGATGGACTACCTATACATGATGAAAAGCAGCCAACAGTTAATATTATATCTTCTGTTTTTTATGTCGAGTTTGAAGACAATTCGTGCGAAATTGTTGATATGGAACATGGTGACAATGCGAATTTCTCGGGTCTCGATACGACATCCGCCAAGTCCTACTTCGTTGAAGATAAATGTTTTGACTCCCATAATAATTATTATTATTTTATAATTAATAATAGTTATTTTGTTGGTAGTACTATGAAAAATCAGCGCTATCGCTTAAAGGTTTTTTACCACACCCGAACAGCTGATAATTTTGAGCTCAATTATTTAGTGGCAAGAAAACGACAATTAGATGAAGCAGAGCATTTAGGCTCGATAAGAGAGTGTTCCCATAACTGGTCCTTGAGGACAAGGACGATCTGTTGTGTACGAATTATTTAGGGACAGGCGAGGTCCCATACTTAGAAGGTTTAACTTCCTAGTTAGGAAGGGTGAGGTACCCATACTTGGGATTTTTATCTACCTCCCTCAGGCCCTGGTCGCGCAGGCTGGAATCAAGCTCGGGCCAGGATGCGAGGTAATAGGCTGGGGAATAAACGAGTGATTTTGGCGACCTAGGGAAAGACCTCAGACTAGTCCAAAGGGCGAGGTCGGGAAACATCCCGATCTCCCTGAAAATGAGCTCGCAGGAGACCTCGGTTCCTGAAATTTGCAGGTGGTGCGGAACTCCAGAGACCGTGCTAGCCTATGCTGAGTCCTCCAGCAGTTCTAGAGCAGGGAAGACTTTCCTCAAAGGGAGGCCTGTGCCCTGAAGATCTCCAGAGATACAGAAACGGATTCACCATTCGGGAAAGGACTCGCAGTGCAACCTCGAGAGCAACGCCAGCGACCTCGAGCTCACGAGCAAAGACAAAAACCATTAATTAGGGCTGCATTTGGGCCGATTCCAATCTAAGATTTTGGCCAAATTGCATTAATTGTCTAGAGATTAAGGTCTAGGGATCTACCCCCATGTTGTAACAAGTATAAATACTTGTGATAAGAACTCATTTAAGGGTTCATCTTCATTTATTAAAAAAAGCTCTAAGAAGCTAAAAAGAGGCCTTTGGCCCAACTCCTCTTGCGAATTTAATGTTTTAACTCCATAATGCATTCAAGACTAATCATCAATCATAAATGAAGAACCCTCTCGTTTTGTCCTTCATTTACATCCAACCTTACTCAAGTCTTTATTAGTTTGATGCTAAACTTAGCCATGTTATTACCCCAAAGTCTTGCTTATATTTTTGTTGGGAGATGAATTTAATAGAATATTTTGATTAGATCCCAAAACCCATAAATATAACATGTTTCAGGACAATCTTGGTAGTATAGGATCAGGTTTCAAATTGTTATTAGGATTCAGGAAGTATCTGCATCATGTATAGTTAGCAGATATAGTTCAGGTCAGGATAGACTTAAAAGATTTGGTTTGAAGATCTCAGAAGATTCCTGAAGACCAAAACATACTGAAGATCAGTAGAGCCTGAAGAATGAAGATCCTGAAGACCAGAAGATCCTGAAGGTTGTTTTGTATAGAATCAAAAGACCCTGAACAAGTCACTTCCAGTTAAATAGTGTTGTTCATTCTTAGTACAAACAAAGAGAATGTTATACGTTTGTGAACACTAAGGAAAATATCAGATCAGTGTGGTTGACTAAAAGAGTTGTTTTGTTTGTCTCTGTTCAAAGGAAGATTTCAACCAATGAGAAGGCGACAACAGCGTACTTTACTGACACTGAAAGTGACATGTCCCTGAAGAATGTCAGCATTGATATTTGTCTTGTTCACAGAAATTGGTGATTGACTGCTGTCTGGATATTTCCTAAAACATTCAAGGGTGTGTTCAAACCCTAATATAGACGTTCATCAGTTACCCAAAGAAGAAACCCTAGATGTTATCTCTCCAACGGATAGTTTTCAAAGGTAGACTTTTGGAGAGTTGCCTAAAAATACCAGAGGACTTGGTCATTTCAAGGTTACGGGAAATCAAAGCAACTTCAGAGCTCATTCGTATTCAAGCAATCTTGTGAAGCACTCGAAACCCTAAGAATTTCCCAAGTGTTTCATCTTTGAAGAGAGCTCATCTACTAAGCCTAGATCTAAGATATATCCAAAGCTTAGTTAGAGATATCCTAGCCTTTTACTTGTGTTTGATTGTAAAAGGGATATCTCACCATAGTTGGAAACCAACCAAAACCCAAACCCTTTTATTAGGTAGTTTGGGTGTGTAGATTGTTGGAGAAGTGAGAGTTGTAAAGAGTAAGTAAGCTGCTGTGTTCAGTCTAAAAACTCTAGAGCAGAAGTTAGTAAGCTGATTGTTATGTCTGAACGCTTGTGTGTGTGTTAAGTTAGTAAGTTGCAGTAGTTCAGTCTTAAAACTCGTGGTAGAAAGTTAGTAAGCTGCAGTAGTTCGGCCTGAAAGCTTAAGGTAGTAGAAGTAGTGTGTTAAGTAATTTCTCTGAGGATCAGAGAGAGTGGACGTAGGAGCTTGAGTCTCTGAACCACTATAATTGATGTGTTGCTTGCTTTCTGTTTTGCATTTTATCCTGTTGCATATTTTCACTGAAAGCATCCTGAAGTTTTCTGATATTCAGCTGGAAACAATCCACTGAAGTTGCATTAACTTATTCACAGCCTTAACCACTGTTTCATTAAAGAAAAGATTTACAGCAAAGTAAAACGAGTATAAACTTAGGTTCTACACATTGCGCACTCTAGATAAGCTAGTATAGATAGTTGTCAAACTGATCAACTCTCCTAAGTAGTCAGTAAGATTATTATCTACTCCAAGCTTATTTGGACTCTGTTGTAGAAACTCAGAATCAGTTGAGCTAATTTGAAGTCTTTGAAAGTCTCTCAGTGTTATTGTCTCAGTAGACTTTGACTCAGGGCATTTTGTGCTTCTCAGGACTGAAACTCAGGACAACCTGACTCTCTGATTATAGTATTTTCAAAAATTTAAAAATCACTATACACGTGTATTCCCCCCCATACACGTGTGGAACTCATTTACCCCGGGTCCAACAAGTGGTATCAGAGCAGTGATTCTAACTGACCACTTACTTTGGTAGCCATAGTCTTGTTTACTGAGAGACTTTGGTGGTCTACTGAATCGATCTTACTGCTGATATCTTATAAGGCTATTGCATCATGCCTTCTAAGAAACTACCTATGTTCTCAGTTGAGAACTATGATCTATGGAGATTGAGAATGCATGCACACTTGTACTCTAAACATGAGAGAATGTGGAGAGTTGTGTCACAAGGACCTTTTGAGTATAAGGTTGTTAATCCTAGATCTACTGATGCTGAAAAAGGTGATCCAAGGGATGAATTTCCCAAATCTGATGATCATCTTACTCCTGAAGAGAGGAAGTTAGTTAACTTGGATTATATTTCTAAGGATACATTGTATAACACTATTGATGATGGTGTTATGGGAATGATTTCTCACTATGAAACTGCCAAAGAAATTTGGGACACACTTGCTATAATGTGTCAAGGCACTGATCATATCAAAGAAAATAAACTATCTGTGGTAATTGCCAAATTTGATGGTTTTGAAATGGAAGAGGATGAATCCATTGAAAGACTTGAAGTCAGATTCACTAGCATTATGAATGATCTGAGTGCTCTTGGGAAAAGATATCCCAAAAAAGAGAGATTGGTCTGAAAATCCTTAGAGGACTCTCTAAGAAATGGGATATTCATGCTGTTGTGATTGAAAACATCAAAGATATTGCTTCTATGCCATATCAACAGATTTTCTCTGAGTTGAAAGCCTATGGATTTGTGATTGATAAGAAAACTAAGAAACCTGATGGCAAAGATGATTCTTCATCTAGCAACAATGTGGCTTTCAAAGCACAAGGAAAAATCTGTAGTTCTAAAGAACCTGAGATCTCATCTAACAAAATTCAGGATGAAAAAGATGAGACAATTGCCATGATGGCAAGAAGATTTGAGAAAATGAACCACATATTTGGAAAATATAAAAGGTACTATAAGGATACCAGGTACAGGAACAGGAACAACTCAGAAGCTGAAGATAAGTCTACTGAGAAGAAGAAGGACTACAAAGCTGAAGGATCTTCATCCAGAAAGAAGGACTACAAATCCAAAGAAGACAATAATCAGGATGATGATACCAACATATGCTATAACTGCAAGAAGAAAGGACACTTCCAGTATGACTGCCCTGAGTTGAGTCCCAAGGAAAGAAAAGATAGGAAATCCAAGAGAGACAAGAAGTATTCCAGCAAAAAGGCAATGGTTGCTGAAGAAGAACATTTCGAGGAAGGATCTAGCTCTTCAGAGGAGATGTTCTCAGATAGCGATAGTGATGATGTCTGCCTTGTTGCTATTGAGGAGGTAAATTCTTCTATCTCTGTTGCTGCTCCTACACAAGCACCTGAGTTATCAAGTTCATCTGTAACCAGTAATTTTGACCTGATGGGTTCTTTTGAGAATCTGATGAAGGACTATTCTGTGTTACAAGAACTGTTCATAGAAACTCAAGAGCAGAATGAAGTACTGACTGCTGAGAATCTGAAGTGGAAAAACTCTAATGCTGCTGAGATCACTTCTCAATTGATGGGAGTAACTGATAAACTTGATGTTCTGAAAGTACAACTCTCAGAGAAAGAGAAGGTGGTAGAGAACCTGAAAGGAAAGTTAGAGAAATCCACTGAAGAAAATCAGCTTATCAGAACTGAGTTCCATGACCTCTTTGAGAAACATGAAACTCTAAAGAAAAGTGAGGATAGTTTGCAGAGAAAGTTAGCTCTATTGAATTCTGCATGTCATGCAATAGATGAAATTCAGAGCTATCGAAGACCTGCAATTATAAAAGCTGGATTGAGATATATTCCATGGGGAACCTCACATGATCTTCTGAATGCTGCTTCTACAAGTGGCACTAAGACTGTCTTTTTTAAACCGGCGGTTCGTACTGATCTTCTTATTGAAGAACAACCCCGTGTTTTGGATAAGGGTAAAGGACCTATGGTTTCAGAAAACCTGAAAGTTCAGGAAAGAAAGCCCAAACCTCAGGAAAAGGCTAGAAAACCTGAACAATCAGTAGGAAATCCTAAGGCCAGTACTTCGAAGCCTCAGGCTAAGAATACCAACCTCAAGAAATCTGCCCCGAACCATCAGAAGAATCCTCAGAAGAGAAACACTTAGCCGAGAAATTCTCAGATGAGGAGACCAAGTCGTCAGGTTACTGAAAGACCACAATTTCAGTACAGGCAACCTAAACCCCACTTGCCTAAGGGTGAAGGTTTCCTGAACCCAAGTTAGCAGAGACAGAGATCAGCTGCACCAAGTTCAAAGCAATGGAACAAAAGGCCTGAACCAAAGAAGAATTCTAAGGCTCATGTTCATGCTAAGGCTGACACTCATACACAGGGAACTGCCAAGGCATCTAAGGTGGTGAATGTGTATGTAGATGTTTATGGAAGACAAATCAGCCACTCTAAAGTGATTCGAGTTGTCAGCCAGATTTGGGTTCCAAAAGGTACAGCTAACCTGGTAGGACCCTACACCAAATGGGTACCTAAGGCATGATTTGTTTTTCAGGTGAAGGAAAAGGGCACTGAGCTGAATGAAGACAACATAGCCCAGATGAGTGGAACTGAAGTTGCACCTGTTGCATGGTACTTGGACAGTGGATGCTCAAGACACATGACAGGATACAAGCATTTGCTCACTGACTATGTTGAACAGAAAGGCCCTCAGATAACTTTTGGAGATAATTCCAAAGGACAGACAGAAGGATATGGAACACTTGAAATTGATACTGTTCATATCCATGGTGTATCATTTGTGTCTGGTTTAAAGCATAACTTGCTTTCTATCAGTCAATTATATGATAAAGGATTCAATGTTGAATTCTCAAAGAACTTGTGTTATGTGAAAGATAACGTTTCACAACAAGTATTACTAACTGGTTTTAGAAAATGAAATGTGTATCTTGCTGATTGGAGGCTTACTCCTATGGATACATGTTTAATAGCCAAGAAGGCTACTGAAACAAGTTGGTTATGGCACAAAAGACTGAACCACTTAAACTTCAAAACCTTAAATAAACTGGCAGGATTAACACTTGTGAGGGGGTTACCTAATGAAGTGTTCAGTAAAGATCATGTTTGTGATGCGTGTCAGAAAGGCAAACAAATTAGAGCATCATTCAAAAGCAAAGTAGAAGTTTCTGCTGATAGAATACTTCAACTGTTACATATGGATCTCTTTGGTCCAGTAACACCTGTGAGCACTAATGGCAGGAAATATACACTTGTAGTAGTTGATGACTACTCTAGATATACCTGTGTCATTTTCTTACTCAATAAGAAAGAAACTCAGACCAAACTGCCAGAGCTACTGAAAAGACTCAGTACTGAAAAGAATCTGAGTGTGGTCAAAATCAAATCTGATAAAGGCACTGAGTTTATCAACCATATTATATCTTATTATTGTGCAGCAAATGGAATACCTCATGAAACATCAGCTGCAAGGACCCCTCAACAAAATGATGTTGTTGAAAGAAGAAATAGGACACTGAAAGAAACTGCAAGAACAATGATTGTTGAAGCTGACATTCCTAAGAGATTTTGGGCTGAGGCAGTCAACATTGCATGCTACTCTCAGAACAGATCCATGCTGACAAAGAATCAAGGAAAAACTCCATATGAATTGTGGAATGAAAGGAAGCCTCTTGTTTCTTTCTTTCGTGTGTTTGGTTGTAAGTGATTCATACACAATAATGGTAAAGATCAGTTGAAAACTTATGATAGCAAAGCTGATGAAGGAATATCTTAGGATATTCTGAAGTTAGTAAAGCCTTCAGAGTTTACAACTGTAGGGCCCTTATTGTGGAAGAAACACCTCATGTTGTTTTTGATGAATCTGCTTGTGTTCATAAGAAACCGAGAGATGATTCAGGAGACTTGACAACGAGGATCACCAGACTTAGCCTGAAGAAGAATGTCAAAACATCATTTGCGCCTGAAAAGAAGAAGTCAATCACTTACTATGAATGGAGTGAAAATGACTCAGAGGAAGAAGAGACTCAGGATGAAAATACTCAGCCTGGTGGTACTCAGGATGATAGTTCTCCACTGAAGGAAAGCCAACACACTGAAGCTGACCAATCTGAACAAACCCCAGTTCAGACTTAGGTATGTAATGCCGATAAAGATGTGGTCACAGCTGAGGCAAACTTTGAATCTATCAACCAAGGGGGAACAAATGTCACTGACAATGTTCTGAATAGAATATCCCCTGAGGAAGATGATTCTCTTTTTCCTTTCTTGTTGTTCCCTGAGTTTAATGAATTACCTGAACCTAACATTTCTGATGTTGAGGATACTACTGAAGGGAGAACATCCATGAGAACATGGCTAGATAGTCACCCTACAAGTCAGATTGTGGGAGATCTATCTGAAGGAGTTAAAACAAGAAGGTTCCATGGAGAAAGTGCTTTGTTCTGCTGCTTCCTATATGAGAAAGAACCTACTGAGATTGAAGAAGCTCTTCAAGATTCAAACTGGATTATTGCTATGCAAGAAGAGCTGAATCAGTTTACTAGGAATGGAGTTTGGGAGTTAGTAGATAGACCTAAGAAGCACAATGTGATTGGAACTAAATGGGTATTCAAGAATAAAAGAGATGAGAACAATGTCCTTGTAAGATACAAGGCAAGGCTAGTTGCATAAGGTTATTCCCAAGAAGAAGGCTTGGACTATGATGAAACTTTGCATCAGTTGCTAGACTAGAAGCCATTAGACTATTTCTTGCATATGCTGCTCACATAAATTTAAGGTATATCAAATGGATGTGAAAAGTGCATTTCTGAATGGTGTGCTTAAAGAAGAGGTTTATGTGGAACAACCTCCTGGCTTCTGTCAGAATGACCAAGTCTACAGGCTCAGAAAAGCCTTGTATGGTCTGAAGCAAACACCCAGAGCATGGTATGATACTCTATCTCAATTTCTTACTGGTCATGGTTTTACCAAAGGAACTGTTGATAGAACCTTGTTCAGGATAGAAGATGGGAAATACATTTTACTAGTTCAGATCAATGTGGATGACATTATTTTTGGATCTCCAAATGATCAGTTGTGTGAGAAATTCTCTACACTGATGAAAGGAAAGTTTGAGATGTCAATGATGGGGGAGATGAATTTCTTTCTAGGTCTTCAGGTGAAACAATCAAAAGAAGGAATTTTCATCAATCAGGCAAAATATACCAGAGATCTGATTGCCAAGTATGGTATTCAGAATTGCAATGCAGTTAGAATTCCTATGAATACTAACTACAAGATGGATCCTGATCCTAAAGGCAAGTCAGTTAATCATACTGATTATAGAGGGATCATTGGATCATTGCTCTATCTCACAGCAAGTAAGCCTGATATCACTTTTGCTGTTGGGATATGTGCAAGATACCAAGCTAATCCAAAGGCCAGTCACATGGAAAAGATACTGAGATATCTAAAAGGCACAGTGAATAGAGGATTGTGGTATCCAACTGATGATAACCTTGAATTAACTGGTTATTCAGATGCTGATTATGGTGGTTGCAGAATAGACAGGAAGTCCACTTCAGGAACTTGTCAATTTCTTGGAAGCAAACTGATATCCTGTTTCTCTAAGAAACAGACCTCAGTAGCAACTAGTACTACTGAAGCTGAATACATGGCTGCAGGAAGCTGCTGTGCACAAATTTTTTGGCTAAGGCAACAATTGAGGGATTATAAGATTATAGCTAATGAAGTACCTATATTTTGTGACAATAACAGTGCTTTCACAAAATCCGGTATTGCACACTAGATGTAAACATGTGGATATCAGGCATCATTTCATTAGAGACCATGTGGAGAAGAAAGACATCAAGATGGAGAAAATTCATACTGATAAACAAAGAGCTGATATTCTTACTAAGCCATTGGCTGAGTCAAGATTTCAGGAACTATCAGTAGAATTAGGGATGTTGGATCCAGGAGAGTAAAATATCCTAAAGGGAGAAGCTCTTCAGATGCATGAGGTTTTTTAGTAAGGAAAAACTCAGGACAAAAATCTCTCAGGATGGAAACTGAGAATCAGGATGGTTTTTGTCACGGTCATTTTTTAGTAAGGATTAAGTATTCAATTAATCCTGAAGGACACTAGACATATGCATTTACTCACAAGCATTTATTTCAGCCAGTAATCATTTGAAAGAAATAACAAAGTACCTGAACTTTAAGCGGGAATGTTTGAAGGAATTCTATTGGTTAATATTTTGGCAGGACACCAAAGGGTTGCCTCGATTAGAGTGAAACATCATTTTGTCACCCTAATTGCTGTCATTTATTCTGCATATCTGATTATTTGCTATTAATAGCAAATAAACATTGAGATTATATCAACCAAAGATTAAATCACAACCGTTTATTCAGATTTAATCTTAGCCCTTGATCGGTTTCTTCAGATCATATATATACCCCAACTATTCCGAGATCATAACACTTTTACACTCTATTTTTTCTACAAAACCTCCAGATTATCAAACCCTTCATTTATTTAAATCCAAAAACCTACAATGGAGTTTCCCAGTTATGTTATGATAAAAAACCTCGCAGAAATGGAAAAACCATATTTCGAGAATGTTGTCGCGATGATTGACAACAAGACGACCCTTATTGAAGACGAGGCCTTGAACATGCTTCGAATGGCATGGTTGGACAAACTGGTTAGCAATATGCCAGAATTAGAATTGACACAAGAGGTCTTACAGTTCGTGGTCAATCTTAAAGAAGGTGAAGATGGCTCCCTGGTCTCACAGCTATGTTTCGGCACTCACGCGAAATCCAAGGCCGAAATAGTCTGTACGAAAGAGGTATGCCTATCACTTCAGAACATTAATGCCATTTTTGAATTAAGTGATAGAGGGGAAGATCCTGCTATATATATGTCTGGGCAAGAGCAAGATATTTTGGATAGGTTTTCCATTTCTAAGGTTTAGTTGAAAGGGGCTTTAAACAAGAAATGCTTAAAACCTAAGTATAGAGTTCTAATTGATATTGTGGCCAAGTGTATGATGAGCACCTCTGGAAGTCTAGAGCAGGTAAGTCGGAATAAGTTGAGACTTATGGCTGCAATTGAGGACTCACCATCGAGAAATTTTAACTGGTTAAAATTTCTAGTGGACTATATACTTAATCAAAATCAAAAGCTGAAGTATGCTAGGGGAGCATTCACGAAGAATGGGAGAGTTCTATTTGGAACTAAAATTAGCTTTTTGATTGAGACTTTGCCAAGGAAGAATATATTTTTATTATCTGGAACTGCCTTTTCCCGAAATAGAATCATGTTTAGAAAGCCTAAATCACAGAGAAGGAGACCAGCGACTTCTGAAAGTCCGAGCTCGATCGCTCAGGATGAGCTTGAAGAGCAGACTGCTCGAGATGAGCCTGAAGAGCAAACAAAGCAGGTGGAAATTGAGAGCTCTGAATCTGATCAGGACACTCGCACTATTGCTGATGTGACAAAGAAGAAAGGCAAGAAGGTGGTTGAGAAAGTTATTGAGGATCCTGAGAAGAGAAGAAAAGCTCTTGACCTTCTGAAGGTTAAGAGAGAGATAGGTGAAAAAAAGAAGGCTCAGGATGAGCAAAAGAGAAAGACTAAGCGGCTCAAGAAAGTCAGTGAGATGGCTTCAGGTGAAAAATCTTGGCTGGACACACTTGTGAAAGCCATTTCACAAGCTGCTGAGAGGGAAGCCGAAAATATCCCTGAAGCTGGAAGGGATGAAGATGTGTTTACTGAGGTTCTCAGTACCAGTATTGGGAGTGACCGAATTACAAGAGAGATCTTCACATGTTCTCAAAAACCTGTTGAAGAAAGCCAAATTCCTATCTCACCCACTCACCTCTCAGAGCCAAAAATTCCCATACCTTCAGAGGCTCAATCTAGCTCTGAAGAGGAGTCACCTATTCCTGAACTCAGGAAGGGTGAGGCAGAAGAAAGAGAGTGGAGAATGAAAGCTGAGCGCTTTATACTGGATAAATTCCCTGAACTGACCAACTATCCTGATCTTCAGGATATGTTTTTCATACTCAAAACAGTCATGCTGATTGTTAATCAATCCTTCGCCATGATGCTTAAGATAGGCAACTTCAGAGGAGAGGAGTTTTGGGCTGAGGAAGTGGCTGAGCTCGATGCCTTTTCAGGCTTGGGTAAGAGAAGGCTTAGAATAAAACAAGCTGAGTTTGAAGAGTTGGTCCGGAGGAAAATTGCTGAAAGGAAAGTAGCGGCCCAACCTGAAAGTGCTGATGGGGGTCAGGACAAAGACAAGGAAGACCCATCTCATGATAAAACTGACAAGGACCTTGCTGAAGGTAGTCAGAAGGATGTTGAGGCTGGAGCAACTGCTCAGGGGGAACAAGCTCAGGGAGCTCCTGAAATTCAATTAATTACTGTTGAAGAAACCCCTCAGGAGCCTGCAGCAACTACTAATGAATATGCTGATGTTGGACTTCAGACTGAAGCTGAAGAAGAAGTCCCAGTTCCTCCACAACCAACAGTTGATCTCACACCTCTAGTTGAGAAGTTGAGCAAGTTCGAGCCTATGATTGGACAGATGGCAAAGCTTGAACCTCTGGTTGGTGAAGTGTCCAAACTTGCTGAGGCACAAACTTCTCTGGGCGAAACCATCAAAGCCCTTAGCACATCTATGGTGACAAGTGCTCAGGTAAATTTACTATCTACTGCCCTTGATAGAAAATTTACTGCCTTTAATGCAAAGATGGATGATGTGGCTAAGGAGATGAAGGAAGAGATGGAGAGACGGTTTGATCTGAGATCAAAAGTGCTTGAGGATTTTCTGAAATCCAAGACTGATGAGATGATCAAATCAGCTGTTGAGGAGATGAGCAATTCTTTGATGGAAAAGATGAAAGCAACCTATGATGGTCTTGCTGAAGACACCAGTTCTGGGATGAATATGCTGCAGAGGATTCAGGATGAATATTTCCATGTGGCAACAGAAGTTCATTTAATTAGCAGAGAGCAATTACACATGGACAGAACCCTTTCTGAGCTAATTGCTAATTATGATGCCAAAAAGGGGGAAAGTTATGACAAGCTTGCTGCATTGCCACCATTAGAAAAACAGGTTGAACAATTTCCTACTGAAATAATACGAGGAAAGAGGAAAGAACCTGAAGTGTTAATTCACCCTGAAGCTGGAATGGAAGTTATTGAGCAGAGAGCTAAGAGGCAGAGGAAACAGGAGTCCAGCAAACAAGGAGAAGCCCGTGGAATCCTGGTACCTCATAAGAAACCTACTGCATTCATTGAAAAACCTCTGAAGACAAAACAACTTGCTAAACCAGTCAGCAGAAAGCCTACTCAGAGGATGCTTGCTCAAGATTTTGAAGAAGCTAATGAGAAAGAAAGCACTGAGAAAGATGAGGAATCTGAGATAGATTATCTTTTCAAAGAAGGATTTGGTGAGTATGATGTCTCCACCAAAAGACTTAACTGGGACTGGCACAACTCAGTGAAGGCAATTGAAGCTGAGAAGAAGAGAGGCTGCTACTTCTATGTCAGGTTCTGAAATGACCAGAAAGGAGATGGAGGAAGCAAAGAGAAAGCTGGGAGGCTTTCAAAGGATGATTCGCAGGAGGAGAGGCACCAAGCAGAGGAAGAGGATGTGGCCTCATGTGGACAAATGGATGCCCATTGATCTGAATGACAGATGGGAAACGGCCAAGAGGGAGTTTGTGTTCAATTATGATGTATTGCAGACTTGGTCCCAGCCCAACACTGATAGGGATGAAGCATTCATTGCCTACATACTGCAGAACTTCACTGATATATGCCAAAAATGGTTTGATTTATTTGATACTCTGGGTTAGCAACTGAAGGCTCCTGGTCAAATCAAGTATCCTCCACTGAAATACAAGAACGGGATGATCAACTATGCTTTCATCCATGCAGATTTTGTGGATCAGGCTGAATATCTGGAGCTGACAGGAAGTGATGCTCAGACCATCTAGAAGAGAGAAGAGCTGAAGGAAAGATACTATGGGATGTTCAACCTGAAGCCACTAACAGATGAGATTGAATCATATGAAGAGTGATTATCTTATTCCTTTTGGTTCAATAGTTTTTTTTTAAAAAGAAAAACCTATGTAACTTGTTTGCTTCTGGTTTTTGAGCCTAAATGAAAAACACTACTGATTTTCTGTTGATCAAAAGATAATTTCTCATTATCTTACTGATTATTTGATGGTTTCCTCTTACTTGTTTTTACTTTCTCTATGCATTGAAACCTGAATAGATGATAGATTTATCGTTTTTGCAAGCTTGTAACAAGATGGTTTTGGCATCATCAAAAAGGGGAAAATTGTTGGGAGATGAATTTAATAGAATATTTTGATTAGATCCCAAAACCCCTGAGTATGACATGTTTTAGGACAATCTTGGTAGTATAGGATCAGGTTTCAAATTGTTATTAGGATTCAGGAATTATCTGCATCATGTATAGGCAACAGATATAGTTCAGGTTAGGATATACTTAAAAGATTTGGTCTGAAGATCTCAGAAGATTCCTGAAGACCAAAACATACTGAAGACCAAGACATACTGAAGATCAGTAGAGCCTGAAGAATGAAGATCCTGAAGACCAGAAGATCCTGAAGGTAATATTGTACTGAATCAAAAGACCCTGAACAAGTCACTTCAAGTTAAATAGTGTTTATTCATTCTTAGTACAAATAAAGAGAATGTTATACGTTTGTGAACACTAAGGAAAATATCAGATCAGTGTGGTTGACTAAAAGAGCCGTTTTGTTTGTCTCTGTTTAAAGGAATATTTCAACCAATGAGGAGGCGACAACAGCATACTTTACTGACACTGAAAGCGACATGTCCCTGAAGCATATCAGCATTGATATTTGTCTTGTTCACAGAAATTGGTGATTGGCTGCTTGTCTGGATATTTCCTAAAACATGCAAGGGTGCGTTCAAACCCTAATATAGTCGTTCATCAGTTACCCAAAGAAGAAACCCTAGATGCCATCTCTCCAATGGATAGGTTTCAAAGGTAGACTTCTGGAGAGTTACCTATAAATACCAGAGGCCTTGGACATTTCAAGGTTACGGGAAATCAAAGCAACTTCAGAGATCATTCGTATTCAAGCAATCTAGTGAAGCACTCGAAACCCGAAGAATTTCCCAAGTGTTTAATCTTTGAAGAGAGCTCATCTACTAAGCCTAGATCTAACATATATCCAAAGCTTAGTTAGAGATATCCTAGCCTTTTACTTGTGTTTGATTGTAAATAGGATATCTCACCCTAGTTGGAAACCAACCAAAACCCAAGCCTTTTGATTAGGTAGTTTGTGTGTGTAGATTGTTGGAGAAGTGAGAGTTGTAAAGTTGTTGTGTCCAGTCTGAAAACTCTAGAGAAGAAGTTAGTAAGCTGATTTTTCAGTCTGAACGCTGGTGTGTGTGTTGAGTTAGTAAGCTGCAGTAGTTCAGTCTGAAAACTCGTGGTAGAAAGTTAGTAAGCTGCAGTAGTTCAGCTTGAAAGCTTAAGGTAGTAGAAGTAGTGTTTTAAGGAATTTTTCTGAGGATCAGAGAGAGTTGATGTAGGAGCTTGATTCTCTGAACCACTATAATTGCTATGTTGTTTGCTTTCTGTTTTGCATTCTATCTTGTTGCATATTTTCACTGAAAGCATCCTGAAGTTTTCTGATATTCATCTGGAAAAAATCCACTGAAGTTGCATTAACTTATTCACAGCCATAACCACTGTTTCATTAAAGAAAAAATTTTCAGCAAAGTAAAACGAGTATAAACTTAGGGCCTACACATTCCGCACTCTAGATAAGCTAGTATAGATAGTTGTCAAACTGATCAACTCTCCTAAGTAGTCAGTAAGATTATTATCTACTCCAAGCTTATTTGGACTCTGTTGTAGAAACTCATAATCAGTTGAGCTAATTTGAAGTCTCTGAAAGTCGCTCAGTGTTATTGTCTCAGTATACTTTGACGCAGGGCATTTTGTGCTTCTCAGGACTGAAACTCAGGACAACCTGACTCTCTGATTATAGTATTTTCTAAAAAGTTAAAAATCATTGTTGGTCCCGGTGCAAACGAGTCTTACACGTGTATGGGGGGGAATACACTTGTTCAGTGTTTTTAAAACTTTTCTTTACTAAGGTCAGCTTGGGTCAGGTTGTCCTGATGATTTGGTCCTGAGAAGCACAAATCGCTCTTAGTCAAAGTCTACCTGAGACAAAGGATCCCCCGCTTTTTAGATACCTCGATAATCCCAACTCGACCTCGAAGTTTTAGAGATCCTCGAAGTTGCTTGGATCGATATCCAACTTCATCGAACCCTCGTAAGAGTAAGTTCAGCTTTGGTAACTATCCGTTTCTAGCTACTCGACAAAAGCGGAATGGTTGTCCCTAAGTTTATACTGCTTTTAATGCTTTTTAATAAAAACCTTCCTTTTAATGGAATAGTGATTAGGCCGTGATTCGGCCTTCAGATGCAACTTCAAAGGGATTGATTCCAACCAATGTCATGAAAATATGCTTTTAAAATATATGCAACAGTCAATCAAAGCAAAACAGAAAGCAAAGAACACAGCAATTTATAGTGGTTTTGAGACTCAAGCTCCTACGTCCACTCTCTCTGATCTCTTCAGAGAAATTCACTAATCACCTCCTAAGGTTTTCTGACTACCTCTCAGTAGTTTACTAACCTTTCTATTTTGAGCTTTTCGACTACCTCCGTAGTTTACTTAACTCAAAAACACACACAAGCATTCTGGCTCATCCAAGATAGATTACTCACTTCTTCTCTAGAGCTTTCTGACTACCTCAATGTAGTTTACTAACTCTTTACAACTCCAATCTCACCAACAATCACACTCAAACTACCTTACAAAGGGTTTGGGGTTTCTTGGTTGGTTTCCAACTAGGATGAGATATCCTTTACAATAAAGAACATTGCAAAGGCTAGATATCTCGACTAAGCTTTGAGATATCTCGACTAACCTTTCGATATATCTTATCAAGCTAGGCTTAGTGGAATGAGCTCTCTTCGATTTAAAGCCCTTGGGAAATTCTTGGGTTTTCTAGTGCTTCAACTAGCAATAATAAGTTTGAGCTCTTGAGTTGCTTTTATAAATTCCCCGTGAACCTTACAATGCTGAAGGTCACAAGTATTTATAGGCAAACACCAAGGTCACTCTTGAAAAACTATCCGTTGGAAGAGATAGCTTCGTGAGTTTCCTCTTATGGTGTGTGAAGAACGACTATATTTAGGTTTTGAGACTCCCTAGCACGTTTTAGGCAATAGCCTTTCATGTAGCCGATCAACACTTTTTGCAGTCTCGAACTTAGTACTTCTGACATCTTTTTCGTTGACTGTCATACATTTGTCAAGGTCAAGAATGTACAAAGGTTCTTTTTTTTGACTTTTGTCTCCGATTAAAGGTAGACAACCTCAACGACTCTTTTTGGTTACATTCTCCGAAAGTGATATAACCTTAACAACACTTTGTCTTAGTTCCTTTTTGTCAAGATTTGAATGTCTTGGGCAATATCTATTTTTCTAAGGAATCGCTTTTTTCTCAAGATTAGATACTTCGATAGATATTTTTCAATTACCTCGGAACATTCAAATTTATCTGGCATTGATACATTCTCCGGAGTCTTGATAATTCTTTGTACCTTGATATCCTCGATCTTGATCTTACGTGTCTTGGTCTTGAGTCTTCAGGGTCTTGAGTCTTCACAGATATCTTGGTGATATCTTGAGTCTTATCTTGAGTCACTGGTTTCATCTTTGAACCTTGATTTCTCATTTGAGTCTTGAGTTTTCTCGATTTGTCTTTCTTGCAAGTCTTGATTTCTTAGTTTCTTTGAGTCTTGATTTCTCGGTTTCTTCTTGAGTCTTGAGTTTCTCGATTTCTCTCCGAGTCTTGATTTTCTCTGATTTCTTCTGAAACTTGAAACTTGATTTAATCTTGAAGTTTCAGTTTTGAAACGATTCTTCGAAGGTCTTGAGTCTTGAGAACTGTCGAATAACGTCTATGTCTGCGGCTATACATTTTTGCAGATATCATCCTGAGAACTCTAAAACTGAATCCTGACTCAACTATCAAGATAATCCTGAACATGTCATACTCAGGGGTTTTGGGATCTAATCAAAATCAACCTTTATTAAATTCATCTCCCAACAATTTCCCCCTTTTTGATGATGCCAAAACCTATCTTGTTACAAAACACTTAACCTATACTCAGGTTTCAGTTTTTTCTATTACAAGATTGATTATATCTCCCAACAATTTCCTAAACATTGGGTCTCTCAACAATTAATATTCCAACAATTTCTTCAGTAATGAATCTCTCAAAGGATTCATCACTAAACAATTAATCTCTCAACAATTTAATCTTAGAGACAACATTCAGGCATATCAAACGTAAAAACATGTAAATAAGATAATGAGATATTATCTTTTGAGCATAAATGATAAGGTTTCATTGATGATTGGTAGACAGTTACAAGTTACAATGAAGCTTATCTGAAAGACAAAAACAAAAAGACAAAAAGATAAAGGATTACATGAATCTTCTGAGTCTTCGTCTTCGGTCTTCTTTTGCTCTTCTGCTTGGCTCTTAAGTTCTCTTCTTCTTCCACCTCGTCAGCAGGCACCTCAAGGTTGAACATTCCATAATATCTTCTTTTCAAACAAGATCTCTTTTTTAATGATATCGATTGTTCCCTCGTCAGCCCAACCGAATGGCGATGATCGGAAATTTCTTGAGAAATGACTTTCTCATTCACACAGCCATTCTCCAGCCTTGGAGGATGGTACGAGTATGGATAGGGGCGGTTATCTGCACCTTTCCATCATCCTCAAGATTAATCCAGCCTTGAAGATACTTAGGATAGAAGGTCAGGAGATAGTCAATAAAAGCTTCATTAGAGTCTGAGCTCTCCCCTCTCCATTCTCTAAGCACATCATAATAGAACCAAAAAGTTTTCTTTATCTCTTCCCACGCATCGTTGAGCTGGATAGGCATCCACTTGTCAACATGCGGCCATTTCTGTGCTTTTGTGTTCCCTCTCCTCTTGCTTTTCGTAACTTGTTGAAACCACTCATTCTCTTCCGCTTTTCTTCCCACTTCTTCTCGATCCTTTGGAACTCCAGAGACAGAAGTAGCAGTTTTTTTGCTTGCTCAATTTGGAGTGATCAGAGCACTCCTCTCGTATTGAAGACTTTCTTTTGTGGTATGCATCGCATTCTTCAATATCCGTGATTAACTTCCTCTGAATTGGCTTAGAAGCCTTAGCTCTTTTGCCCTCGGGCTCTTCAATCGCCTACACCTTTCTTTTGATTGGCGAATCTCTGCTCCAGCTAAGCTTGTTCCAATTCTTCCTCTACCACTTTCGGTTTCCTGCAAGAACTTCTTGCATTGTTTCTCCTGAAACCGAGTGTAGGTAGCTTCTCCACCTTCTTAAACTTGACTTCTCGATGGCCTCCATTTCCTTCATGGCTTCGGGCAAGCGATTTTTTCTTTTCCTTGATTTGATTTCCTTTCGTAGTTTGATCAAATAATTTCGAGATCAAGACCGGGTCTTTCCCCCTTCTTCGATCCATACTCGTAGAAGCCCGGAGAGTGTCAGGTCCATATGATATCGTTTCGTTTTACTAACACTCCGACCCCGCTAACCGATCTTCTCCTCCTCGAGCCTTCTAAGGTGGTTCTTCGCCATCGAGAATTTTTCAGAAAGATGAGCAAATTGGCTAGAGAGAGCTTCCTTGAACATGTTCTGGCTATCTTGCCATGAGCATTGAGCTCATCTCCTCAACAAAGATTCTTTACCAAAGATCTCATTCTTCTCTCGCCAATTTAGCTTCTAGAGATTTGGGCCATTCCTCGATGCTTTTGCTTTCACCGATTTAAGTTTAATTTTTGACCCTCCATCTTTCTTCTAACTTTCCTTCCATGGAGGTCACTTTCTCAACCATAGAGAGTTCAAGTTGCACCAGCTCAAGAAGAACTCAAGTTTTTTCCGACTTTTGGTCGCTAATACCTCCTCCATCCGAGCAACTTTGATCAGATTGGCTCAACCTTCTCCAACTTCTCCATCACCGGGGTGAGATTAATCTCAGGAGTATATCCGACCGGCCAGGTCTCTCGAGCCGGGTTGTTTCAACCCGAAGTCTCGGGCCCAACTCGAAGCTTTAGTCCGAATCGGGGCTTCAGACTCCCAACGATTCACCCCGAGCTTGGGTGTCCACTGAGCCTCACCAAGATATCGATATTATGATTTAAAGATAGGTACTTCAAGAATCCCGCAAAATTGTTAATAGTGCCAAAAGTTACCTCGAAGGCTAACTTCAAACCGAGGATGTTCGACAACAGATCGTTTCAAAGATCGGGCCGAGTCTTTCTCCTTCGAGATTGACTCTCATCATCCCCTTGTTGGTCCCCATCCTGAGATTTGTCTTTGGAGCTCGGGGCACCAACTTCAGCAATCCTCCTCTCAGCCACTTTCCTCTTAACCAACTCATCAAAGTCAGAGATTTTCATCCTGAGCTTGGTTTTCCTGAACCCTGAGAATTCAGTGAGAAAAGTTGTTTCCTCGCTCCACCCGGCCTCCGAATGAAGCAATGTTGAGCATCTCCTAAGAGTCGGGTTGAGGATGAAGACCATTGATCTCAATCAAGAAGATGTCTTGAGGTCGTGGAATGAGCTCACTGTCAGTAAAGGGTCTAGAATGAACGTTTCCCCCTTGCTTATTCGCCATTCGGTCTCTTCACCCCTTTCGAAAGCATCGGGCTCGTGTTCAAAGTGGAAAGATCTGGCCAAGGATCAAGCAATAGATCACCAGAGCTCATCAATGTTTATCCGCTTCCCGAGGTTCAACAATATCCGAGGTTTGGGCAGGCAGCTCCTCGCCCGAATCGACTTTGTTCTCGAGGTCCGAGCCGGGCGCCTCCTCGGGGAATCTGCGGATTGCCCGAGGTCCGAGTGGGGCATTTCTCGCCAGAATGAAAGCATCTTCTACGGTCCGAGTGCAGACTTCTCGAGGGAATCTGAACTTTCTCCGAGGTCCGAGGTCCTGGAATATTTTTGAGAGAATTTGTCGAATCGAAGCGACGCCTCAAGAACCTCAGAGAAGACTTGTTCCTCGCTTTGATCCTCGTGCCTTTTGAGATTTCTAAGCCAATACATGAAGAGGCAATTTCGAAAGCGCTTTGGCTCTCGTGTTGAATCTCCTCAATTTCACTCTCCTCCTCATCATCAAAGGAGAACCACCATTCTCTTACGCTTTGGAGCAAGTGGTCTTTCTTCTTCAATTTATCACCCCGCCCTTTCTTGGCCTCCAACAAAGCCTTCCCCCGGGCTTGTTGGGTTTCTTCAAGAGAAGAAGCAGAACCGGTGATTCCACTTTCTTTTCTTCCTTCCTTTGATGGTCCTTTTGCAAAGAATGGGCTTGAACATTACTTTGACTTAGGGAAGGAGTAGAGTCAGCAAAGATGTCCTCCTCCTCTCGACACATCTCCAAAATGAAAGCAATTTTGGTGGCATGGAGGATCTTGCCTTTGATCGATATTGAGCCATCCTCCCTTTTTATGACCTTGGCTTGCTCACTCACCACCTTGATCAGATACTTCAACCAGTTGAAATTCTTGGTGGGTGAGTCCTCAATCGTCACCATCAATCGGAGTTTGGGAGTGTTAATCCGCTTCAAAGCTCCCGACGACTCATTATACACTTACTCACTATATCCATCAACACTCTGTATTTAGGCCTCAAATGTCTTTTATGTAAGGTTGCCTCAAACTTAACAGGATTCTCAGTAATCCTATCAAGATACTCTTGCTCCCGACCTAACATATACAAAGTGGGATCATCTCCCCTATCACACAACTCAAAAACATCGTTTAAATTTCGTGGGACTATGTACAGCTCCCGAACAAAATCTATATACTTCGATGTATGCTCTAAGTGCAAAACAGAAATCTTGGACTCAATACAATCATCCTCATCTATTTGCATATTAGAGACGAACACTATTACCTCGCGAGAGTACTCAGGCTCCGGTCGGTTTGCGACTAGATTCATCAGCTTCGTTAACCGGATCAAATGGAGCGCCTCTTCTTCATGCTTAGCATTTGATGTACTCTCCAGAGATACAATATTCTCATACCAAGGTTTATTGGTTTCAGCCAATTTGTCGAAAATGGTATAAGTCATTTTGGGAATTTTTGGGTTTAGGGTTTGGAGCGATGAAGATTTTCTAGGCAAAGGGGATTTTATTTTGCAGAGGATTTTGGGAATGAGGGTTTATAAAAATGGCTTGAAATGGCTTCCAAGAGAATATATAGAACGAGATCGTGGGAAGTCGTACCGGTTTGGTGAAAAACAACAGTTAAGATTAATCGCCGACACGGGTATGTGAAAGGTCGATTCCCAAAAGTAAGCCGCCATTTTAACCTCATTGGTAAATAAATGCAACAGAGCATTTAATGATCGCTTGACCTTCCTTGAATTTCAAAGATCCCGCCCAAAAAACATTCTTCGTGTGTTTTGTATTTATTGCAAATGATTATCGAAGTTTCACTTAAGCAATAAACGAGTCGCATGAGTCATTACTTCTTCAGACTAATTTTCCTCTATCGCCTTTTATCGAAAGTATTGACCTTGATAAAATGTCAAGATGATACCGAAAATCGAATGGGTTCAAGAAGGTAATCGAGTAATCGACCTTCAAAGAATCCCGAAGTTTCTTCGAGACTCGCCCAAGATTTTTATTTTATCCCGAAGTTTTCAAGAGAATTTCGAGAAAACTTCATGCATCTAAAAACCTTCAATTTTTTCAGATTTACTCTATACACCGATCCAACATCCCTAATTCAATCGATAGTTCCTCAAATCTTGATTCAAACCAAAGGTTTAGTCAAGATATCAACTCTCCGCTTATCAAGATGAATTTTCTCCATCCCGATGTCCTTTTTTCGACATGATCTCTAATGAAGTGATGTCCGATATCCACATGCTTGCATCCGTGTGTAATAACGGATTTTGTGAAATAGCAATGGCACTATTATTATAACAAAATATTGGTACTTCATGGCTACAATCTTATAATCCCTTAATTGTTGTCTCGAGCCAAAGAATTGAGCTCGTAAGCTTCCTCGCAGCCATGTATTCAAACTTCAAAAGAAGACGGGTTGCTATCGAGGTCCTGCTTTGAAAAACCAAGATATCACCATTTCCAAGAAATTGACAAGTTCCCGTAGGGACTTCCCGCAATTCTACAACCTCCATAATCAACATCCGAAGTAACCAATTAATTCAAGGTTATCATCACCGATACCATAATCCTCTATTCATCGCGGCCCTTAAGATACTTCAAGATTTTGGCGCGCCTTCCATGTGACTAAATTTAGGATTAACTTGGTATTCGCACATATCCCAACAAAGAAATGTTATATCCGCCTACTTGTCGTGAGGAGATAGAGCAATGATCCAATGATTCTCTATAATCAAAAGATGACTTATCGACGGCCTTCGTGATCGATCCATCTTGTAGTTAGTATTCATGGGAATCCTAATCGCATTGCAATTGCAGACACCATATTTCGCAATCGATCTTCGTGTACTTTTTGCTGGTTGATGAAGATTCCTTCCTTTGATTGTTTCACTTGAAGACCTAGAAAGAAATTCATCTCCCCATCATAGACATCTCAAATTTGCCTTTCATCGTTGTAGAAAATTTTTCACACAACCGATGATTTGGAGATCCAAAAATGATGTCATCAACATATATCCGAACTAGTAAGATATCTTCCCCATCTTCTATCCCTAACAAAGTTCTATCAACAGCCTTTTGACAAAACCATGGTCAAGAAGAAACCGAGAAAGAGTATCATACCATGCTTGGTGCTTGCTTAAGACCATACAAGGCTTTTTTTCGAGCTCAGAACTTGGTCATTTTCTTTGTTCAAAACGTGAGGTTGTTCCACATAAACCTCTTCTTTAAGCACACCGCTCGTAAAATGAACTTTTCACATCCATTTGATAGATTGTGGAACTTTTGTGGGCAAAGATATGCAAGAAACAACTGATGGTTTCTACAGTCTTGCAACAAAAAGTAAAGGTTTCATCATAATCCAAGCCTTCTTCTTGGGAATAACCTTGTGCAACTAGCTTTGCCTTGTTTTTACAATGTTGATATTCTCATCTCTTTTATTCTTGAATACCCACTTGGTTCCAATAACATTGTGCCTTTCAGTTCATCCACTAGCTCCCATACTTCATTTCTTGAGAATTGATTCATTTCATCTTACATAGTAGTAATCCAACGAGAATCTTGTAGAGCTTCTTCAATCTCAATAGCTCTTTTCTCCGATAGGAAGCAAAATAATAGTGCACTCTCACCATGGAACCTCTTTGTTTTGACATCTTCGCTAGATTACCCACAACTGACTTGTAGGATGACTATCTAACCATCTTCTTCTAGATGTTCCCCTTCAATAAAGATCCTCAACATTTGAAATGTTAGGTTCAGCTTAGTTCAATAAACTTAGGGAACAAATGTAAAAGGAGAAAGGGAATCATCTTCCTCGGGGAAATTTATTCGTAACATTGTCGAGACATTTGTTCCCCTTTGGTTGATAGATTCAGAATTTGCCTCACCGTGACCACATCTTCATTAGCATCACATACCGAAGTCCGAATCGGTGTCTGCTCAGATTGGTCACCTTTGGTGTGTTGGCTTTTACCGAGTCTCACCATCCCGAAGTTCCATCCCGAACTTTTTATTCGAGTCCGAATCACCCAATCATAGAAAGTGACCGACTTCTTCTTTTTCGTGTTCAAGCTGATGATTTGTCATTCTTTTTAGGCTTAACTGGTGATCCTCTTGGTCGGGTTTTTCAGATCATGTTTCGCTTTTCCGAACACAAGTAGATTCATCAAAAACAACATGAGGTGTTTCCTCCACAATAAGAGTCCTAAAGTTGTAAACTCGAAAGCTTTTTATCGACTTCGTAATATCCTAAGAATATTCCTTCATCGCCTTTGCTATCAAATGTTTTCAATCGATCTTTACCATTATGTGTATGAAACACTTGCAACCAAACACACGAAAAGAAAGAAACAAGAGGCTTCCTTTCATTCCAAAGCTCAGATGGTGTTTTGCCTTGACTCTTAGTCAAGATAGATCTGTTTTGAGAATAGCATGCAAAGGTTGATACTTTCAAATTTCAAAATCTTTTTAGAATATCACCAACTATCATTGTCCTTGCAGCCTTTTTTAGAGTCCCGCCTTCTTTCAAAAAAAAGACCATTTTGTTGAGGAGTCCTTGCAACCGATGTTTCATGAGTAATTCCATTCACGCACGCACAATAATCGATATAATATGGTTTATAAATTCAGTTCCTTTGTCGATCCGATTTTGACCACACTCAGATTTTTCTCAATATCGAGCCTTTTCAAGAATCTCAAAATTTTTTATCCGAGTCTCTTTTCATCGAAAAGAATATGACCCAAGTATATCCCGAGTAGTCATCAACTACTACTAGTGTGTATTTCCGCCATTAGTGCTCATCGTGTTATCGACCAAAAAGATCCATATGCAACAACCGAAGTATTCTCTCAAGAGAAACATCTACTTTACTTTTTAAATGATGATTTAATTTGTTTTCCTTTTTTGACACGATCACAAACATGTTCTCATCAACACTTCATTAGGGCAACCCTCTCACAAGAGCTAATCTTGCAAGTTTATTCAGTGGTTTTGAAATTTAGGTGATTCATTCTTTTTATTCCATAACCAATCGGTATCGTGGAACTTTTTGCAACCAAACATGTATCTTTAGGAGTTGAACTCCAATCAAAGAAGATACACATTTCTTTTCTAGTACCGGCCAAGAATATTTTCTCGTGAGATATCATCTTTCACATAACATAAGTTCTTTTGAGAACTCAACATTAAATCCCTTATCACGTAATTGGCTTATTGAAAGCAAAGTTATGCTTCAATCCGTATACATATGAAACACCATAGATATGAATCGAGTCGATTTCCAAAGTTCCATATCCTTCACCGTCCTTTCGAGTTATCTCCAAATGTGATCCGAGGGCCTTTGTTCAACATAGTCAACCGAGTATCCGCTGAATCCGCTATATGTCTTGAGCATCCACCGCCAAGATACCATACAAACAGGGCCTTTTCAACTCTACTCATCGCTATGTGATCTTTAATCAACTTAGTGCCCTTGTTTTCTCCCCGAAAAACAGATCAATTTTAGTACCCAATCGATGTAGGTCCTACAAGGTTAGTTATACCTTTCGAATCCAAATCGCCTCGACAACTCTAATCACTTTAGAGTGGCTAACTATCTTCCATAAACATCTACATACACATTTACTACCCGGGTGCCTTAGCAGTTTCCTGTATGAGATGAAGCTAAATTTTAGCATGAACATGAGCCTTAGAGTTTTTCTTTGGTATGTGCCTTTTGTTCGGGCTTGCTTTGGCTTGCGTGGTACCGGGTCCTAAATCTTTGTTGATTTTCGGTTTAGGTAACCTTTACCCCTTAGGGCAAGTGGGGTTCAAAGTTACCTCAGATTAAAATTTGGGTCTTTCAAGATATCGAGGACTTGGTCTCTTCGCTTGAGAATGTCTCGGCCGAAAGTGTTTTCTTCTTCAAGATTCCTCCGATGGTTCAAAGGTAGATCCTTCGAGTTTGCATTCTTAGCCCGAGGCTTCAAGTATTTGGTTTAAAATTTTCCTATCGAAAGTGCTCAGTTTTCTAAATTTTTACCCGAGGTTTGGGCTTTTTACCCCGATCATTCGCTTTTTACTAAAACCATATGTCCTTTTCCTTGTCTAACACCTTGGGCATTTCTTCGCTTTGAAGTGTAGGTGCCATCGGGTTTAACAAAGATTGTCTTCTTTGCTACTTGATGCAAAGATTCAGATAACCTTGTGAGGTTCCCCCGAATGTATCCCAATCCAGATTTTATAGTGGTAGGTCTCGATAACTCAATTTCATCTATTACTTTAGATGATTCATTAGAGTTAGTTTCTTTTTCACAAGACTATCCTCACATTTGTAGAGAGTTTCATGCTTCTCGAGAGGTCATTGAACTTAGTTCTCGATCACCGAATCTTCAAAGGGATTTCTAGCTTTTCGCTTAGGTCACTATCAATTTCTTCTTTCTTTCGAGAGTTGTACTTTCGTAACATCCACTTCATCAAGAGTCTCCCATTAATTGAGAAGTGATTTCAAAGATTACAGAGTCTTTCCATTTCAAATTTTTAGCTTTCAGCTTTTTTATTCTCGCTTCTTGAGTTTCATTTAGCAGCTTCTTGTAAAACAAAGATAGTCCTTCATCGATTCTCAAAATAATCCATCAAAGTTAAATTGACTGATTACATGCTGAACTTGACAACTCTTGTGCTAGTGTAGGAGCAACAACAGAGAAAGAAGAGTTTACCTCCTCAATAGCCATTAAACAGAGATCATCACTTTCATCGCTTCGAGAATATTTCATCCAAGAGCTAGATCCTTCCTCGTAATGTTTTTCTTCTACAACCATGGCTTTTTCGTAGAGAACTTTTGTCTTTTTAGCTTGTCTTTCTTCTCTCCTTAGCACTCGTGTCCGACAATCATACCGAAGTGATCTTTCTTTTGGCAATTGTAGCATCCGGCTGGGCATCATCATCCCGATCATTTTTTCTTCGACTTGGAGTCCTTCCTTTCGATGAAGATCCTTCAAATTTTCGTGTCCTTCTTCTTCTCGCTTGATTTGTCCTCCCTTTCTTCTAAGACTGCGGATTCCCCGTAATAGTTTTTTGTATTTTCCATATCGATTATTAAGTCTTTTCAAACCTCCTTGCCATCGCTGCTAGCTTATCCTCAAGCTCATCCCGATTCTTTTGCAAGGGAGTTCTCGACTCTAGTTTTATTGTGTTTTATCCTTGGCTTTGAAAGCCATATTTTTACTAGATGATGAATCATCTTTTGTTGTCAACCCTTTTTAGATTTCTTATCAATTACAAACTCATAGGCCTTCAAACCAGAGAAGACTTGTTGATATGGCATTGAATTAATGTTTTTGGTGTTTTCAATCACCATCGCATGTATATCCCATTTCTTAGAGAGACCTCTAAGAATTTTCAATGCAACTTTCTCTCGTGGATATTTCTTTCCAAGTGCATTCAGATCATTCATAATGCTAGTGAACTGACTTCCAATTTGTCTATAGATTCACCTTCTTCCATTTTCAAAACTATCAAACTTTCCAATTGCAACCGAAAAGTTTGTTTTCCTTGATATGATCTGTGGCTTCGCACATTATGCCTAGTGTATCCCAAATTTCTTTTTTCAGAAAGATACAATGAGAAATCATTCCCATCACACCATCATCAATTCAGATCAGATAGTGTGTCTTTAGCAATATAGTCTAGATTGACTAACTTCCTCTCCTCAGAGTCGGGCTTGGTCATCGACTTAGGAAATTTATTCTAGGATCATTTCTCTCATTTTATGTTCCTTTGGGATTCACCACAAGAAATTGGAATGGCCCTTCAGAGACCACTCTCCACATTCGCTCATGTTTGGAATAAAGTGAGCCTGCATTCTTAGTCTCCATAAATCATAGTTCTCATCGAGAACATGGGGAGTTTCTTAGAAGACATTTTATCCGAAGTCTTTTAAGAAATCAAAGAATAAGATCGCTCAGATAGACCACAAGTATTTTAGCAAATAAGATTTTTTGTCAACAAAGCAGTGGTCAAGTTGAACCACCGCTTTGATACCACTTGTTGGTCCCGCAAGCAAACGAGTCTTACACGGTATGGGGGAATACACGTGTTCAAGGTTTTTAAAACTTTTTTTTTATCGAGGTCACTTGGGTCGTTGTCCCCGATGATTTGGTCCCGAGAAGCACAAATCGCCCGAGTCAAAGTCTACCGAGATGTTGATCCCGAGCCGCTTTCAGATACCTCGATAATCCCAACCGATCCCGAGTTTTTCAGAGATCCCGAAGTTGTTGGATCGATAACCAACTTCATCAACCCTCGTAAGAGTAAGTTCAGTTTGGTAACTATCCGTTTCTAGCTACTCGACAAAGCGGAATGGTTGGCCCTAAGTTTATACTGCTTTTAATGTTTTTGTCGAAAACCTTCCTTTTAATGGAAATAGTGATTAGGTCGTGATTCAGCTTTAGATGCAACTTCAAAGGGATTGATTCCAACCAATGTCGCTGAAAATATGCTTTTTAAAATATATGCAACAGCTTAATCAAAGCAAAAATGTAAAGCAAAGAACACAAAGAATTTATAGTGGTTCGTAGACTCAAGCTCCTACATCCACTCTCTCTCCGATCTCTTCAGAGAAATTCACTAATCACCTCCTAAGGTTTTTTTCGACTACCTCTGTAGTTTACTAACCTTTCTATTTTGACTTTTTCGACTACCTCTGTAGTTTACTAACTCAAAAACACACACAAGCTTTCTGGCTCATCCAAGATAGATTACTCACTTCTTCTCTAGAGCTTTCGACTACCTCAATGTAGTTTACTAACTCTTTATTAACTCCAATCTCACTAACAATCACACTCAAACTACCTTACAAAGGGTTTGAGGTTTCTTGGTTGGTTTCAACTAGATGAGATATCCTTTACAATAAAGAACAATGCAAAGGCTAGGATATCTCGACTAAGCTTTGATATATCTTATCAAGCTAGGCTTAGTGGAATGAGCTCTTCGATTTAAAGCACTTGGGAAATTTTGGTTTTCGAAAGTGCTTCAACTTGCAATAATAAGTTTGAGCTCTGAAGTTGCTTTACAAATTTCCCCAGAACCTTACAATGTAGAAGGTCACAAGTATTTATAGGCAAACACCAAGGTCACTCTTGAAAAACTATCCGCTGGAAGAGATAGCTTGTGAGTTTTCCTCTTATGGTGTGTGAAGATCCGGCTATATTTAGGGTTTGACACTCCCAAAGACGCTTTTTAGGCAATAGCCTTCATGTAGCCGGTCAACACTTTTTGTAGTCCTGAACTTAGTACTTTTGACATCTTTTCAAAGGATCCGTCATTGCCGCTGTCAAGAATGCATGCGTTTCGTTGCCTTTCTTTTTAGACTTTGTCTCCAGCTTAAAGGTAGACAACACAACTACTTTTTTTTGGTTACTATCTCGAAAGGATATAATCTTAACAACACTTTCGGTTTTAGTTCCTTTGTCCGCACTAAACGTCTTGGGCAATAGCTATTTTTCTCGGAATCGCGCTTTTCCTCAAGATGAATCCCTTCAGATAGATTTTTTCACTTTTAATATCTGTGTTTATATCGAGCATTCAAGACATTATCGAAGTCTTCAAAGATCATCAAGCCTTCAAGATCCTTCAGATCCTTCGCCTTCAGAGCCTTTTCTCTAGTCTTCGTGGTCTTCCCTAGTCTTCAGTGGTCTTCCTCGAGTCTTCGAGTCTTTGAGTCTTCACAGAGATAATGCATCGCGTATAACGAAGTCTTAATGCCGAGTCTTCGCTTTCGCTTTCATCGAAGTCTTCGCTTTCGCCATCGAAGTCTTCGCTTTCGCTTTCATCCATCTTTCGCTTCGCTTTCATCGAGTCTTCGCTTTCGCTTATCGAACTTTAAACTTCGCCATATCAAACTTCGCTTTTTAAACTTCATCGAGTCTTCAAAACCTATCGTAATCTAACCCGATCTATATCCACGACTATACATTTTGCGATATCATCCCCGAGAACTCTAAAATTGAATATCGACCAACTATCAAGATTATCCCTAACAGTCATACTCAGTGGTTTTGGGATCTAATCAAAATCAACCTTTTATTAAATTCATCTCCCAACAATCATTATATTGTGTGTATTCTCCCCCCCCATACATGTGTGGAACTCGCTTACCCTCGACCAATATTTTTGGTATCAATAATCGCTTAGAAGGAGGGTACTTCACCAAATGAGTTCCTAGACTCTTTTGAACCATCCTATCAAATTATCCTTTCACCACCGGGAGAAACTCCATGACCGACATGGTCTCCGATGGGGCATGTGCTTTTGATCATCGAGGCGAGGCCGAATCCAACACCGAGGACCCCTCAAGAACTCGCCGATATCCCAACTCCTCGATGATCTCCGGAGGCCGCCAAAATCCTCAAACATCGCTGCCGTAATGGGCAGAGAACATACGGTCGTCGATTGGCAAGTGGAATTATTGAAATTCCATTTCCCAAGGAAAAAGGAAGATGGACGGAGGCGCGAGGCCCCAAAACAGGCCAGCTAAGACTAGTCACACATCGCAAGACTTCCGGGGGCCTGAAGGTTGATGCGACCGGCATGAGGAAACTCCCTCATCGAGAAGGGGGAGTTCCCAAGCAATGCACTGTGCCTAATCCATTTTTGACCGACGGGGAGTAACGCCTGGGTAGGCCCTTCGAGCTTGCCGCCAATAAGCAGGACCGACTCGCCACGCTAGGGCAAAATTTGGAAAAACTCTTCGAGGTTAGAAACGGCCCGAGCTCTGGGAAGCGGGCCAAGAGGTTCACAAGCATGATCGATTCGGCACGCCAGCCTCTCTCTTTCATAACCCCGAGAGCAATCAACTCTAAAAAATTAAATGTGACTCTCAAGAAGCTACAAGACCAGATGAACTGGGTATTGTCGGGCCGACTTTTGCCTCGCCTTGGTTCCGCTTATTATCTACGCAAATTCAACTCAAGATCACAACGCACTCCATTAATCATTACAATGGGGATTCGGACCCAAACCATTTCACCTCAGAAATTCTCCCACCATACGACCTCGATGGGAGCCACTAAGCATTACAATGTCGGCTTTTCCCAATCACATTGGGCTTACATCAGCATATCGGTGGTTCAAGCGCTCTCCTAACTCCATCGAGTCATTTCACCAAACCGGCTAGCCTCTTTTTCAATCATTTTACCATGATGGCACTAAGACCATCACCAAGTAAATATTTGATAACATCGAACAGGCCCTACCGAGTCGATCACGACAGATCGAATGAGTCGACAAACTCCTCCTAGAGGGCGAGCCCATGGGGACGAGGCTAAAGTCACGGGGGCAACCGAGGTCTCATACCAACACCAAGTTGTGGAGGTTGATGTACAAGGAATATCCAAGCTCATATACCTAATTTCGTGCAAAGTTGGGAACCACATCAAGAAGGCCTATATGTGGCTATGCGATTGGGGAGCGAAATATTGAGGACGAGGTGAAAAAGCCCTGAATCAAAGCTTTCAAGCTCGTGATAGGAGAGGTGGAAATCGCCAGAAGTTCGGAATAACTTCAAGCCCTTCGGGCGCCGAGATCGGTCAAGTTAATGGAGGTCCTAAATGTCCCCCCTAACAAAGTTTTCAACAAAATCAAAGATAAAAGCCGCTGCAGAACCTGTGAAGATCGTGAAGACAGACGGAGATGAATCCAAATAAATTTTGCTTATTAGACGAGAGCATCGGGCCACAAACACGTTTAACGCCGCGGACTCTTTGAAGTAACGGAAGTTGTAACGAATTGCTCAAGTTGGATGAGTTTGTCAAGAAGTCGCAAGGAAACAACCAACACTAAGCCCCACCTCAGTAAAGCTCGCGAACCAATGGCAATGCCGCGGCAGTCCCCCCTTTCCCGAATAATGCAAAGAGGGAGGGCTGTCCAGATGATCGCACTAATGGGAAATATGATCGCGGGATCCTTACCTCCCTAAATTTATCTCACCAACGACGAAGTTCTAACCACGCACCACCATGGGTACCGTGACATCGATATTCTACCCAAATGATCATATGATCTCGGACGAGGATAAGCACGGTGTGTAATACCCCAACAACGATCCAATCCTAATCTCAACCAAGACCATCGGGGTAACAGTCCATCGTCTATTGATAGACAATGGGTCTTTTTGCAATATCTTATTTAAGAACGCTTTCGATCAAATTACAAACTTTTAGTGATTATGTCGAGCCTTGCAAACTCACCATCAAAGGATTTGGGAAATCCACGGTCAACCCCTACGGGGTCATCCGCCTGGCAATCGAGTTAGTTTCAGATTGGGATCCCGAGGTAAAGGCAACTCGCCAGCTCAACTTTATTATAATCGATCTCCTCTCAACATACAACAGTTTTTTGGGAGGCCTTATGAGCAAGAGTTCGAGTCGTGGACGCCATCGCGACTACTATCAGATAAAATTCCCCCACCCTGTGGGGAGCCGTGGAGGACCGTGGAAAGGAAATCAAAGCGACATGTTGGGGGTGTATGTTGTAGACTTGGGCACCACTCATATAACGTATTGACATGGGAGACAAGATTAGCAACGCCGCAGGTCTTTTCGCTTACCAAGCCCCCGCTGTTTAAAACGGGTCCAACAAAAAGATGAAGATCACTGATGTCGCAGAAGGGGCTGACCAAGTCATAACTTCAACCGAGCTACCTGACATAGAACTGAGGCTGGGTTACAAGCCAATCGACGATCCCAGGTGAACCCAGTGGCAGTTAGCTACACCGATTGAAGAACTAGAGAGGTCCCGCCACTGCGGGGCCCGACCTAAATGGAAGTAATCATCGCACGACTTTGTCAAGTGAGACGCGGGTCGATGATCGAAGTTTCTGTGGAAAACTCGGACGCCTTTCGCTTTTGGTCGATGAGGACATGGTCGATATTGATCTCGAGGTTGCTCGCCATATAGCTCAATATCGATACGGAAAAAATTACCCGCCCTAAAAAAAGAAGGAAGTTCGGACCCAAGAAGTATGCTGCCTTGGCCAATAAAGTAAAAAAACTCCTGGACAACAAGCTCATCATGCAGGCCGACAAACCGCAGTGGGTCGCGAACGCGGTCTTAGTGAAGAAGATAAATAATTCGCGGAGATTGTGTATCGACCACAGACCGAACGCGTATGTCCCAAGGACCATTTCCCCATGCCACATATTTATCACCTATATGATAAAGACCGCCAGCATTGAGGTGATGTTTTTATGGACGCTTTCCTGGATATCATCGATAGCTACGCACCAGTGACTATCAAACTCACACTTTTTCTTTGATAGAAAAGGACATGTATTGTTGGAAGCGCATGCCATTTGGGTTGAAGAACGCCAGTATGCACTCTACCAAAGGCTCGCCAACCGTCAGACATGTTCACGA
Organism: Stenogyne calaminthoides; assembly: GCA_037126765.1. Taxonomy (NCBI): domain Eukaryota; kingdom Viridiplantae; phylum Streptophyta; class Magnoliopsida; order Lamiales; family Lamiaceae; genus Stenogyne; species Stenogyne calaminthoides. Next base: position 10,244,213 of record JBBCBC010000026.1, read on the forward strand.
AAGAAATAGACGGGAAAACCATGGATGTCTACATAGATAACCCGGTAAAGGAAAAACGAGAAGAAAGAGGATCATCTGGGGGGCTCGCCAGAAAGCTTACATCTTCGAGACAAGACAAGATGAAGTTGAACTTAAGAAATGCAACTTCTAGAGAGTCCGAAATTCCCGAGCATATGGTGAGTTCGGGATTGAAGCAAACCCAGCAAGATCAAGGCGTTCTAGATATGAGTGCATCCCAAAGTATTAAGGAAGTGAAGAGGTTAATCTGGACATTCGTCGCGCTTAATCGATTCATCTCGCCACGGGTGACAAATGTAAACCTTTCTTCGATGCAATCAAGAAGGAAAAATTCAACGGGACCACCCAGAGCCAAATTTCACGTTTGAGAATATCAAGAAGTACCCATTTGACACTCACATCTTGCCAGCCGATCCCGGGAAACACTCTAGTTATATCCGGCGGCTCCGAGACCGCTTTGAGCGTCAGATTGGTCCGAAACAGGGCAAGATCATCGCCGATCTATTTTGTGAGTCAAACCCAAAAAGATGCCGGAAGCTAAGGTATCCGCTTTTGGAAAAAACTTGCTTACGCTTCGCTATGAGCGCCGAAGCTCCGCCCTTATTTTTTTGACCATCATGTCAAGGTCCCGACCACGCCTTTACGGCGAATCCTTCATCGACCGACATAAAGAGAATGCCTACACCGGGTCGATTTAAATCGCCGCTTGGGTAACTCTATGCACCTCGGCAAAGAATAAAGACGCAAGCCCTAGTCGATTTCTCAGAGAGTTAACATTCCCAACCGAAAGCGCATCGTAATGTTGAGGCAACCATGGGAACTATATGTTGACGGATCGCTGACCGCGAAATGAAGCCGTAAAAGGTGAGTCATGCTAATCACCCAAGGGAAATCATTCACCACTTATAATACATTTTGGTTTTTGGGCTATGAAAAACGAGGCCTAGTATTAAAGCTTTGATCAACGGGCCGAAATGGCGTGGCGGCAATAGAGTTCGATAATTAAAGGTTTTTGGCGACATCGCAATTAGTTTCTTTCCGCATGATGTATTTAATACGTAGGCGAGAAACGAATAGATGGTCATTTATCACCAGATTGCTCGGGAACTAATCTTGAAGTTCAAGCGGGTCGACGTAATCCAGATCCCCAGGAAAGAAAACACCCAAACAGATGCTTTAGCTCATCTAGCTTACTCTCAGTATGGGGATCCGATATGTCCAATATCACGATCATTCGCTCGCCATCCCATCGGGCATCCAGGTCCTCATAGCGTAAATTAGCCCGGAAAATGACGATTGGATGACTCCGATCATGAAGTACATCCAAAACGGTAAGCTCCCCGAGAATAGAGTCGATGCTCAACGACTTCAAATAAGGGCGTGCCGATATGTGATCGTCAACGGTCAATTGTACAAGCGAGGTTTTGCGCTCCCTTTGCTAAAATGCGGACCCGATATCAAGTAGGGAATCATGAAAGAAATCCACGGAGGTGGGGGGCACCACGGAGGAGGTCACGCCTCGCCATAACGATTCTCATGGGCAGGTTATTTCATGTTGACCTTGAAGCAAGACGCCCTCGAGTATGCAGAGGCTTGCAAGCGATGCCAAGTCTTCGCCCCAAAAATCAAGGTCGCCATAGAAGAACTGACCCCAATCTATAGTCCCTGGCCTTTCGCCAAATGGGGAATCTACCTAATCGGTCCTTTACCAACGGCACCAGGATCGGTCAAGTTCGCCATCGTCGCAGTGGACTATTTCACCAAATGGACGGAAGCGGAGGCCCTAGGCAGTACCGATCAGTCAGCCATAATACGCTTCATATGGAATAATATTATATGTATATTCGCCCCCGGGCGATCATGTCGTACAACCGGACCACGCTCGACTGATGGGAAGTTAGACTTTCTTCGAGAAATGGAAAATCATTTAAACTATTCTCAACCCCATATCATCCATACCAAAACCACTGTGTTGAGGCCATCAAAAGATAATCAAGACACCCCAAAATAACGATTGAAGGTACCAAGGGTACTGGCGAGTAAACTCCCCGAGATACTATGGGCATACCGACCACGTAGGGAATTCGACGGGCAAGACACCTTTCGCCAAGATTCGATCGAGGCGGTCATCCCTCGCCAAAATCCCTTCTCGACGATCGACTCAAAACTATCAAGAAGAGAATGACCGAAGCTCGTGAAGTTGACTCGATTTTTTCAAAGAAAAGCGGATCAACTCGAACATCCGCAACGGAATTTACAAACAGAGGTCAGAAAAATATTACAACTCAAAGGTTCGGGTCCGCCAATTTTGCAAAGGCTACCTCGTCCTTAAGAAAATACAGGTGAACAATGGTCCTTTTGATACTTATTGGGAAGGATCACTCCCGAATCACCAAAAAACTTTGCCCAACGGAGCATACGAAGCTAGAAGATATCGACGGCATTCCTCAAGACAAGATTTGTGGAACGCGACTTTCTTAAAGAAGTATTACAAAGAAGGGCTCCACCCCAAATTTCATTTAAGATTATTGGTAGGAACTTATTTCGCTTATAAATGTAGTGTGTTTATCCTACATAAATACAAAGTTCCAATTTTCCTTCTATTTCTTTTTTTTCGCTTCCGCTTAAGTAAATTAGCTCAAAAAAATAAAGGTGACTATACACCTCTAGCGTCTAAGAAACAAAAAAGAAACGCACTGAAAGCGCCGAGCCCTCACCGTACAAGATAAGTCGCAGATTGCAAACCCTTTATGAATTTATTAAGATCGCGAAGTCGCAATCAATTAAGACGACGTTCTAAAGCGAGATAAATAACTTAGACAAATTCATAAATTTTAAGTTTTGTTATTGAGATCATGGGTTGCAATCAAATAAGACAGCGTTCTAAAGCTAGATAAATAACTTAGACAAATTCGTAAATTTTAAGTCGGTTATTAAGATCGCAAAGTCGCAATCAAATAAGACGACGTTCTAAAGCGAGATAAATAACTTAGACGAATTCATAAATTTTAAGTAGGTTATTGAGATCGCGAAGTCGCAATCGTTCTAAAGCGAGATAAATAACTTAGAAAAATTCGTAAATTTTAAATCGGTCATTAAGATCGCAAAGTCGCAATCAAATAAGACGACGTTCTAAAGCGAGATAAATAATTTAGACAAATTCATAACTTTTAAGTCTGTTATTAAGATCGCGAAGTCGCAATCAAGTAAGACGATGTTCTAAAGCTTGATAAATAACTTGAAAAAACTTGGTAGATAAGATTCATTTCTTTAAAGCAAAGGGAGTACAGAGAAAAGCCCTTTAGGGCGAAACAATTCAATAAAGATCCTGGAGGTCAGTACATCTTCATATTTAAACAAAAGAAAAACAAGGCCATCAAGTTTAGGCTGGACCCATCCCTCCTTCTCCGTCACCCAGCCGGGCCCCGACCATGCCATCCATCCTCCTCCGCTAACTCCCTCGGGCCGAAGCGACTTCTCGCCATGGTTCTGGACCCGCCCATGCTCGGGCCGTCGCGGGTCAAGGAAACCAAGGTCTGGTCATACAAGTCAAGACCCTCGACACCCTAAAACGGGTTTCAAGTCGAACTCCATCCTCGCCTGGGACAATAGGAAAATGAATCATCTGCCCGGAGGGTTGTTGTTGAAGAAGGTAGATAGCTGGCCATCAAAGCATTTTTGAGGGCGGACCCTTATTAGAAAAAGAACGACAAGGCTTAATACACTTAGCCATCGTGACGATCGAGGCAAAGTTACCCACACCATACAAAATAGCATTGTCCTCTTAAGGCGGACGCATCTCGGCCATCTTTCCCCTGAGATCGACATCTAGAGGACGCCGGGTTGCTCGGGGCTTTTTTCCTCGACAACATTTTTGGCGAAAGTGGCAAGGTCGGGCCCGCAGATGGGAGACCGCCTAACTTGTGCTTTTTTTAGTCTCGGCATCCAAACCACCCACCGATTCCTCCTGTGTCGCGATGGATCTTCGGACCTCATTATCCAAATTGGTCTTGGTTTGTTCGAACACCCCGCGGGGGGTGTTCTTGGCATCGCATAACCTCCCCGCCTAGTTTTTCTCTAATGACCGCCTCTAAACCCTTTCATCCGAGGTAATAAAATCCTCAGAGGCCTTCATTAGGCTCAGAATCCGGGCCAAGACATACCGACCATTCGATGTTGCTCACCGTCTGCCTTTCCACGGCCGATCCAGCCAAAGGTCCAAGACTGGCCGAAGCTCGCAAGCTTCCCAAAGGTATTCGGAGGTCATGAAGAGATTCGAGATGCCTCAATAAAAGGGGGCAATAAAAAGGTGGAAAGGAAGAAATGTTCGAACGAGGATTTGAAAACTTACTTCAGAGGGCCCGCCCCAGCCAAGATAGGTCCGTCACCTTTCAATCACTTTTTCCTCCGATGCCACTCATAAACGGGCTCGTGGCATGAGATGAGTTGGTACCCCCGTGATTTATTTTACGGGTCCCCCCGTGGTTCTTTTTGAAGGCGATCCTCCAAGAGCGACTTGTATCGCGACGCTTGAGAGGTTCCATTGCTTGCTCTTTGTCCCGAGACGACAAATTCCGGTAGAGATCGAAAAGATTCCACCCGGCGCAATGACAAGGGTCGGGGCCCGAGTCGGCAAGTTTTTCAGCTCACTTCTTCGGGCAAATGTCCGGGCGACCTTTTGTCTTGCTCGACAAGTCGCTGGCTTTTCGCTCAAGAACTCAGATTACGCGCTCTCTTTAGTACACGGATTGATGGATTTACATGAGCGTCCATCGGGTGGGGATGCAGCCAAATTAAAGCGGGTGGAGCGGCTGAAAAGAAAAATATCAAGGGTTGGTACTACTACAATTTACCTATGGAACTGCGAAAAGAGACAACGATAATTTCGGGATTTCTTGACGGCAGTGGTTGGTAACTGACAGATACCGAGTTTTTCGGGATTTGATGTGCACAATACCTTAAGAAATCTCAAGAAAGGAGTTTTTCGACTGCATCGTGATCAAGGCAAAGAAAAGTGGAAGAGAGCTTTCTCCGTGTTTTTAGTCGAAAAAGAAAAAACGAACTCAAATCACTATGGAAGTTTAGAAAAGAGGGTCTAACTTATCAGGGGTATAGCCGGCTTCTGCCTCGATATTGATCCCACCACCGCCCGGGATTCTCCACTGGCTCGCTAACTCTAACACCCACCAAGATTTTGATTTCCACCCACCGACCTTTGTTTGGGACATCCTCCACAATTTTGTTGCTGTGTGGGTAGCCCGTGACATAATACCAAATGCACTCCCCAGATGTGCATGAGCTAAATTTGTCAACTACATGATCTCGCTAACTTCGAGAGGTAGTCCATCGATCGCCCCAAACACGGCCAAGGCTAATCAGTCAAGATTCCACCCATTCTTGTGTGATTCGGTGGGCGAGATCCCAATGGTTTAGGACCTCGCCGATCCAAGGACGGAGGGGAAATGCAGCCCGCATCCATGGAGTCGCTAAGAACGGCCACACACCCCATCGGGGTTCATCATTGGCTCTTCACGAGTTAATACTGAAAAATGGACATCATGGGGAACCTCATACCACTCCTTAAAGAGGTCCGGGCCTCGCCTCCCGCGACGAAGCCGGAAGGTTTCCCGCCATGAAGAGGATGTCCTCCTTCTTCATTGCCTTTTTTTTTCAACGGCCGCTGGTCGGGATGCTCGCAGAAGGGAAATTACGGCATACTCTTTAAAGGTAAGCCGGAAGGATCCGCCTCGCCGATGATTCTCGAACCAGTGGTGAACGAGAGGATCGACTTATCGACCAAGTGATGGCTCATCGAAGAAGGTTCAAATTTTTGGCCTATAGAGACCAAGACCTCATAAATCAAGTAACTAACTAAAATTTACCTAGTTTAACAATGAATTTAAAAAGAAAATAACTAATAACGCATCAAAAGTCAGAAGGAAATACGATAATTGATGACCTTGTTCGTCTTTTGAATTAGACTACGTCCGGGGGCATCCAAGCTAGTATACGTGTATAATGTATTTGCTTATAACGCTAAGATGTTCAACCTTTACAAATGTGAACTTATCGGCTATTTATACTATACATCCCGCTTTTTGGATGTGAGATTACAATAAGGAAAAGTGCCCGTTAGGGTGCCTTTCATTCCCCGCAGAATCGCCTCGCCTTGGTCCGATTCGAGATCGCCTTTAATGAGCGCCAATTGAGGGATGAAGTTCCCGGATCGATTGGCGGGCTTGGATGATGCTTTCCTTAATTGATCTAATTGTTTGTTATTTGCCGCAGTCGATTCGACCGACGCCACTAGTGGACGCCGCATTGCAACCTTTGATATTCTCTTAGGTCGCCACGCGACCTCCCCCGCTTCGCGACTTGGGTGTTTCGCTTTTTAGGTGACTTTTGCTAACGCCAATTTCAAATGTTTCTCTTGGAATGCAACTATAGGGCCATGAGATAGTAGTTTATTCCATGCTACAACAATTTCCCACAAGTCGAGGTCAAGATGCTACGCAATGGGATATCGAATTAATATCACGACATTCTCTAATATGACTTCCCCCCAGTATGCAAAAAGTCACTCGATATTAATTTAATTGGCGATCGATTTCTAGCTTTTTTGAAGATTTGAAATGATAGCTCGCCAGCAGATGACGCGGAGGCACCGCCAGAGGGTCCACGGGATGCAAATGTGATTCCCACGCCAGTAATCCCAGGATTTCATTTGGTCGGAGGGGCCTTAACAATAGAGAAATTGCATTTTGGTCCACCCTTCCTTTTATAAATAGGCAGGGAATTAGGTTTTAAAAACCTTTTTCCCCTACTAGCCGCTTTTGCTTGCTTCTCCTTTTTTCCAATTGAATTTATCAAGAGGATCCTTCACTTTTCTCTTGGTTTCGCACTTAAAATCGTAAATATTCTTCAATCTCTCATCCTTTCATGGCTTTCGAATTTTCGGTTACTTTTGCCCCACGCACCCATGGTGGTTTCCTCCTCCTCCGAGGGATGATGTCCCACTGCTCAACGCCGCCACCGAACTCGGCTCATTGGTAATGCATTGAGGGTTCTTGCCCGATCCGTGGGCGACGGGGCGTGAAGATGACCTTGATGATGAACAGGTGGATAACGGTTTTTGGAGGAGTTGGACAAAATTACTCATCTTCCTCCTCGATATTAATCTCTCCGTCGCTCCTCGCAATCGGCATCGTGGTCCCTTCCGGCCTGGCCGACTACGGGCTTATCAAATAGTGTCTTCGACGACTCTTGACCACCGGGCAAGCCCTTGCCAAAAAACCGAGCATCAATATCGCAAGTCGGTGGCATCGCAGTATGCGACATTTGAGAGAAGGCACAGGTTTGTACTTTCCGATTAAATAAGTGGGAGCGCCGACTCTACAAAGTGTCGCGGGATGTTCATTTCTATGTTGACCTCGATGAAAGCGCCGACTAAGCCTCCCCGCATGATTGTCGTGGAATGAGCCCACCATGGAGGCCGGAATTTGTTTCCGCTGACCCTGGGCCATCTCCCATTTGTCGGGCGGCCTCGAATTTGAGCCTACACAGACATCCCCAAATGGGTGGAACTACATTATTTCCACTATGGTGTCGGGCATGTGCTTTTGAGAAGACTACCCAATCCGAGGGAGATCGGTTACATGGATGTCGCCCATCGCCAGTGCCGAGGCTATCATGTCGCGGCGGCTTCAAGCGGCAAAGAGCTTGTTAGTGGATCCCAAATAAGGTCGATGGATGGTACCGTAAATGGTGGTTCATCGGAGGAGCTTGGGAATCGGGTCCTCTGTCCATCCCGCTATCAATCTGAGTTCCAACGGATTATGCAATCCGAGGGAAAATGGTATACCTTTTTTATGACCTTTTATTTTCGGTTTGTACCGATCTAATTCTTTTTCTTGTCAAAAAAGATACACGCCGGACTTCTGATCTTTATCGATTTCACCGAGGCATTCAAGACAAAGACGAGATATACCCCCGAGTCAGCTAGAGGTCGAAGTTTCAACAACCGAGATTACGGATTGTACACCTATCCCCGCCCACTTTTGGATTCCCTCGAAGTCTTCTATTACCTTCCTTTTGTTGCGTTTTGTAGGTCCATGCTAAATGTCTCATGAATTTCTTGCAGATCCCGATATTCCGACCTACCACCGCGAGCCTTCGTCACGAAATGGCCTCCGGATCAAGTCGGTTCTTGGTTCTATGAGGTATCAATCGAGTTCAGTTCCGCTGGTGCCCCTTGTTTAGACCCCGCTTTTGTTGCCGACAAAGGGCAAGAAAAGAAGACTATCGAATCGCCTCATTGCGGCCGATCGCCCTCACAAGAGGCGTGGGAAGAGGTCGATCCCATCACCCCGGTCTCATCGAGACGGAAGAGGCACTTAATTTCCACCTTCCACCGCCCTCGCCTGCTCTGGGTAGTCATCCTAATGATGATTCTGGATCGGCCGATGAGAAGGTGATGAAGAGGTAAACCTTGTTTTAGTCTTTGAGAAATGTTATTTTGGAGCTAACAATCTAACTCATCCCCTTTATTTTTCTTTTTATATCGCAGCTCGGACCTGACTCCTCACAAGTTCTCGCCGGAGGTACTGAGCTTCTTGAGGTTGAAACTCCCCACCCTGGATAGCGGCCCCCGGATGATCGCTCCCACTACTTGACGAGGACAATGAACAATGTTGGGCTTAGTGTGGATTTATACTACACACCACCGCCACGCCAAAAAGGTCACGGCAACATGTACTCGCCGATCGTGGAACACCCCGGCTACCACCCTTTATATGGAGAAGGCTTGTGCCCAATCTGAAAGTTAGAGCTTTTCCGACCGGAGAAGGCTCTGGCGATGATCTCTCGAGCAAGCTAAAAACCGTGTTAAACGCCAATGAGGTATAAAAGGCCGGAGGTTGAAAAGTCCGATCCGCCAAGAGGGTCCGTGGAGCTCGAGGAGCAATCAAGGGTGCCGAGGCATGTTGGTGGCGGAGAGGGATGCTGTGGGCTGACTAAAGGGAGATCCGGGTCAAGAAGGACGCCGAGGTCGCGGGCTAAGTTGGTCCGAGAAGGAGCATTTTAAACAGTAGAAGAGCGTATTACTCAATTATGCTTACGTCTTGGCGGTGGGTAGGGCCATCCGAAAGGTCCGCCAAGAGCCCCGGATGTCGATTTCTCCAACACTTGTCTCCCGAGCCGCCGGGCTTATGCTTGGGCTTATCCGCTGACTCGATGTCGCGGCCGGAAATTAAGGACTTGGAAGGATTTGCATCGACCTATCCTTCTTTCTCAATCGAGCAGATCGCACCCCGCCTCCCCGACGAGATGCAATTGCAGATTTTGAGGTGGTCCCCTAAACCGGGACGGGCGAGGTCGGAGGCCGATGGAGGCTATCGAGGCTTGTGCACGGGACCGCCTGGATGAATAGGCCACAACAGCCCCAGGGAGGTGTCTACAAAGCCCCAAGATTTGGGAGATGAGTTGCCCACATATCCGCCAAAGGTTATTCAACAAAGAATTAGGTGGGCAACCTTGAACATAGTCAAGTAGGAAAGGATGGGATTTCGATGTTCTTAAGAATGATAACATCAAGAATCTCGATAAGAAAAAGTAAATTGAGAAGTTGTTGAACCCCATCCCCAACAAAGACTTTTGATCAAAGATCACCAAGTAATATCAAGAACCCGATAAGAAAAAGGAGATTGAGAAGTCGAAGCCCATCCTCAATAAAAGATTTTTTGATCAAGATCCTCAAGTCGATTGTTGCCAATGAGTCGCCTAGAATTGAGTCTTAGTGAATTGCTAGTCATTTTAGTATCCAGATGTACTTTTATTTTTCGTGGGCTTTAGGTCGCTTTAGTGTAATTTGCCTTCGGGTTTTCCATGTAATTCAACTTTCATATTTCTTGTGTATCGATCTTCTGCCTTTGTTATTAATGAATGTTTTCTTCATTTTATCATGCCTACTTGATTTTTTACGACTTGATTTTTTTTTGCCCTCGTTTATCGCCTTATCGACATTGCTGGTGGTGAACTATGCTTAGTAAGTTTTATAAAGTTTAGTGAGGTCGCACTATTTAAGGTGGCTTAATTTCGCCACAAGTATGTCAAAAAGTCGTTTTAGGGAAGTCGATATTGTACATATGCAACTTCCCTTTGTTTAACACAAAGATGAAAAAAAAGAAAAACATTATTATTATATAGGCCGAGAATCATTACAAAGAGGCGACTCCAACTTATTGATAATATTTCTTCAAATGGGAAGTTGCTCCACTGCATTGAGTCGGGGAACCGTCCGGTTCTCGAAGTTCAGATGCCCCATTGGCTAATACTGCAGGACCTTGTATGGTCCTTTTTCCAGCCGACCAAAGACACCTTGGCTACTCCCAAAAGGTCTTCTTCAGACCGTGTGTGCGATCTTGAATTGTCGAATCCAAGACTTTCAAATTGTAATATTTTTCCGATCACGCTTATATTAAAGATTTTTTACGCTGGCCTCTAGTCTTTTCTCTTTGAGTAGATCCAAATCTCGGCTAAGGCCTCCTCATTGTGATCGACACGACCGAGAGGTAACGAGTGTCCAAACTCGACTTCTAAGGGAATCACCGCCTCGCGCCAAAAAGCCATCGAGTATGGGGTTTCTCCGCTGAGTTTTCGCACATTGTTCGCATTTGACCATAGTACATCCGGCATTCGATGGCCCACTTTCCTTCCTATCTTCGATCATGGCCTTCAAAGTGTGTTTGATAATTTTGTTCACCGCTTCAACCCCGACCATTAGATCGGGGATGATATTGGGTCGAGAAGAGCTTATTGATTTTCCATTTCTGAAAAAAAAACTTTCGATCCAAACCATCAAATTGTTTCCCATTATCTCGATATGATTGCTTGGGTAGGCCGAATCAAGAAATGATGTTCCACCAGATGAACTTAATGATCTATGGTTGCCAAAGCTTCACCTCGCCCATTTTGTGAAGTAGTCCAACGCAACTAAAACGTACTTTGGTTGAGCCTCGGGTCGTAGGAAGCGTCCGATGATATCTATCCCCACTTTGCAAATGGCCGTGGATCGAGAATGCCGGAAAGTTCCTCCGAGCGATTTTGATCGGGGGCATGGATTTGGCACTTGTGACACCGTCTTTTGCAAAAACCAGCTCATCGGCTCAGAAAAGTAGGCCAAAAATATCCTTGTTCAACAACCTTACGTATGAGCGATTATCCCTCAAAGATGGTTTCCGCGATACCCCATCATGTATATCGCCAGAGGATAATTTGTCCTTGTTCTCAGCAGAACACATCGGGAGCAAGGGTATGTCAAGTCCCGCCAGATAGCTCACCATTAATCAAAGTATATCTTATCGCCAAGTTGTAGCTATTTTTTGTCTTAATCCCGTCTACCGTAATGTCCCTCGACATCAAGTAATCGGCGATAGGGGTCATCCAAATTCAGGGAGGGGGCATCGAGGGGAAGCGACCACCACCGTATCACAGGTGGAGGGTTGGGAGAGCTTAGCGAGGGTGACATCCTTTATCTCCCGCTGGCCCTTCGAGGTACCAAGCCGTGAGTAGTGCATCGGCCATGCAGTTCTCATCTCTCTGCATTCATCTTGATGTGAATTTATTCAAACTTCAGCATAATGTTTTGACGACCTCCCGTGTCGACATTCTTTAATCCCCGGGCTTCAGACTCTTCCGACATTTGGAATGCCATGTCGAGAGCCCAGATATACCGAAGCTTTTTTATGCCCATGGTTATGGACATTTCCAGCCGATAATGAGCTCTTCATACCGCTTCGTTGTTGGTAGCAGGAAATTAAAAAGTTGATGGTATTCTAAAAGATGTGCCATCCGGCTAATCAATACCACGCCTCTGATTTATTAGCCATCGCGACCCATCCACGATAACTCCTAAGGAGGGTTGGTTTCGCCGCTATCCCTGGAATGGGAAAGTTAGCTCGACAAGGAAATCAATTTAATGCTTGAGCTTTAATAGCGGCCGCGGGCGCGTGACGTCACACCATATCGCCCGACTTCAATAGCCCACTTGAGGCAATCGACCGATGTATTAGATAGATGGAGAATGTTATGAGGGGGTATTGAGGTGAGGACTTTGACCGATGATCGGAAGAAATGGCCTTAATTTTCGTGACGCCATGACTAGAGCGAGGGCTAACTTTTCCATGCGGGGGTACCGCTTTTTTGTTCTGGGTCTCCAGAGCCCGACTCACAAAGTAAATGGGAAGGTGAACTCGACCTTCACCAGACACGATACCGCCAAAGTGTTATTCTCAGGGGATTCGGCGCCGAAAGATTCTCGACATTGCCAAGTAGCTCGATCTTGTCAAGTGCTTCTTGACTATCCATCGTCCACTCGAACTTTGACTTCCTCAGGATCGTAGGTCGAACGGGGTTTGCATTTATCCCCATTCTAGAGATAAACCTGCTCAAAGTGGCCAAGCATCCGTTAACTTTGGACCTCCTTCATCGTTTCGCGCCCCCATGTCCGTATAATAGCTTGTATTTTGGCCGATTCGCCTCAATCCCCGCTTCCTAACTAGATGGCCCAAGAATTTGCTCGACCAACCCCAAACTTGCATTTCATCGATTGAGCTTCATGTTGTACCTTCAGACCTTGAAGGTTTGACTATCCGTTTCGGCAAACATGTGGTTGACTAGTCTCTAACACGGGTTTACATTTTTCGCCGGTGGCATTCTTTTTCAAAGAATACATGTTCTTTTTCAGCTTAGGAAAGATGCAAGGCCGCTGGTCCGCTCATGCATGGCTATTTGATGGTATTATTTAACGATCCATGAAAGATATCATTTCATGTCCCCCGTGGTTGTCAATTAAATTATCGATATGTGGCATCGAAGAAGTTTTTGGGCACGCCTCATTGAGATGGTGAAGTCGATGCAAAGTCGCCAACTCCCATCGATTTTTTTATTTAGTATCGCTGGCCACCCATCGTGGTTGGTCGGTTTGCATGATTAAATCAAGATTCAACAACTTTTTTTCTTTATCATGCGAGGGCTAAAAGATATTTTTTTCGGGCCAAATTTCTTTTTTTCGAAAGCCATCGCCTTTTCGTTAGATCGATGTGTAGGCGAAGACACGCGACCGAGGATCAATTTCGACAATGTCCTTGTGCCATGCAAAAACATCCAAGTTCTTCTTCGTAGTTGATCACTTATCTTTAGGTCTTGGGGATCTTAGATTCAATGATGACCTCCAACTCAAAAGCCGAGTCGATCCACTCCGACTTTTTCGAGCTCTTCCCCTGCAATGCCTCAGGTCCTTCCACTCTGGGTCATCTATTTTAGCTTCGAGCATGAAATCCTCTCGTTCGACTCCAACTTAGGTTCGAGATCCTCGTGCTCTCTTCTTTTGTTTGTTTTTTCATCGGTTAATTCGTTGTTGCATCTTTTGTTGTTTAACATCATTATTTGATGGCCGTGCACGATTAAATTGAAATAAGACACGTAATAAAGCAAACATCCTCTAAAGATCCACTTGGTCACCTTTTAATGGTGCCACCAATCCCACTTTTTGGTGGGGAATTTCACACGTATAATATGTGGAGGACGCACCTCGAACTCATGCTCAAAACGGCCTTCCCGAGCAAATCATTGTAGGTGCTCTGGAGGTCGATTACAAGGAAATCTAGAAGCCTAGTATTCCTAACCTTTTCATCTATAGTGGACACCTACTCCACGTATATAAGCTTAATCATACCAGCAGGCTTGACAAATATGCTCCCAAAGCCATTCACCGCGGTGGTCGCATTGGGGTGATGTATGCTTCAGAATCGCCTTCTGCTTGGTCCAAGGTCTTTTTGAATAGAATATTGCAAAAAAGCCCCACCATCGACCAAAGAATTGACACACGGTGGTCCACATGATGTTGGCCTTGATGACAAGCGGGTCAATGTTGGGGTAAATAATCCCCAAACATTATCGACCTCCCCCAAACTCGATCCACGAGTCTCTCTTTTGCCTAGTATGGGTAAGACCATCTTCCAAGATTTTCCATTGCTCTCCGAAAGCAAGCCAAATTGGTGCGGAGTTCGTGGTCAAACTCTGCTCAAACGCGGAGGAAGACCGCCTCGCCGTTGGTGCGCGGAGTTCGTGGTCAAACTCTTCGGTGGAAGCTTAGTATGGGCAAGACCGTCTCGCCATTATCAAAAGGGAGTTCGTGTCAAACTCGCTCAAACGTCCGTCTTCGTGAGAGTTTCCACACCGCTTTCAAGAGATCCTTACATTCACTGTGTAATGCTCCTTCGCGCGCATGATAGTGATGTAACTTGTTGGAGTTTTGTTTGCTTTTGTCCTTGATGGGCGGGAGCATGCAACATGTCCCGCCCTTGATTTGGGCAAATATATGACCGGGCGTAATACCTAATACCTCCATCACTTTCTTCACCGAATGGATTCTTCAAACGGTTTGAGTCGCCGGTGCTTTGTAATCGCCCCCGGTTTTCTTGGAACTTTCTTTTTTCGTTCGACTTCTTTTTGTCCCCGTAAAGCCCCGGACTCAAGCAGCTCCATGGTATGAATAAGATCGCTAGCGCTACGATGGAAATCGGCATAGCTCACCGGGTAATCCAGAGTCAGGTGTCGCCATTAACTTGGTCCCCCGCCGAGGTTCAAACGGCACTCCAAGCTGGCTCATCCCCAATGGGGTCGCCTTCTAAGATAACCTCGATCGATCCTTTCGACATAGGATCGATCCGATTGATCTCCCTCATCGGAGATTCATGAGTTTCGCTGTCGGCTGTGTCGGGCGCCAGAGCGGTATAATAGGTTAGGAACAACCGAGCTACTTGTTCAAACGTGTCAATCGAGAAGCGGAAAGGAGGTGTACCATTTGTGGGCCCGGTCGTCAAAGGTCGTGGAAAATAACCTACACCAGTGCTTGCTCGATGCCCCTATGGAGGCCATGTACGAATCAGACGGCCACATGGACTTTGGGGATCAAGATTCCATTGTAGTGATCTAGTGCCGCTTATGTCGATCTTTCTCTCGGGTTGTGCCAGAGTAACCATTGTTCCAAATGGGAACGGGGATGTTGAGATCATCCTCCATCCTCAATGAACCGTTTTGGTTCTCCACCTTCTCCAAAGAATTTGTTGGAATGTTCTTGCCAAGCGGGGACTACAAGATCGCGCTGGTCGTCATTATGTTGTTCTTTATGTCCCCGGACTCGGTGGACCACCGAGTTTCCAAGTATGTCTCCATGATGCGTGCTCGTGGACATGACCAGTCTTGTTCCACTTGTTCATTGTGGTGTGGCCGAGAATAGGTTTCATCACTATCTTCCGGCCGGAAGCTTTCCCAGCACCAAGCCTCCGAGGGCATGTGAACACATTGTTCGACGCCACGGGTCCTTCCCTGCGTCTGGATGAGTCCCGGACGATGGTACCGGCAAAGATTCAGATGCCACCGCCAAGAGACCATCCTTTCGAGACCATGACGGGCCGGCCCCTTAGATGTTCCGGCGTTGTGGATGGTGCTTTTTTTTGGCCGCGGTTGATCCCCTCGCCTCCATGAACAGCGCTTTGTTGAGGATAGAAATGACCATTTGGCATCCTCTCGAGTCTGAATAAGGTTCCACTAATCGGGGCGATCGCCGGGCTACTCGATGGGTGAGGTGGGGAACTGCGGATGCCTCAGCCATCAAGGCAAGGCCCACTTCATTGAAAAGGGAGTTTTTTGGTCAGTCGCCATTGCTATTTCTTCAAGGGTGGGCTTTTTCTAGAACCGATTAGTTCTTCAAGAAAATGAATGAGTGCTTTTCCCACAGACGGCGCCAATTGTTGTAACTAGCTAAAATTTGCCTAGTTTAACAATGAATTTAATAAAGAAAATAGCTAAGAACCATCAAAAGATGTAAAGGAAACACTACAATTGATGACTGGGTTCGTCATTCTTTGAATTGAGACTAAGTTCGGGGAGTCCAAGCCGTGTATATGTGTATAATGTATTTGCCTATAATGCTAAGATGTTCAACCTTTTAAACCGTGGACTTTATCGGTCTATTTATACTATACATCCCGCCTTTTGACTATAGACATAATAAGGAAAAGTGCCTGTTAGTTTCCTTCGGGCCCCGCAAATCGCTTCGCTTCCTTGGTCCGATTCGAGATCGCCTTTAATGAGCGCCAATTGGGGGATGAAGTTCCTATGATTGGTCGGGCTTGTAGAATGCTTTCCTTAATTGATCCGATTGTCCGTTACTTGTCGCAGTGTCGGACTCCAACCCGACGCTACTAAGTGAACATTGAATCGCGACATTTGATATTTGCTTAGGTCGCCTCGCTTCTTCGACTTGGGTGTTTCACCTTTAGGTGACCTCCTTTTGTCGACGCCACCTCAAATGTTTCTCTTGGAATGCAACTATAGGGGCCATGGGATAGTAGTTTATTCCATGCTACAACAATAACAAACTAGCGAAATAATATAGTAGCTTCCCTTGCTGGTTTTCCTCATCGCCCATGGCGCGGCCATCACGAAGAAGACTGCATTAGTTAGAGTTTGAGTTCGTGTTCGCCGCTTCATTTCATCACGAGTCACGGAGCCGAGGACACGCTAAATAACGGAGTGTTTCCATCGCCCCCCATCTCCCGATAGAGACTTTCCTACTCAAAACGATGGAGCGGCGGTGATTCTTTTCGAGAGGATGGCGGCGCAGAGAAGAAGTTTTGGGATCCATTTGAAGTTATAGAGGGAGGATGTTCTTAGAAGGTTTTTTTATTCGAAGGTCCGTCGACTAACAAAAAAACTTCACCGGGGAAATATTGTAGAGCAAAAAGTTTGAAAGTGAAAAATGAGAGAAAGCTCTCGCTTATATAGGTTAAGTAGTATGCATGGGATCTCGATTCGAGGCCTCCCTGCCGTCAGGTCATTTCAATCTAACGTGAAGAACATGCGCCATCATTGCGCCAAGCGTTGTGCCTTAAGCACGCCTATGTAGCCGCCCGATACTTTCGTTGCCTCATCAGATTCGACATAGGCACGCCCACCTAAGTGGAAATCAAGCATTTGTCGATTATTAGATCCCCCGAGTGAATGGTCGATATGTGACCTGGGGGCAATTGTTGTGTGGAATATTTGGGGATGAGCGAGGTCCCATGCTTATAAGGTTTAACTTCCTAGTTAGAAGGGTGAGGTACTCCATACTGGGATTTTTATCTACTCTCAGCCCGTATCGCACAGCCGGAATCAAGCCCCGCAGAAGGGAGGTTATAGGGCCGAGGAATAAACGAAACATTTTGGGCGACTCTAGGACAGACCCTGATCTGAGACCAAAGGGCGAGGTCGGAAACATCTCCTGAAATGAGCTCGCAGGAGATCTTGCCCCGAATTTGAAGGTGGCGCGGAACCTGTGAGACCGCGGTCACCATGCCGAGTCCTCTAGCGGCCCCAGGTGGAAGTCTTTTCTCAAAGGAGGTAATGCCCTCAAGATCTCCATAGTTACGTAAATGGATTCACCATTCGGAAAGGTCTGCAGAAGGCGACTCGAGAGCAACGCTAATGACTCGAAGAACGCCACGACCTCGAGCTCATGAGCAGAGACAAAAACCATTAATTAGGGCTGCGCTTGGGCTGATTCCAATCCAAGATTTTGGCCAAATTGCATTAATTGTCTAGAGATTAGGGTCTAAGGATCTACCCCCATGTTGTAACAAGTATAAATACTTGTGATAAGAACTCATTTATGGGTTCACCATCTTCATTTATTACAAAAAGCTCTAAGAAGCTAAAAAGAGGTCTTTTGCCCAACTCTTCTTGGTAAATTTAATGTTTTAACTCCATAATGCATTCAAGACTAATCATCAATCATAAATGAAGAACCCTCCTTTTTGTCCTTCATTTACATCCAACCTTACCCAAGTCTTTATTAGTTTGATGTCAAACTTAGCCACATTATTACCCCAAAGTCTTGCTTATATTTTTGGTATCAACACGATCTTGAAGGGGACGGGAATGATGCGAACGAGGATTTTTTGACCCAATAATACATGCAAGATTATATGGTAAGGAATTGTCCTACTTTTGCAACTAAAGTTAATGGGCAAGATTTTTCCACGATATATTCCAAGATTTGACAAGATTCATATGGAAGATCAAGATTATCATATCTTTACTATTTTTATTTATTTCATAGGCTAGATTTCATTTTTGTCCTTTAATTTTCGTTCAAGTACATCGCTTGTTGATTTAGGGTGAGATTTAGTCATTTTTGGAGTAGATTTGGTCCTTTTTTGTCCTATAAATATGTGGACGCTTTTTTCTTTTGTTTTTTATCAAAAATAATAAAAAATCTCTTTGGCAACTTTGTCAAAACCTAATTATTTTTGCCAACCCGAGTTGGGGGGCAACAATTATTATTGTTCTTGCATATATATTATTTGTGTTATGCGATCGCGATTCTTATCGTGACGCTTTCAACACAATCGCCCATTGTCTTTTTTAAGGATAATATTTAATATACAATTATTGATCCTTCTTCTAGCTTTTATTTAAATTGACCCTCTTGATTAAAGTTCATACTTTCGACAGTTGTGGGTATTAACAAAGAGGACGTATTCGTAGTTTTTTAAAAAAAAATATATAAGAAAAAGTTTAATTATTTTTTTATCATGTGCACTTTATTTGCCAATTTTTTTTAATTATACTTCCATTTCTAAATTTCGATAAGTAATTTTTTTGCTACTAAAATTTGGAAAATGTATAAACAAATCGTAACCGATCTTAATTCACTATTAATTTAAGGATATAACTATTGTTGTTGTTGGACAATTTCTTAGTCATGTTGAAAAATTTGTTAGTCAACTCTTTATTTTCTTATAGTATATTAGGCTCCAAATCCGTCGACCTTCATATTAAAATCATGTATATATATATAACTTTGCTACAATAATATGGTGGTTGAGGAGTTCAACGTTTGAGAATCAGCATAAACTATTGGTATGTACCATATATACTAAAATGTACAAAATTTATGGTGAAATTGGTTTCTAAAAAAACTCACTATGGGAACTCTCTTAGTTTAATGCACTTTTTTGGTCCCATGAGACATAGATATTCGATTTTTTTGTCCCAATAAACACGCTTTGTCCTAAATCTAATTTTTTTTTACATTTTTGGTTCCACAAATACGGTTTGTTAAACTTATTACACTTTGGTCCCAAAAGATGCATTGGACCAAAAGTGTAATATGATTTAATGTAAAATGTGACGCTGGGACCAAAAGTATAAAAAAGGGTTTGGGACCAAAGTGGCGAAAGTATTTAATTTAATAATCGAGTACTATGGGACCTAAATTGCATTGAAGTCGAACTCTGCAATGTCGATATATATGGAGGTTTAACAAATAAAGTCATATTAACAATATGATACTTATACACTATTTTTTACATGTTATATACATATATAAGAGAGGCCAAAAGATATATCTTAGTTCATAAGAAAAATGAGGGATATTTTTCTTCCATTAATTAGCATGGGTTTTGTTCTCTTCACTACTTCTGCAAAAGTAATTTGTAATAGTATTTGCATTTTAATTACTTGTAATTTCTGTTCTGAAATATTATCAAATGTATATATATTGTGTTTGGAACAGGCATATATTGTGTATATGGGAGAAAGGAAGCACAATGACGTACAACAAATCAAGAAATCCCACCATGAAATTAATACTTCCACTGTTCTTGGAAGGCATGATAAGTACTTATTGTTCGTTAATTACTCAATTTAGCTGTGTATATCACTTAATTAACTAGATCTGATTCAATTTAGCCCAGTTGGAAATTTGCAGCAATGGATTCTATGATCTATACTTACAAATATGGTGTTGTGTGGCAAATCATGTGGGCTAATTATCCCAATTGGTGGCCCATGAAGAGTCATAAACAACGATTTACCCAACACATTTCTAGAATACTTGACGGTTGGACGAATTGTTCGAAGTAAGGGCTTTAACTAGCCCAACTCGCCTTCAGCCAAAGCAAGTCGCCAGTCGCCAAGAAGGCGGGCCTCGGCAACTCGCCCTAAGTCGCTAGGTCGCCAGAAGGCCGGGCGAGTTCGGGCCACAAACCAGTGAAACTGCCCGCAAGTCGCCCACGCCGCCAAGAGGGTGGGCAAGTTCGCCACGCCCCAAAGAATCGCCCACAAGTTGCTGAAGAAGGTGGGCGAAGTTCGGCCCCACTCCCTGTGCAACTCTCCCAAGTCAGTCGCCAAGTCGCCGAGAAGGAGGGCGAGTTCGCCTTACCCGCGGGCAACTTTCCCTGAAGTCCCCTGCCTAAGCTAGTTATCGGGCCGCCTCCATTACCCATCGGGCGAGTTCGCCACTACCAGCAAACTCGCCACGCTAAGTCACCCGCCAATCGCCTGGCCACGAGCGAAGTTCCGCTTTATGTCCAGTGAACTCGCCTAAGTCACCAAGTCGGGCTAGTCAAGGGAGCGAAGTTCACATCGCAAATCGCCGCCAACAAGAGCTTGGGCGAAGTTCACCTTTATGCCCGGGAACTCGCCCAAGTCGCCAAGTTGCCTAGTCAATACGGATGAGTTCGCCCAAGATATCACCCATTCCAAAGAAGTCACTCTCCCAATATAGTTGCATATATGAAGAGTCTGTTTATACTTAGTCAATTTGGTGGAATTCGTGATCGAGAGCCCGCAAATGAGATAGGGGAGAGTCAGTCAAGGATTTTCCACTTACTAAAGCATGATTTTGGCTAACCAAAACACGAAACCGCCACTATCGAGAGAATCTTACCCAAAATGGCCGAGAAGACTATGAAGAGATGGTTGGTCCTACTGGCCATGACTCAAAGGGAAAAGCATAGGCGCAAAACTCCATATTACTTGTAAACCGCTAATTCAAAGTCGCAGGACGCGGTTTAGTTAAGCATAACTAAGATTTAGAGTACGGCTAGAGTCCAATGTAGTCAAGTTACAATTAATGCTTGGTCGATCCCCATCAAGAGTTGTAGCAAGGCAAGCTAGATGATCATTTTGTACTATAAATACTAGGAGTTAAAACTATAAAAGGGTCAAAAAAAACTCACATTCAATATAACGGGCTTTATTAGCCAACAAAAAGAGGTCATTGGCCCAAATCCTCTCGTGATTTTTTTTCTCGGCTTTGAACTCATCATTAACATTCAATGAGGAACATTTACTTTGTTCTTCATTGATTGCATCTCACTCTCATAAATACTTGTTTGTAGTACCAAATCACATAGCCATATCAGAAATCGTGTTCCGTAATTTTTGGTATGCAACAATCGCGCTTAGAATGAGTGTACTCTTTAAGAACTAAACCGATTTTTCAAAGGTTCTCATCGAGTATTCTCACTAATCTTCAAAGGTTTTTCTTTGAATCTTCAAACATTCAAACACTTTTCCGTAAACTCAACCAAAGATGTGTCAAGCAAGTTTTTTGTCAAAAGTCAACGGGGAGAGTTAAACCGAACATGGTTCGTGGCCGGAGCCATGGCCACAGCTGGTAATCCGGGAGCTAGGGTCTCAGACTTGGTGTTCTCCAAAAGCTAGAAGAACTCAACACTCCTCAAGATATTAGGGAGGCTATGGCGATCTTCATAAATAAAGAGTATTGAGTTGTGGGCGATCACAACGATTTGCACCAAAACTTGGACTAAAAAATCGACAAGCTAATGCCAAGGGCAAGAAGAA
Organism: Stenogyne calaminthoides; assembly: GCA_037126765.1. Lineage (NCBI taxonomy): Eukaryota > Viridiplantae > Streptophyta > Magnoliopsida > Lamiales > Lamiaceae > Stenogyne > Stenogyne calaminthoides. Next base: position 10,265,927 of record JBBCBC010000026.1, read on the forward strand.
AGAAGGAAAGGCCCACACCAGTGCAGAAAGCCAAGAGGAGAATCCTCACACCGCCTGCTCAAAAGAGCACCATAGGATCATACGAAATCACATTTCGCCCTGAAGGAAGGATGATCTCAAGGGTTCACAAAATAACTGCGGCTTTTCCAATGCTTAGATTCAGAAGTTCGCATTTAGAAGGCTCTGGCCACTCATGGCCGAAGTTCAAGAAGAACTGCATGATCACTTTCAATGACTCCGCGCCCGCAAATACATAAAAAGACAATGAGGATTAGCTAAGGATCATCTCGAAAGGAGCCCATCACTCGCTATCATCAGCAGGTGATGCGGAGAGAACTTCCCCCTCGCCTCGCCGCCGAGGTGGGGCAGAGAGAAGCCTCTAACCTCATCATCATCAACTAGGGAGATTGAAAAAAGTCTTCTCACCTCGCCACCAATACGAGGTGGAGCCAACCAAATTGATGTTGAACAACTAGCGTAATAGTTCAAACCCTAAGGATCTTCAAGATCGTGTCGCCGCTAAAAAATTGTAACCCAACTCTAGCTAGAATTCCATTGTCTCAATTATCACCTAAGAATGATATTGGCTCCTCGCCCAACCAAAAAATCGCCGCGACCTCCATCACTCAAGATTCTTGGCGATACTGCACCTATTCATCACGTTAGCAAGTTCACGGGTTGTTGGGGTTATAATTAAAGTATGCTTTTTACTTTTGTATAACCAAACCGAATTGCATTTTATTTATTTAAAATAAATCATTTATCAATCGATGCTTTAAATATCATTGAATATTACATATATTTATCGCATAACCTGCTCAATAAAAAAAGATGTGTTACATTGAAGCTAATTTAGTGATACCAGATCACGTAAGATAAAATTAATAGTCCCTTGTAACTAAAAAGTACGTTTTTCATGACCTAGATGGAAATGAACAATCCATCGTGAAAGGTTGAAGTAAGGCCTTTGGGACTTGCTTTGACCAAGAGATTACACTAGTGCATGATCGATGCAATTGAATAGGACCTACAAGAGGATAAATTCTTCAAAGACTGAATTAGGAAGAATTGGACCTCAAAGGGTTCGTTATTTTTTAATCTTCGCCCCTTAAATAGATCGTGCGGTTAGTAATTATTGCTTTTAACTTATGATTTTGCAGAGAATCAATGAGATTCAATACTTTATATCTTGGGCAATATTATTGTTCTTATGCGATTGCTAAGATTTAATACTTAAGAAGAATCAAAAAGCACGCTTTGTTCGACGGTTCTTGGGAGGTTCATAAGATTTATCATACCAAATCTTGCAAGTGGAATTAGTTTTCCGTATGGATAATAATGTTGAACCATTCCTCGACTAAGGACAAAAAGATATTAATTAATGGAAAGCTATTTCAAAGGGTTTGAATTAATTAATGGGTTGATAATCTTAAACACGGGAAATATTAATCGAGCCATATTAATAAAGAATACGGGTTAAGATGGATAGTGCAATATTAATTATGTAGTGGGGATTAATTAATATTTACGGCTTGAATAATATTAATTATGGCTTGAATAATATTCTCGCTCAATATTAGATATTCAAAGTCCATTAGAAGGTTCAATCTTAATTTCCCTAAAGGCCCCTCAAGTTGCCCAAACATAATATCCAATAACCAAAAAAAGGTGTTTGAAATAAAATAAATTATGGTCTTATTTTTCCAATTTTTTTGAAAAACATGAATAAAAAAGGAGAAAGATTTTCTTTGAATTTTGTTATGAACGAGGATATGTATTCTGAATATGATTATCTCATTAAATTCAAGAAATCTCTCACTTAGTTATTTATGTGGGATTTTCAAAAAATTATGAGAAGTAAAGGAAAAAAAGTTTTTTCTTGAAAATATATTATGGAAGATATGTATTCTCGAATACAAGTATATCTCATAAATTCAAGAAGATCCAAATCATGGAATCTTTATCCTAAAATTTTGAAAATACCATAACAATAAGAGAGGGATTTTATGGAATATTTTAATTATGGAGAAAAGAATATATCGATATATATTCAAGATTTTTCGAGATCAAGAAAGAGATTTTCTCCCTTTCTCCTAGCAAAAAATCGCCACGCACCCCTCTTATAAATAGGGGATGATTTTTTCATCCCCAAGTGCAATTCCATGTGTTGGAAAAATTAGAAATCCACAAAGGTGGTGCAACATAATTTTATTTCTCCCTTTTGTTAAATTGTTTGTGAGTTCCTACCACAGATGGTTGAACGAGGATAAGAGAATACTTGAGAATGTCTTCAGGGTGTATTCGTGTGAATGGGATCCATCTTCTCAACGGTTGTCACTCCAAAGGTTAGTTCACGTGAACCCAGAGTAATTCCAAGATGCCAAGTAGGATTTATGTAAACTGCTTTATATGCATGATTTGTTGTTGAATTATTATTTGAATTAATATAGATTAATTCATGCTAGTAATAATTATTAGAATTAAATTTGTATTTAAATATTCATCCCTAATAGATAGGGCAAATTATTCCCAACAACTACATGAACTCAATCGGGGGCAACAGATGTGCCTCAATGTCATTGTTTTCCTCACATGGGCGCACTAAGCCTACAGATGGTACACCTTGCCACCATACTTTGTGGGAATTTTTCCGCCAAATGGCGCAGCTTTTTTCTAACCACTTAGCCACCATGACAAAAACGTGGGGACGAAGTAGAGGTTGTCATATGTCCGCGCTTCGCCGATGAGACCCACCACGATATATCTAAAGGGTTGATAAATTTATCATGGATGGAGCCACTCAAAGACGGTTAAAGTTACGGGAGTTATCGAGGACTCCTGATGAACACTTAAGCATCTCTACGCCGTATTTCAGGCAATCGAGTTTAAATATGATCAAGAACGCCAACTACTTGCTCAACGGATGGAAGAGCAGGAACCAATAACGAAAGAAGCCGCCTACAAGCTTTAAAAATTCGAACCTCAAGAGCTGATTATGTAACCCAAAAACTTCCTTTAACCAATCCCAAAGTAGTCCCACCAACAACTTAGAATGCAAACTTATTTGAAGAAATATCACCAAAGAGTTTTGTAGTCTAAATTTTATAAAGTAGTTTCACCAAAAAGTTGATATTTTGTCAAACTTCATTCAACCAAATTTGTCATGCACTTAGATTTTTTAAAGTGATCTAAATTGGGGACAAAAACCGACTCTCCATAAGATCGCTTGTTATAAGATATTTTTAAAACACAAAATAGTAAGGCATTAGGTCGTGATCCATATAAGACGATTCATACAAGCTGCCAAGGCAATAAGTCGATCCAAATAAGACGATCATACAAGTGTCATTTAATAAGTCACATCCAAATAAGACAACCATATTAGTTGTTGGAGGCACTAAGTCGTGATCCAAATAAGATGACTATACAAGTGCTAAGGCAATAAGTCGATCCAAATAAGATAATCCATACAAGTGTTAAGGCAATAAGTCCGGATCCAAATAAGACGACTATACAAGTTCTGGGCGCACTAAGTTGCATCCTAATAATTTAATTCATACAAGCGTTTAAGGCAATAAGTCGATCCAAGTAAGACGACTATACAAGTGCTAAGGCAATAAGTCGATTCAAATAAGACTACCAAGTAAGTGTCAAGCATTAGGATCGCACTAAAATAAGACGATCGTAATATTTTATGTCATGGACAAGCAGGCAAAGTTGTCGACCTTCAAGAAGGCCATTACCCTAATCAGGATCTCTACCGAGGTCGAATCTCCCAAATATAATCCATAAACATAAAAAATTCATAACATTTCAGAACAGCATTCAAAGGCATTCAAAGTTGCAAAAAATAAGACAACTAAGTCAAGATACATCTAAGACGCATCAACCAATAAAGTTGCAAAACAATAAGACAACTAAGTCACAGAAAATGAAGATGACAAGTCAAATGTAGATTGCAAGCAAATAAGACAAACGAACATGCGTAAATGCTAAGGCATTGAAAGTAAGCTTCGTTCTTCGAGAACAAGTTAGTCTATTACAAGGCAAAGCAAGAGATATGATAAAAGCGATATACGACTATAACAAAAAAGTAATAAGTAGTAGGATTCTTGAAAGCGAGCCGCCTCACTTAAACTTCATTAACAACCTCGTTTAAAAAAAGAACAATTCCCACTTCCTTCCTCCGAGGTGATTCAATATAATGTATCTAGGATTTGGACCCGCTTATTGCTCGCCCATCTCGCAACTGGGCCCCAGGACGGATCTAGGATTTAACTAAGGGGTGGGTGAATTTTTTTAAGTTTCTTCACATTAAAATTTTATATTGACATATAACTTTTTTCAATATATTAATTTAGGTGGTGTCATACGAGACTTCAAAACATAAACTCATCAATAATTAATGTTGTAACACCTAATAATCCCGCCCTATGGACAAGTTACAAAGTCAAGAGTAGCGTCAAATGTAAGAGACTTATGAACCAAAAAAGCTTGAAGATCGGGATGCTCAACGCCCGATGATCAAGAAGTCGCATCACGTGTCACAGTCATAAGTCGAGGTCGAGGGTAGCGCACAAAGCCGCCATAGTTACAGTCATGTGTGCCTGTGTAGCTCATAGGTTGCTGTAAGTCGCAGGCGAGCTCACAAAGCTGCCGTAAGTCGCAGACACAGTCATGAGCTCACAGGCCGCCATAAGTCGAGGTCACAGTGTCACAGTCGCAGTAGCCATGTGTGCTGTAAGTCTCGTGTCACGTAGCTCACAAAGTTGCCAAACCGGGCAGTCACTAAGGTAACTCTACATGGAGACTCTAAGTCGGAGACGACCAAGACCAATCAAAGTCATACATCTCGGCAACAAGTGGAACACTAGAGAATTAACTTAAACCGCCTCGCCCGCCCTCATGTACGATTACACACTAAATGCAACGACTTTTGACTCATGAGGCGTAATTCCCCACGAGATTGAAGCCACTTTTTATCAGAGATATTCTTTATAAATTTACCGAGAGGCTGAATCTCAGATAAATAGGCCACCATGGCCATACTAGGAAGGGGCCGAAATTTGATCCGAATCCTTAGTGCTAAAAAAAACATGAAGATAAGAAAAACACTCCTCGCTTGGTTCGCTTTCAAACGTAGTCTTCAAAGACGAACTGGTCAATAAATTCTGAGTTTTATTATTTTTCGCTCAATAATTCATCGGGTAAGTAATTTGTTGGTCGAATATTAAACCGGCACAACAATCGCGCCGCTCAGGAAAATTTGTAACCGATTGTTCATCATTCTAGAAGACCCACCTCGCTTCATCAACAATGGCCATCAACCGCATCAAGTCGCCGACGAAGGCTAACGCCATGATGGGGCAAGGCGTAGTTTCCCTGAGTTCCCATCACACCCATCAAATGGCCGCCATAAATACTTCAGACCGGGGCAATCTCATCCGGACACCGAGGACGAAAAAGTCGCTATGGTTGCCCTCAACAAAAGGCGCCTCAATTTTGGCAGCCCGGAAGATCAACCGCCGTCAAAGACCGCCCACGACGCCAGACCTTCCAAGGGCGGTAAGGGTTTAATCGAAAGGGCTGATCGATAGCCGCTTGTTTTACCTCCCGGCGCTAGCACGCAATCACCCAAAAACTATCGATCCCCGAAAGACCCGCGTTCTCTAACAATGTTCACCCGAACCGGAAAAAGTGGTACGAAGAGCGCCAGAGAAGTTTTAGGATTTAGGCCATTCCTACCGACATATGCAGAAAGGTGTGGAGTATGACCTTGCCATGACGCTTAAACACGCTATGATGATGAGTTGCCAAGAAAATCGGTTATCCGGCAAGGCAAAAGGCACTTAACCGACCACACATTCGCGACGCCGCGAAGTCGCCACATCTTTACCCGCATGGTTCAGCATTGCTTGAACGGGTCAAAATCAAAACGGACGATGGAGACGGACACCAACCGCTATCCCAAGATCACCATTTGGTATAAGCTAATTACTTTAGCACCCACCAGAGGAAAGTTGATGCAAATGGGCAAGAATAGATTACAATGGGAGCCTGACCCAAGGGTTCATGTATCAAGGTATATCTCCCATGGCATCTATGGGTGCAACCGACGCTAACACAGATGTAGGTTCTTTCCATTAACTTTTGAAAGAGACCATGCTCATATTAGGGTTCACCTCATCGCCTTCATGCTCAAGTGACACATTCAACCAAATTACCGGACTATTCTGAGTTAGCCGATAATGGCTCCCCGACTGCCGACGTAAGCAAATACCGATGAATGCTCAACTCACGATAATGAGTCCGACGATCCTATATTGAAAGGATTGATAAGCTCATCTCAGCGAGATCCTTAGTGATGAGGCCGAACTTTGGGGCCATCATGGCCCGGCGCGAACTAAGATGTGGGAGACGATGACCTACGATTATCCAACCGGGCCACGCCGACTTTGTAGAGGCTGTACAGGACTCGATACTCACTATGAGCTTCGGGGTCCCGACTCTCCAACACCATCAAGAGGGGTTCCAAGGGAATGGGTCATAAAAAGCTCCCAACAAAGCCTACCAACCGCTCGAGGAGTCAATTGCGGGAAGTTGATGGATGTCCCTGACATGACACCCACTCATGTCTACACACAAATCGAGGGAGGGCCTCATTCTCCCACCGCCCAATGAAGAATAGAACAAAGGTAACCCATACAAGTTCTCGCCACTCACATACGCACTGTGACAAAGTCACTACACGTGTGGAATGCAAAGGACTCATCAAACAACTTTGGAGGCTATATGATGAAGGTTTATGAATGAATTCGCTGTTTACCTCAAGCGACAATGAGCCAGAGCCTCTAATTCGCTAATCACCCAAACCCATCCCGAACTAGGAGATCTAGCCGATAGGTCTTCCATCATCAAGACGCCAAGATGTTCACCTATTAAAGCTACGAGCCTCGAACACTCACATGGCACAAAGATGTAACCCACTAAATGTGGTCTCACCAAGAACTATTTCTGAGGTCACCTTTTTGTACTAGTTTAGCCAAGTCAAATAAAGTGTCATCTTTCTTTTCAAAATTCCTACGTGTTTAAACCGAAGGAGGTCGATGAGTCATCAACCTCCCGAGGTACCAGATTTTTGATATATTGGCGGGTAGATCACTAATTTAGCGGTGGGGTCCTCCTCCATTTTGTAAGACGACCTACAAAGTTCATAGATAAGTCGATCCAAATAAGACAAAGAAGAACACACGCAATTCTAAAAGTCACATAGGAAATCAAGTCAAGACAATAAAGGAGGAGTAAGAAATGATTTTAATTAATCATGTATGTCTGATACACGATATATCAAGTCATGCGAACCGCTGCCAAAAATGGGTTTTGACAAGAGCAAATCAAGTCTCGTGATAAAGCGGGTCATACCTCAAAATACGAAAGTACGTAAAAGACTTGTATAAAAAGGTTTCAACACTGTGAGTACAAGCAATAAAAGACTCCAGACAAAGAGGCTCGCCACCCTTGAAAGTATAAGCACGCATAAGACTCTGCACAGAGATTCAACTTAAAGTTCGAGCATAGACAAGACTCGCACAAAAGATTCAACTCAAAGTAAAGGCGAGTACATACAAGCACTCAAGACAGAGAGATTCAACTCAAAGTAAGTAGCACATATAAGACATACAGAGTTTTCAACTCAAAGTGCGAGCAATCACCAAGAATTCCCTTCATGAGCTCGATCTCTAAGCAGATAACAATCTCAGATGACTAATCCTCAACTTAGGGACATAAGGGAGAATCGAGTCTTAAAAAGATATGTCGAACTTAATACCAAGAATGCGAAGCTCGCGCGGAAAGCAGACAAGTCATAATTGAATAGATTAAGACCGCCTCCGAACGAAGTCAAGTCCGCTTTGGGGGCAATTGTTGTAACACTAATAATCCCTATGGACAAGTTACAAAGCCGGGAAGAGTGAGTTTCGCCAAAGGATCGACTCTATGAACCAAAAGCTTGAAGATCGATGCTCTGGGGCCAGCGATGATCAAGAAGTCGCAGGCCACAGTCACAGTCATGTGTCGGGAGGTAGCCAAAGCCGCCATAAGTATGTCAGATGCGCCATGCGCCGACAGGTCAGTCACAAGTCGCAGTGCTGTAGCTCACAGATGTCATAAGCTCACAGATGTCACATGTCCTGTGTCACAAGTTGCCAAAAGTCGCAGCTCACTCATGCCAAAAAACCAAGAAGGCCGCTAAGTAGCCTCAGTTGCCAAACTCCACCGCGGAGACAACTGCACGAAACTCCAAAGTCATACACATCTCGACAATGTGGGGAACACTAGTAGCCACTTTAATCCAATCTCAAGTCCGCCTCAAGGACAAGACTAAATGCAACGACTTCGACCCGGGCTAAAGGTAATTTTCAATAACAGATTCAAGCCACTTTTATCAGATATTCTTATAAATTCGCCCGAGAGGCGGGAATCCTTGTATAACAGGGCCACCATGGCCATACTAGAAGGGGGAAGGAACTTTTGATCCCAATCTTAGTGCTAAAAAACATAGAAGATAGTAAAACACTCCCCGGGCTTGGTTCGCCCTGCACGTAGCTTCCTTCAAAGACGAATTGGGTCAACAAATTTGAAGTTTTTATTGTTTTCCGCTCATTAATTCATCGCTTATGTAACTTGGGCCGAATATTAAACCTGCAAATAATTAAGTCCGAATTTATCTATATTTTTAATAAAAATTTATTCCAAAAGATTAGTGTTCATTTATAAAATATGTTGATTTTCTATTATTAAATAACATTTAGTTAAAAAACAAAATCATACAACTTATGCTCAGATTTTTTTAGTCATTAGAAGAAATGTTTATGAATTTAAAAAATATCACATTTAACACATGTTAAGAGATTATTACATTTATAATTTCTTTTTCAATATTAAAAGTACAAAAAATTTGTCATCATCACAATATATAACAAATAAAAAAAAAATTATTAATACATATTCCTCAAAAGAAAAATGACAAAATTGAGATAATATTGTAGATATTTAATATTGAACAAGTTAAAATAAATAAAAATACTAAATAAACAAATAGAACCATATTCGATGATTAAACTCTAAATATTTGTGTATTGAGAGCCAAGAAAAGTAAATCCAAAATTATAATAAAATAAAATCTTTGTTGTGGAAAAAATTATTAAATTTCAATATTTTAATTAAATTATAATAAGAAAAAGAAAAAGAAGAAGAAATAGATAGATCAAAAAAAAGAAATTTATATTAAATAGTATCTTAATTTAATAACCGGAATAGAGAGTGTAAGAATGAGCTTTAATTTTAAATTGGGATTTATAAATTAAAATAAAATAAAAATAATATTGAAAGGCTTAAATTTGATATTAAATTTTATTCACATATTATATACAAATATATAAAAACTTCTAAAATCCGTCTACGGCGGAGGGGTCACCATTCATTCCATCTTGCCTCGGGCAGCCTTTTCCATCTGTCTTCGCCTAATGCTAGGAGTCCGAATGTGATTCTAGTCATTCATGACATCGCGGGAGATTCGACAAATAGTGCCCCACTACTAATCTCGAGGCCATAATCCATTGCAGAAACGAAGAAGTGGGGCGAAAAATGATTTGATATAGAAGGATATTTGGTAATAAGGTTGAACCACGGAAGCTCGCTGAAACGAGGGGTATAAACGAAAAAGAATCAACTCAACTGGGAGGCCTGGAGCTCGAAGTTATAGATTTAAAAAAAACCGGGATGCTCACTTGAGCTGGTTAATCCTCGCCCATCTCTGCCTGGGAACTCGCCCATCTTGTCCCGGAGCTCGTCCAACTGCCCATCTCGAGTCGGGAGCTTAACCACTCCGAAAGGAAAGTCATTTCATTGCAACTTTCTATCAAGAAAAGCAAGTCGCTCGGGCGCGCGAGTAATTCGCCTAAAAACATTTGATCTAGAAGAGATCCGAGAAGAGGGTTGAACCAACGAAGCTCCTTGAAAATACGCTTGGCAAAAAAACAATTCAATCGGAGGTCCGGGAGCTCAAGTTATAGATTTAAAACAAAATTGATGTCATGGAGACGCCTTAACTCATTTCATCTCCTAGCTGGGCTAAAACCGGCCCATCTGGAGCTGGGAGGCTTCCTTTTCGCCAAGAGTTTCAACTCGCCGAGTGAGCTTCGGGCTTTTATATCGAAATCGCCCATCAAGAAAGCAAGTCATTTCATCGCGAAAGTAACCAGCTTTCTCTAAAAATCTGCTTTTGATCTAGAAGGACATCTGAACAAAGGGTTGAACTACGCGAAGCTCTCAAAAAATACGCCTATAACGTAAAAAGAATCAACTCAATCGAGGGTGGCTTCAAGTTATGGGATTTAAACAAAACCGATGTTCGGCGGAGCTTGCCCATTTCGGCCCCTATTCACCCTTAGCTCGCCTGTTCACCCGGAGCTCGCCCAACCGCTCGATGAGTTTCGCCCACGCCGCCTTTGAATCCGCTTAAGCGAGCGAAAGAGCGATAACTCGCCCACATATCGGTGGAAACTCACAAACTCTTGCTCAAACTCACGGAACTCGGCATCGGTGATCAGCTCGCCAGCTCACCTAAGCGAGCGAGCCAAGAGTAATAACCGCCCACATATCGAGCAACTTGCCAAACTTTTCTCAAACTCACGTAACTCCGCTATTCGGCCAGCGCCCACGCCAAGTATCAGCTCACAATCCTCAATTTCGAGCAGCTCGGCCAACTCAGAACTATCTTCGCCTCAAACATGATCACCCCTCACTTAATTCATTTTCACCTCACCTACAACACCCAAGCAATGGCCCAATCCACTGGCCAAAGGAGCTTGATGTGCCGCCGCCCACACAGGTCCGTGTCACCCACCTCATCGAATTTTGTTTTTCAGATGCCAATTACACTGCCAAATAATGAGCCCGCCACATCACCCAGAGAATTCGCAAATTTTCCGGGTAAATTTTCTGGTCCTCAAGCCACTTGACCGGCCAACACTTCACAAAATGAGGTAGATGCAGTTGACCCGCCCAATCCCATCACATAATCGCTAGCTAACTCCATCTCATTTAGTAGCCAAGGTCGCCAAAGAAAAATCGCCTCAAAAGAAAAGTAAATTTCACCCATTCCAACATGCCACCAAATGGAACGGGCGACTAACATATATGGGTCATCTCGCCACCAAGAAGACGCTCACACCATATCAACCAAACGCTGCTCACCGCAGATCGACAGCGAGATAGCTCAATATGCCTCAATCACTTCATTATGTGGTCAACCGAGTCCGCCATCTCGCCACATGCTCGCTCAAATTCACTTCGACGTTGTCAACCGAAGGTTATTTCACTCACATGCTCACATCCTCGAGCCTAACTTGCTTCTTTACACCGCCAAAGCAATAACAAGAACACATGAACGGGTTCGCCTCCCTTCGCTGAACAAGTCACAAAACTGCCGGAAGCTCAGACCACTTCGTCAAGCAAACCATTGAAGAAAACCGACAAGTTTCGACCCAAGCTCGCCCCAAATCGCCACCCATCTTCGCCAAAGAGAAGTCGCCCCATTCGCTCGCATGCCACTCATAATCGGCCCAATACCATCAATTTGGCCAACTTGGCAGCACAACTCGCCCTAAGTTCATTCCATCTCGCCGACGTCCGCGCTCACGACGAAAGTCGCGATCTTATCTGGCCTCAAACGATCGCTCCATCTCGCCCACGCTCGAGGCTCACGACGAAGTCGCCCATCTGCGACCGCCGACGCCCGCCATCTCGCGAGGCAAGTAGCCCGGCGCAAGTCGCCAATATTCAAGAACTCGCCAAGAAGGCAGCTCACCCGCCATGAGTCAAGCATGTTCAAGAATTCCGCCCAGAAGGCAATTCATCCCAACATGAAGTCGCTTATATTCAAAAAAAATCCTGCCCTGTAAGGCAAGTCAGCCTGCACGAGTCGCTAATATTCAAGAAATCCCGGCCAAGGCAGTCACAAAGGCCCGAGTCAGCCAATGATCATGTAACTCCTCGTAGCGGTCGCCAATGTTCAAGTAACTCGCCTCGTTGGAGCAGGTTCAACCTTTATCGCTGCTGCACTTGCCTGCCACCTCAAGGCTAAGCCTGCAAGCTGGCTCAAAATTATGCTCACACGAGACACGTCGCCTGATATAAGCACAGCAACACTGAAGAATTGTTGTGTGTGATAATAGGGCTCTAATGGCCCATTAAGAATATGACCGCGCCCACCTCACCTCCAACACCTTAAAGATTCGGGGCGAAGTTGCTCCTAGAGAGGCAAACTCACCAACTCACCCGCATATATTAATGGGCGAAGTTCGGCTAATGCCCCGCACTCCGCCAAGTCGCCATATACAAGATGGGGCGAGATCGCCCTATTGCTTAAAGAACCGCCCATGTCGCCTCTACTCGAGACGGGGGAGTTCGCCTCCCATTGCCTAACAACCGCCTATGTCCTTTACCACAAGATGGGGCGAGTTCGCCCATAACCGGAACTCGCCCATGTCGCCTAATCCTACTAAGGGTTTTAACCCACTCCCAACTCATCGCCTCAGTTAGATGATTGGGCGAGTTCGCCTAATGTTTAGCTTAACTCACCCCTACTTGAAGAAAAGACGCCTCAAATGACCAAAGATGGAAGAACCGTAGCCACACTTATGAAATTTGATAGAATTAACATCAAGAAGTTGCAAATGATAAGGGGAAATATAAGTTAAAGATTTTCAAGTTACCAAGGCTCGATTTTCGCTAATTAAACACGTAAAAAACAATCAATATCAGAGAAACTTCCCCAAAATGGCCAAGAATCTATGAAGGAATTGTCGAGATTCTACAAATGCGAACCCGAGAGAGATTATTTAGCGCAGATCTCCATATCACCTAAAGTCGCCATTTCAGAGGGAGTTCCGCTTAGGTAGATAAAACGGTTAGTTAAGAGTAACTAGGATTTAGGAGTCCAAACCAGAGTTCAATGTAGCCGATCACATTAAATGCTTGTCGAGCTCACCTTGAATGCGAAAGGAGACAAGTTAACATCTTCAGACTCTAAATATGAGTGTTTAAGACTCATTATAAGGGAAAAAAGTCACATTTAATATAATGGCTTTATCAACCAACAAAAAAGATGTCATTGGCCAAAATTTCGTGATTTATTTCTCGCCTTTTGAACTCTCATCATTAACATTCAACGAGGAACATTCACTTTATTCTTCATTGATTGATCTCACTCTCATAAATACTTGTTTGTAGTACCAAATCACATAGCCAAATCACAAATCTTGTTCAAGAATTTTGGAATACAACACCTAGGCATTTTTATTCAGAGGTAAATTTGTTCACGCAATGTAATTCGAGGTAAATTTATTTGTGTTAGTTATTTAAACCACAAATATAATCGCTTTACAAAAAATGTAAGTTGCCCCAGAGAATTATCTTTTGTAGTTAATTAGTTTGCCTACGTAAATTAGGGAATGTGATAGGTAGTTTCATGGTAGGTAATTTGTTTGCTCAGGAAATTATTTTGTGTAGGTAACTTTTCATAGATTTTTCTAAAAAATTGCAGGCAAATCCTAGACAATAGTCACTTTTACGGACCAAATTATTTTTTACTAAAATTTCTTACAGCATTTAAAAAATTTTAGTAGGTCTTTATTTTCTAGTAGTGTTTTGATCAAGAAAAAATTACTTTTATAGACTGGACCGGCCGGCCTCTCCTAGCTTTTTGGCCAAACTAAAATTTTTCGTCAGATTGGATGTGAATCAAATTTATATAAAAATAATTCTTCCAGCTTTTTACTCCATAAAATGTTGTGTTGAAGAGTGCTTTCTTCTGAATATCCCGTGGTTTGTTCCTCATTCGCCACCTATATCGCCTCATTTTGTTGTATCCGGCTCCGCTTTGATTGAAAAATGGGAATGTCAAGGTTCAAAGATGCATGAATCATAATATTCTCGCTCGCTTCATGGATGGCCTTCCTAAGTAATACTCCCTCCATCCCTGCAAAAATTGTCCCGATTTTTTTTTAAAGAACGAGCACAAAATACTAAAAATGAATGGTAGTTTGGGGTATTGGGAGGAGAGGAAAGTATGAGTAATGAGGAGAGAAGGGAGTGACATTTTTATAATATTTTGTGAAAAGCGAGGATAAAGATTATGGGCAAGCCGGAGTTACTTTTTTCTTTTTATGTATACAAAGAAAGTTAGAAATAACGGCCCATAAAAGGAAAGCGAAATACAATTATAGTGGGACGGAGGGAGTATATGACTTATACCTGTAATTGATGAAAAACTAGAACATAAAGAAGAATGTGGAAACAACGAAAGTTATAACAGATAAGATTATATGATAAAATATCAGGCATGTATGGGGGTGTGGTTCTAGAGTGTAGGTCCCTAATCAAGTTTCGTTTGAGGGTTGAAGTCTAGAGGAGGGGTGAATAGATTTCAAAAAACTTTTTTCGTGGATCGATGCGGTTCGCGACGTATGTCCTGAATGTAGTGCGATGTGAATCGCTTTTGGATCGACATCCCATTTCTATCGACCGGGTAGTGACGCCTCGCTGCCTATCAACTTAACTGATGGTGCGGAAGATAAGTTAACCCGCAGAAAACCGCTTTACTCAAAAGATATTCTCGACCAACAATTGATGAAAGTGACTAAAATGTCAAATCGACGATCAAGCTTGATGCTAACTGGATCTAGGTATGTAATACGACGCAAATAACAAGTTGTGTGCAAGTATATGTAAAGTTAGATTAAAGGCACACAGATGAGTAGGGTTCTGCCAACTTGTCCTATTTCCACTCTTCCCTATCAAACAGGGCACCAACGTGAACTAATCGGACTTATTTTAATGTGTTAGTCCAACACAATACAACCAACAGATATTTAACTAGTTCACACTCAACCAATCCTTAAAACCTAATCTAGAAACCCTAGATAGAATCTTGCTATAACAAACTTAACCTAACAGTTGTTTTGGCATAAGATTTGTTTTGTTCCAACCGAATACTATCATATCTTCTAAGTAGCCAAGAGCTGTATGATAAGTATTCGCTAAGAACCAAGTGGATGAACACTTAAGAATAAATCTTGAATTTGTGTTCTTCGTATGGAAATCTTGGAGAGCTTTTTGCTTGTATATAATTTTCAGAATCTTTACTATGAAGGTTTGATCCCATATTTATAGGCACGGTAAATCGAATCCAGCCATTGGAGAGCATTTTGAATTTCGGGTCTATTTAAGGTAAGCTTGCAGGTTGATATGATTCTTCGGGGAGAGAGGTACGGCCGAAAAGTATTTAACTTTGTCCTTTCTAGCCAATGGAACATTGAGCTTCCAACCCCGAGTCCCATCAACAGACAAAATGGTTTATCTCTCATAGGCTAGCAAGTACCATCTAACTGGTCTTGATAGGTTTTATGCTTGTCGTTCGATCGATCTTCCGAAAAGTATAATGAACTTTCGTATCACTTTAGAACCGGAATGCATCGTGAATCGACCGCCTTATTTGAAGTCCGGGTTAAAGTTGTCTTAGCTCAACTTATCGACTTCATCCGATGTGCTTTATCCGCCTTCGCCTTGATATCTTCTGATCTTCAGCTTTTTCTTCGATCTTCATAAGTGATCTTTATAACCCATCTTCAAGACTAAGCTATACACATCGAAGTTCCCCCTCAATGTGTGTTCTAATCTAATTTATACATCGCTTGCTCTATACAAAGAGTTCTCAACCGTCACCTAGTTCTCAATATAAAACGTCAATACCAATATATTCTCGATCGTCTTATTACATCTGCTTTGAACTTTTATCAAAACTTAATAAATTTCCCCAACAATTTCCCCCTTTAAAAAACCAAAACATATGAGAAACCAACCATCGCTTGATATGAATTAAAAACAAGAAGGAATGTATAATCGTAAGACGCTGAGAGATTGTTTTAGATCGTAAATGGAGTTTGTTTTTCATTAAGATAAAAGATTACAACATTTGAAAACAAAAGCATAAATCGATCCCCAATGTCTTCGATCTTCAATCCTTCTAATGTACCCTTCCGCATCTCCTCATGTTCCGAAGCACATTGAAAATTTGGCACAACTTCCATTTGACAATCGCTAACTTGGCCTCGGATCGCTGATGGCAAATTTTGCAAATCAAAGTTGTAATTAATCTTTCAAAGGCCAATATGTCAAGGATCCATCCGCCTTTCTCCTCGATAGTCCAACACATCATATGGAGGATGTGATCTTAGTATTGATGGTCTTAAGATCTATCCGAACCTTCGTAAAGTCGATGTTTGTTTTCCATCCAGTCAGAATTCCTCATCGGGAGACTCTTCTGGATAAGACAATGTTCAAAGACAAAGGCATCCATCAACCATTCTGCCCCGATTCCACTACGTGTCTTCAATCCGGGCTTTTTTGTGCTATCAT
This sequence comes from Stenogyne calaminthoides, assembly GCA_037126765.1. Taxonomy (NCBI): domain Eukaryota; kingdom Viridiplantae; phylum Streptophyta; class Magnoliopsida; order Lamiales; family Lamiaceae; genus Stenogyne; species Stenogyne calaminthoides. Next base: position 10,282,406 of record JBBCBC010000026.1, read on the forward strand.
TTCATATAATGTCTTCACCCCCCGCCAGGATCAACGGCCAACAAAATCTTGCCGATTTGACCTTTCAAATTTTGCAGAATATCTTTAACCCTTCCGCCTATCCAAATTTTTCTTTTCTTCTCTTCCTCATTCATTCGGGCCTCCTCACTAGTTCTTTAGTCACCAAGAACTGCCGTCCGGTTCGCTTACCTATGCAACAGATGCACCTCGTGATTCTTTGAGAAAGCGCTGAGGAGGTAGGTAAAAACGCGATGGTCCGGGGCCTTTGCTCCCCTTCATTCGCCCTTTCTACCGGCACGGACTTCAACCGCCATCTCATCTAGACTTTGAAGCCTCCGATCATGTGACCTCAATAGTCCGAATAAGATCTTCGTTATTCCTGATCAAAGCGCTTAGTTTCTCAACCCGTCCTTCCCCTTTTGGTTTGATCAAAAATAGCATTGATATGGGAAGTCAGGATCCAAAATCGACGGTTAGAGTTTTGCTGAGATCTAGCAGAGACAGGCTTGAGCTTGAAATAGTTCACTAAGTTCACTAGCTCAGATGAAGCGTAGATTTCTATGGCTATTGAAAAGGTAAGAATTAACTTAATGCTTTTCTTCATTCATTCTGGGCTTATCCAAAGGCCACCAATGTGAGAGACTCCTCCAGTTTGAAATCTTTTGCCAGATTCTTCCACATTTTAGAGAAATTTTCAAGAATCGCCTTCATTTCATTGCAAAATTTTCTTTTATCTTAAATGTAACCGGGAAGACATATAAAGTCTATGTTCCTCCATAACTTTTCGATGTCCGGGCGATGATCTCGCAATTGTCGAACGATGGAATTTGCCAGACACCTTCAACTTCTTGTCGCAATAAACTTTGAAGCATGATCTGACATCTTTAAGTTGATCGACGTGATGTGTGTCACAGATACGGCCTAACTGCTGGACCTTGAGATGTTCCAACAGCTATCGCAGACACTTTTCGCTTCCTGGTTGGTCACGTGTTTAAACACTAACAGATCACCTTTCATATCTTCTCACCTCAACTGTTTCTACCCAAATTTTGCGATAGATCAATTTACCTCATCTCGATAATAAACGCTTGGTGAGCTTATCATGCGTACCCTAAGATGTCGTAAATCGAAATCAAGAAATATCATCGCCTAACCGTTTCTACAATCATGAATGATCTATGAAGTTTTTCAAAATTTTAAATCTCCGTGCCAGATTTCCACAATCATCCATCCATTTAATTGATGATCGACAGCTCGATATGTTTGTTGTTCCAAGGTTATCCTTACTGATTATGTGGGCCGAGAGATACCTGGGCCCACCTCGAGGAGATAAACTCTGGGCCGGGTGATGGGAGCTTTTCAGCGCAGCCTTCCCAAGATTGCCGATGATCTTCACATCACTGCTCAGCCCGCTATTTTAGTTCCACAAAGAAAGTTCTCGCGATCTATTCTTCCTCCATAAGTACTAAGCCGGTCGTGGATTCTTTATGCATGAGAGTAGTATAAGGAGCCCGAGATTGGGGAGAAGCGAGATCGTACGTCAGCCTAAAATCTCCTTCCCGCAGGCAGACGAGAGCTTTCACAGTAGATTTCATTTCGCATGAAGACTTTTGGGGAGCTCAGGACTTGCTGTCTCATTCCGCTTTGGAGGATTTTTTGACATCGTTGTCGGCCCTCCTCCTCTGCTTTTAATTCTATGAACAGATTCATCGAGATCGGCCTGTTTCTTCGGGTTCCGCCGACACCAGATAAAGCGCCTTTGGTCTTTTTTTACTTGCTCTGACAAAGAAGTATCTCACCTTTTATTCCTCAAAGACCTTTTTTTTTTCCTTTGATGGTGATTCGAGGATCGTAATGCTTTAAGCGAAAAATCTTGGCAGACTGCTCAAGAGAGCCTTGTAGCTCTTGATGCCTTCTCGGCCCCATTCTTTTTTGTAGCTTGTCCCTCGTAATAACGCCACTTTATTGAGATTCCCTATCCTCTTCTTCGTAGACTTCCTCGCCATTTACTCCAAATTTCGTGTTCTTGCACTTAATCGGCTTTGAGTGCCCCATGCCATTTTATATTTGACGCTCGTCAACCATGGCAATATGGCAACGAAGTAATTCACACGACAAGTAATCCATCCTAATTATCTTCAAAGAGCAATTTGTACTTTCTTTTTAACATTGGTTTGGTGAAACCAGATGTTTGTCCTTGCCAAGATCCTGATAGTTCCCCGCTGAATTTTGTCATCCTCATCCTCCCGATAATGAGCCGGAGAAATTTTTCCTCTCTTCAGAGGTTAAAATGTGTATCGTGTCACATTGGTAACCCTAATCTCTTCTCCGTTTATTGCCGATGTGGAATTTCTTCTCCCGAGTAGTTGATTTCCAAATTCTCAGAAATTCAAGAGTTTTCGTGATCAAGATCAATGATTTCCAACCATTAGCAAATTGGTCGAGGTGATTGTCTCTAAGATCTTATCCACTTCCCCGAGATCTGGATCTTGTGTAACTCCAAATAACGACGATCTATCTTCAAACTAACCTTCTTCTGGTAGGGATGCATAGCATTACACATAATTTTACCTATCTCACAGAATATCTACAAATTGTGAATTGTGAGTTAAATGTTATGCATATCACAAAAAGACACACGTAATCACAAACATATATGATGTAGTTCATAATAAACACAAGCAAGTGCAATAAGCAAAAGATTTATTTACAAAGGAAGAATATTTGAAGAAGTTTTTCGCAAAATTTTAAAAGAGTCAAGAACTTAACTTCACGTGAGTGAATATGATTTTTGAATGGTGCTTTGAAAAATTTAGTAATAAGAAAGATTTTGAAGAAAGGTTCCTACTATATATAGGCATTTTGGATGAAAGAGGTTTTTTTTCGAGAAAATTCGGTAAATCAAGATTAATCGAGATGAATGGTCAAGATTAAACGAGTATTAAAAGAGATCGCAAGCGGGTTAAGGATTTTAATCGTAATTTTTAAACAACGATTAAAACCATTTAATACATGTTCCCATGTCCAAAGATTTAATGTTTTGCAGATCGGGCGCCATATGTACTTGAGTACAAAGAACCAGATAAGAACAAATAAAAGAGAGAAAACAGATTCGACGATCGACATTGTAATCACCAATACCACATGACGCCGTTCTCATTATTCCGATCCGTTGATCTTAAGTTTTGGCCTATCTTTAAGTGTATCCGATCCGCTGGATCATAAGTTTCGCTTATCTCTTTACCAACATTTCCCAACAATGTCCGATCTTAGCCGATCAGATTGTTAAACCAATCTCGATCCAACTGCTTGAATGCATTTCCGAAGCTTCAAATCTCGGGAGGAGTTGAACGGGCCTTCGATATCCCGAATCGGGCGTGATGTGATATACCCAAGAATGATGGTTTGTCACTTTATGACATCAAATTTTAAAAAATTACATTTCCAACCTCACCTATCCTCTATAAATAGAGCTTACTTTAGACAAACATTCATCAATTTCGCCCTCAAGTTTCAAGACATGAGAAATTCCGGGAGTCCTTGATTCCCAAGTCCTCCGCCAATAGGCTTCTTCTATTCTCGGGCGAGCCCTCCGCCAATAGGCTTATTCTATTCGCAAGCCCCTCCTAAGCTCACCATCCTTTCCCTTCCTTTTGTTCCTCGATCTCTTGTCGGGCCAAAAAACCCAATTTAAAACTCAGAAAATCAATGGAGGATTTTAATTTTTTTTTTTTCGAATGTGTTACAGATTTATAAAAGTATGTATGACAGCTTAATATGAAAGCAAATAAGAACACATCTTATTGAGAAAGGGTTCTGGGACAACCTCGGCCCCACATCCACTCTTCCTTCACGGGCACCAACTTAACTAACAGATGTTTAATGAAGTTCTCAATTAAACGGGACTTATCACCTTCTAAGGATCGCTACTCCTCCTTTTCGAGATTGCTTAGATGTTTACCGAAGTTCTCACTCAAACGGGACTTATCACCCCACTTCGATTCGCTTTACCCTCCCTTTCTAGATTGCTAGATGTTTATCGAAGTTCACACTCACCTACAAAACTTAACCCGACTAATTTGCAAGGTTTGTTTGGTTTAACTAGGTTGAGATTTTCCCTTACATTTGTTTAGCTCAATGCTAAGGATGAGAAAAATTTCTAAGCTCAGATATAAAGATTTGTGCTAGATCAGCAGAGAACACTTTTTGAATATATGTGTATTTCTTTTGCGTGTTCTATGAATGGAGTTGTTGAATATTTGGCTTTAATTTCACTTTTGCGTATCCTCCATTATCTTCTTTTGGAAGATAGTGCAATGATGATAGGTGTGATTTAAATATTACCGCTGGAAAGTAATATTCAAATCCATACTAATAACTTCCGTTTCTTTGTCCTTTTCAGACTTTTCCTTGAACTTTATGTCACATCAATATGCAGGTTGTCATCTTCTCATTGGTCACCAGGTGTCTAACGGATCCGATTTTCACTTCGCCTTTATTAATCGCTCAAATTTTCTTCCGATTCCGGGTCGCTTGATTCGCATGCAGATTTCCGGGTCCAATCAGAGACCGTCTGCAGATTGGGTCTCGACCGACAAGACAATACGACGCAGGACTGGCCAATCAGATTCGTCAAGAAGATCGTACCGATCGGCCGAAGAAGATTCACCAGACCGTCAACAACAGACGTCAGCAGATCGTCACCAGACTGTCAAGAAGATCAGTCACCAAGACCGTCAAGAATATCAGTCACCAGACTCGTCACCAGATCCTGTCACCAGACTGTCAGAAGATTCGTCAAGAAGATCAGTCACCAGACTGGGTCAAGAACATCAGTCACAGATTCGGCCGTCGATTCTGGCCAGATAGTATCTTGGCCACCAGACTGGTCAAGAAGCAAGTTATCGTCTCACAGACATAGAGATCACCGGCCAAAGATCAGATCAAAGAAGATTTCTTCAAAAATCAGCATGTTTCTTCTTGTTCAAACCATCGCCTTTACTGAACTCATCCTACTCATCTGATCTCGACGTTTCGGCTCGCAATTTCGCTCGATCTCGATCATCTTCGCCTCGATTTACGAGTTCCCCTCAACTTGTTATCTGTGAGATTAACTTAAATAAACAAGTTGATAATGTTTTGGCATAATTCATCAAAACTAAAATATCCCAAATACTCCATTTCATCTGAAGATGACCAAACGCTGGCGTAAAGCTTCACCGCTAACCCGATTGGCGAATATGTCTCCTTTATCAGGAGGTGGCAGTTATGCCTTCGTGTTCATCAAGACGACGGGTTAACATCAATGAGCAATTTCTCGACATGTATTATGGATTTAGTATTGTATATGCTTAATCCTCGATCAAGCCAAGTTGCCCTTTTACAATACCTTATGTTTTGCGACCACATGATGCATATCTGTGTTCATCTAAAGTGAAAAGGCTCATCGGTTTAGGCTTTAGGGTTTGGTTGGGGGTTTATCTTTCGACTTCCCGGTCTATCATTGTAATGAAAAGTTTTGACCACGGGTCTTTATTAATGAAATTTTCTAATTCCATTGTTGTTTTGATTTCATTATGACATTTTTGTTTAATTCCCACTTTAATCTAATTTCCTTTATGATCAAGATTTCCACTGATTTCGATCACCGAGGTCACTAATCGATTCTAACGGGTCAGTCTTTAACCAACCGTGTTTGAGATCGACCACCAAAATACACCGGTCAAGATCTCCTAAATCCAAGCAGACTCCAGCTCGCCGCATAATTTCCCTAAACTGGACTTCAAATACCAGAGGCTTGGTTAAGATATCATTTTGCTTATCGCATGGGATCTTTCCATTCGATGTTCTTCATTCTCGCATGGGTCTCATGGCGATGTCCGATGTCCACGGTTGCGATCTTGTATGCGTAACTCAGACTCCGAGCGATAGAATCGCACTATTAGTCAAGCTACGAAGATAGGTAGACATCGCTTGGTGTTGTAATCCCTCACCGACAAAGCCAGAGCAGCTTGGGAACAACAACTACCCGCAGCAAAATATTGCCGTGAGTAGATGGCAACAGATGTTTGTTTAGAAAACCACGAGACCATTTTGCTTCCAAAGAATCGGGTAAGACCGATGTAGATTGTCTATCTATCCTACATCCACCATAATCGTAATCGAGTACCCACTAAGCTTTAGATTATCATCCGCCGGATACCATAAACCTAAGTTTACGCACCTTTCAGATACTTTGGTTATCCGCTTAGCCGCCTAAGGTGGCTTTTGTTTGGGATTTGCTCGAAATCGCACATACACCGAACGCAAATGTTATATCCGGGTTCCGCTTATAAATACGTATAGTAAAAGATTCAATCAAAGCCCTATGCTCTTTCGATTAGTCTTCTTACCACCTCTTCATCCGGATCCATCTTGAATGTAGCTAACATTGGAATTCTGACTTCCTTGCACTAATCAATTCCATACTTAGCCAACAAATTCCTTTGTGTATTTTGGTCCCATGTGATGAAGATCCCAAAGGTGAGCTTGCTTGACCAGAGATCTATAAAATAGCTCATCCTCGACCCATCATGACATCTCAAATTTCCTTGAATCACCTTTTACCTAATTTCTACAAAGCTTCCGATTGGGGAACCAAATATAATGTTGTCCATAGATCCAAACCAAGAGAATATTTTTCCATCTTTCTATTCCAACAAGGTTTGACTAATCGCCCTTGGTAAATCCATTCTCTATCAAGAATCGACAATGTATCATACCGCTCTAGAGCCTGCTTTCACCCATAAAGAGCTTTTTCAACGGTACACTTGGTTGCTTATTTCAAAGCTGTGGAGGTTGTTCAACATAAAGTTCTCACTAGCACCCTGTTTAAGAAAAGCACTTTACATCCACCGACACACAAGAACTTCTATGAGTTTATGTTTAAAATGAGGATCTTTGAAAGCAGCTTAATTTGTAAAAGGTTTCATCATAATCAATCCCTTCCGATTGTGGGAATATCCCTTAAAGAACAAGTCTTGCCTTATTTCCTCGGGTTATTAGCATTGCGGCTCATCCTTCTTGCTTGAATACCCACTTAGTACCAATCACATCTTGATGAGTTGGTCCGCTCACAAGTTCCCAAACTTGATTTCTTTCAAACTCGTTTCTAGTTCTTCTTGCATGGCTAGAATCCCCTTGCATCTTGAAGAGCTTCTTCAATCGTGGAGTGGTTCCTTCAAAGATGACATAACAACAATACATTGCACTTTCACCAATCATGTCTAGTTCTAACTTATCCGACGGGTCTCCGGCGATCGATCATTGATGACCGGTTATCTACAGTCCTTCTTTCCGATTGTCATCTATTTGGAGAACATCATCCTTTCCGAGCAAAGATTCATCACTAGAGATGGAGAGAGGTACTGAAAGTAGATCCACTGGGTATGGATACGTCTCAAATATGTTGGACCCATCATGTGTCAAGTTTGTCTCAGAACATCGTGTTCCCCCGAACTGGGATGGTTCACGAAGACGACCAACGTATCGCCTTCTTCAATCGACAGCTTGTACATACCTTGGGGGGCTTTTCACGCCCGGTGGATCATCAAGTTCAAAGTGGGAACATATAATCGTGACGATTTCGTTACTCGAGCCTTAGCCTTACCATCCATTTTCGCCAGATCTGAGCAAAGAATAAGATCCGGTGCCGTTCGCTCCGAGGCGGTATTCTCCTCGGACGTAAGACGTCTCATCAAAGACCACATGAGGTGTTTTCTTCCACAACTAGGGTTTGTCTGAAGACCCCAAAACGCTTTCATTGTCAGGAGGAATATCCTGAATATACCTCCTCATCCGGCCAGCATCAAAAGTTTTCAACCGACTCTTCCCATTGTTGTGTATGAAACACTTTGCATCTAAAAATATGGAAGTAAGAACACGAGGTTTTCTGCTCCTTCCACAAGCTTCATAGGGTGTCGAAGCAATTAGTCAGAGAACATTTGTTTCATGCGATAAGTCAGATTGAGCAATTTCGCCTAAATGATTTTGTACCGGCCTAACATATAATGTGGTGTACTTTCTTTTGGAGTGTTCTTGCCTCCTTTCTGCTTTCATTATGTTGTGGTGTTCTACCGATGTCTCATGTTGTATAATTGAACCTTGGTTAGAAAAAATCAGACGTAAACCCAAGGCTTAATTCAAAGATCGATTTGATTTTCTACGTCAGACCCTTCTCATTCCTACCTTCTTGAGCACTAGTAGTTTGGGTTGTATTTAATTTTTCTGTACAAGAATATAACCCATGAACTTTTTGGAAGAATTCATCCAATGATCACCCGTAGGTATTTGTGTCAATCAAACTTGTAATCGGTCCAAACAATCCATATGGAGCTTGGGTAATACTGGCCGATGGAGGGAGAAAGTATCTTTCAATGAAGCTTTACTTATTTTCCCTTCCATGTGCCGAATATGTCTCATCCTAGAGAAAAACTTCATTAGGGAGTCCTTCTACAAAGACATCCTGCCATCTTTGTTAAGAGTCTTAAAGTTGGGATGGTTTCATCCTTCGCTGTAGCTACCGAGTTTTCGAATCCCAAACAATCAGGCATGCATTTTTTGGACAAACGCCTCCACCCATCGTGGGTATATCGCCTTTTCTTGAACCAATCAACAAGATCCTGAGTAGCAGATTTCTGAATGGCATTTTTCGCCAAGAATTCGAACACTCAAAAAACCATTGCCGCAGAATCGCGGAACAGAGCAATGTGTCGCGGCTTTAATCCATCAACATATGAAACTCCTATGATCATAGAGCATCATCGCTCACTAAGGTCAGGACTCGGTGTGACCAAAGTTATCGGGCCACCAAAGAGAACTCTTAAATTGGCTCAACATAGTGCTAAGGAGAAACCGGCTTCCAACATGTATCACGAAAGCATCCACTCATCTATGTACAGAGTAGTCAGCCTCGTTTCTCCATTTCTTATTTACAAACCCCCAAGCTATTCTCAAATAATTCAGATTTTAGGTACCCTTAAGAGAATCACCCCCCGGGGTTAGAGGTACTTTTCGATCCAAACATATCTGCACCTCTGCTGGTGCCGTATATTTGATCTGCTCTATAAATAAACATAAATACCACGCCCCTTCATATGCAACCGGTTCGTATGATTATGAGTGTGAGCTCTTGGATGAATCGTAAGACTTGGTATTTTTCATTGAAACTTGTCTTCTTTTTAATCCAAGGGGGCTCAAAAGCAAGAAATTTAGGTTTTTGATTGGCGGTAACGATCGCTACCATTAAAAGATTCATATCTTTCTAAAGATAATCGGTCTTTAGTTTAACCTTAGTTTGTTTGTTAGGGGGCTTGATCGAGTTTTAATCACCGATTGTCCAATAGGCGGTCCAAATCGATCTTACTGGAAGAACTGAATTCATCCTGATGATACCTCAATCATGTCCGATCACTATCTATTTGCTCCTTTCTCGATCTCGACATTCGCTTTCTTGGTCATCACCGTCCTTTCCCTTACCGTATACATATTTGGGTAATGTATCTTAATACGAAACTCGCTTTGGTTACACTTTTCTGGAAGCGTGAACCAGACAGGTTTTGATAGATTCGGCGATTTCATACCCAATTCCTTCTTTGAAGGGCCAACGTATTTAAAAATAGTTGTTCAAGTCTTGAAATAATATGAAGGACTGAAAACCCTCTATTTTCTATATTCTCATGCATCCTAAGAGTTCATCAAACTTAGCTCAAGATTTTGAGTTCATCGGTTTGTTAGGTATGAATAACCGTTCTTGACCATTTTTCCCCGATCAAGAACTAACCTTCAGAAACTCCACCAGGTCATCTTTCAAGGGCCAAATTGATTTTAGTTCAAATTTTCCTACTTGCCTCAATTTCATCAAGCCCTCGATAGTTCCTTTACCAAAGTTATCGCTCTGAACTCCACTGTAGTATAAGTATCTATTGTATTGGAAAGATCATCACAATCGTCAATATGACCGCAAGTCGACCAGATGTAGTTTCAGACATTTGCAAAGAAAGAGGTACGTAAGAGTTAGAAAGACTGCTTTGATCTGACCGGCCATCAGACACAGAGATGTCGCTATTAGATAAGGTTTTCCAGATCGATGATCATCATTATTAATGTTCTAAATCTTCGACAGACGAAACCTAACTGCGAGGGGCGTGAGGAATCATCAATGCGATGTATTCGCAACTATAGCTTTCCCCGTCTCCTCAGATTCGTTTCTCTTTTGTTTTTTCTCCCCTCTTTTCTTTGGGGGTCGTATGATGCTAAGACCGAGACGGCCCGGTCGATGTTATAGCGACACTCTTAAAAAGCCTTTCCTCTCGCTCGAGAATCGCGGTCTTCAGAATGCCTATCAGAGATTTCCATTCTGGCCGATAATGTAACCTTCCTATCCGGACGATTCACGCATTAGTTTCTTTTCCGCACATCTTCGATCATCCTTCCTTTTCGTCAATGATCATCCCCGCTCTTTTTCTTCTTCATATCTCGATTTTAAAATGAACGATAATTTCTCTTGAGACCGTCGATTGAACGATTTATCTCTTCCTATATTCCTTCGAATCATCATAAAATCAGATTTAGCCCATTTGAACATTTGTTCTTCCACTTTCTTTGTCAAGAAGGCAACGAGCCAGGCCTTGACCGATGATGTTTCCCCAACCGTTCCACAATCGTGAACTACTACTTCTGTCCTTAAATGCAACAGACGGGGTTGAGGTTTCTTAGGGGACATCATCGATCCTTGTCCTCTCGACAGTCGAACTCTGAAGGATCTTTCAAATCAAGATTAGATCATTCGTTTCATTGTAGCAATATCTGATGGGCCCCACAATAACACCTCAGATCCCATTTTAGTCGAGATCCGAGAATCTTTTGTAGGCTTGATACCCTTGTTTAACATTACTGGCCAGATCACGAGTTTGCCACCTCGTGATCCTTCCATCAAATTGATCAATCGTTCATTTGGCAACATTCGAAGTTTTCAAATACAACTAAACAAATTTACCGTCATTGCCTTGACTAGTTTATTTCTCCGCAGATTTCAAAGAAGTCAGATCCTGACTTCCTTATCCGGGGCTCTTCGCACTTCATTTCTTCAGAGTAGCATCCATGGTTTTCATATGATGAGATGTCTTGCAAGATCCATGTTAGACACTTTCATCCGCATCCATCGAGAGGACTCTTTTCCTTTCTATTCAACCGTTGAGTAGGATTCCTCGCCTCTTTGCTTCAACTGATTTATAGTGATAGATGATAATCGCCCTATCTCAAGAATCTCATCCATTCTGCTGTTAATCACTCCCAAGATGGCCTCTCATATCTATGGACCAACTGCATACTCATCAACAAAAACATGGAAGATTATGATGCATAATCAAGTGTTATCTATGCTTGTGTAGATTTTGTTTTTAAGAAAAAGAGTTTTAAAAGTTTTTTCAAAGATCAATCTAAGTGACCACAAAGGTTCTTCTCAAGAACCAATGATATTCAAAGCTGGGCTCCAGAGAGAACCAACGCCCCCGACACCACTTGTGTCCCAAACGGTTTTCAGCTGAGGGTTGGAAGTCAGAGGGCGGGGTGAATACTTCAAAAAACTTTTTCGTGGATCGAGCAAGCCATGGTGTATGTCTCGATCAGAAGTATGTGAATCAGCTTTTGGATCGATATCCAACTTACGGTCGGGTAGATGATCATTTCATGTTCATCAACTTAACTGACAAGGCGCTAAGATAAGTTAACCCGTAGAAAAACCGCTTACTCAAAAGATATTTCGACTACAGCCGATCGTGATCAAAAATGTCAGAACCGATCAGATCGGCTTGATGCTAATCTCATCTAGGGTAATGTAATATGCAGGCAATAACAAGTCAGGTCCAAAGCATGTGTAAAGATTAAAGCGCACAAAGATTTATAGCGTTCTTGACAACTTGTCCTACATCCACTTTCCCTATCGCCAGCCGCACCAACTTAACCAACTGGATTTTATTTTAATGTGTTAGTCCAACACAACACAACCAATAGATATTTAACAGTTCACACTCAACCAATCCCGTAAATCTAATCTAAAACCCTGATAGAAATTCTATATAAATAACTTAATCTGACAAAGGTTTTGGTATAAGATTATTTTATGTTCCAATCGAATACTATATTCTTTCTAAGCAGCTAAGAGCTAGAGGATAAGCATTCGCTAAGAACCAAGCGGATGAACACTTTCAAGAATAAATCTTGAATTTCAGGTTCTTCGCGCGAAATTCGAGAGCTGGCCAGAGAGACTTCCGTAACTCCTTACTACGGTTTGATCTCTATATTTAGCATTAAATCAACCATTGCTGGAGTATATAATTCAATTATTTATTTGGTGTGGTTGATATGATTCT